>CM054144.1:51507134-51512134 GCA_028751875.1 Rapana venosa
GCTGCGAACTGCTGCGCTGCTTCTTCTCCCTGCGATATGATTCTTCTTTCTTCCCCTGCTTCTGTGCTAATACTATTACTACACAAACTCCTTCCCAAACTAACTACAAACAACTACTACTATTTACTACTACTTCTACTATGGATCGGGGTCTAGAGGTAATGCGCCTGTCTAGAAACAAAAAGTTGGGGTCGAAGGTGCGGGGTTTCGAAATCCCGCCCCGGCCCCAAAAATTTTTCCCCATCCTTTAAGACCATAAAGTTGGCGGGCCCGCTAGTCTTTCGGTTTAACGAAAACCGGGTCCCTGTTTTACACATAATTTTTTTAAGCGCACGTAAAAGAACCCAGGGCAAAAAGGGGTTGTCCTGGAAAAATTCTTAGAAAAAAAGCCACTCTTATAAGAAACAATATTTTGCAGACCCCCCCCCCCCCCCCAAAAAAAAAAAAAAAAAAAGGGTGGCGTCCCTCCTGTGGGGGGGGGAAAACGCGCCCTCCCCGGGAGAGCAGCCCAATTTTCACGCAGAAAAATCTTGTGACTTAAAGGGGGGGGTTTATAAATGAAAAAAAACTACTACTACAACAACTACTACTACAACTATTACTACACTGATGCTGGGGGCATGGCGGGGGCCCTGAGGGGGCTGGGGGGGGGCCTGGCGGCGAACCTTTTCGTGGCCTCCAGCTACCAGGGGGTTTGGGCAATTTCTTCCCCAACAAAATCGCAACTACGCCGTCCTGGCGGGCTCCTGCATGCCTTCGGCATCTCCCTGCCCCTAAATTTCGCCATCCCCCTCTTCACCCACAACATCAACTCCCTGACGATGAAAGGGTAAAGGGGAGGGGGGGTTTGGGGGTTTTGGGTGGTTTTGGGGGTTTTGGGGGTTTAAAGGGTTGGGGTGTGGTGGGGGGATAAAGGGAAAAAAAAGGTTTTTTTTGTTTTTGGGGTTTTTTTGGTTGTTGTTTTTGGGGTTTTTTTTTTGGGGGGAAGGGTGGGGTGTTGGTTTTGTTAGTTTTGGGGTTTTGTTTTTTTTAAAAGTTACTGGTTTAAATTTCCCAGGACTGCTTTTTTTTTTAACCTAGGGGGAAATGCGTGCTTGCGTGGTGCGTGCGGCTGCTGCGTGCGTGTGTGGTGTGTGTGTGTGTGTGTGTGTGTGTTTTTTGTGTGGTGCGTGTGTGTGTCTGTGTTTTGGTTGTGTTTTGTTGGTGTGTGGAGGGGGGAGGCGTGCAACCCCAGCGCTTTTACGTGTGTGTGTTGTGTTTTGTGGTGTGTAAATTTATGTTTTGGTGGTAGGGGGGGGGGGGGCACGTTTATGCCCTGTGTCTGACTGAGTGTGGGGTTGGGGGTGTGTGTGCGTGCGTGCGTGTTTTTGGTGCCCTATGTGCTTGTGTTGTGTGTGTGTGTTGTGTGTTTGTGTGTGTGCGCGCGTGTTTTTTGGAATGTTTTCCCTGCCCCTTTTGTCCCAGTGTACTCAAGCGCCCTGCCAACACATAGCAAATAATCCCAAAAAGCGGTTTGGGCCTTTTGGGGGGGTTTCCATTTCAACGCAGTAAAAACGTTTGACATTTACGACGATAACAAAAACCAAAAAAATTTTGAAAAAAAGAACGAACGACGACTGTAAAAAAACGCCGAACAACGATGAAAATGTGGGGATCATCATCACACCATCATCATCATCATCATCGTCGTCATGGGCGCCCGTCGAAAATCGTAAACGCCCTTTATAAGATTTTGATATGATAAGATGGTTGTGATGGGTGTGATGAGATGTTGTTGTCACACATCATCATAGTCACACATCACATCAAAAAAACAAGAAAAAACTTAAAAAACCCCGCAACAAAAGGGGCCCTAAATTGTAAAAAAAAGCACATGAGGGGCTTATTCCATTATCCTTGATATAAAAAAAAAAAAAATTTTAAAAAATATGTTTTTTTTTTTTACACCCTTTAAATTTTCGTACAACAAATCAAGACAAATTATACCAAAAAAAAAAAATTTTTAAATAAAAATTATAATAAATTTTTTTTAAAAAAAAAATATAAATATAAAAAAAAAATATATATAATATATATATAAAAATTTTTTTAAAATTCCCCCCTTTTTTTTTTTTTTTTTAAAAAAAAAAAAACCCCCTTTTTTTTAAAAGCCCCTTTTTGGGCCGGGAAGGGGTTTTAAACCCCGGGGGGGGGAAAAAAAGGGGGGGCCCCCCCCCCCTTTTAAAAAACCCCCCCGGGAAAACCGGCCCCCTTTAAAAAAGGGGGGGGGCCCCCCCCCCCCCCCTTATTTTTTCCCCCCCCTCCCCGGGGGTTTTTTTGGGGGGGCCCCCGGGGGGGGGGGGGGGGGGTTTTTTTTTTGGGGGGGGGGCCCCCCCTTTGGGGTTTTTTTTTTGGGGGTTTTTGGGGGGGGGGTGGGGTTTAAAAAATTTTTTTTTTTTGGGGGGGAGGGTTTTGGGGAACGGGGAAAAATTTTTTTTTTTTAATTTTTTGGGGGAAAATTTTTTTTTTAATTTTCCCCGGGGGGGTTTTTTAAAAAAAGGGGGGGTTTTTTTTTTTTTTTGGTTTTTTTGGGGGGGGGGGGGGGGCCCCCCCCCCCCCCTTTTTCTTTTTTTTTTGTCCCCTTTTCCCCTTTTTTTGGGGGGGGTTTTTTTTTTTTTTCCCCCCCCCCCTTTTTTTTTTTTTTTTTTTTTTTTTTTTCCTTTTTCCCCCTTTTTTTTTTTCCCCTTTTTTTCCCCCCCCCCTTTTTTTTTTTTTTTTTTAAAAAAAAAAAAACCCCGGGGAAAACCCAAAAAAGGGGGAAAGGGGTTTTTTTTTTGGGGGGGTTTTTGGGGGGGGTTTCCCCTTAAAAAACCCCCGGGGGGGGAAAAAAACCCCCGGCCCCCCCCCCCCGGCCCCCCCAAAAAAAAAAAAAATTCCCCCCTTTTTTTTTAACTTTTCCCCCAAACCCCCCCTTTTCCCCCCCCTTTAATTTTTTTTCCCCCCCCCTTCCCCCCCTTTTTCCCCCCCCTTTTTTCCCCCCCCCCCCTTCCCCCCCTTTTTTTTTTTCCCCCCCCCCCCCCCTCCCCCCCCCCCCCCCCCTTTTTACCCTTTTTTTTTTCCCCCCCCCTTTCCTTTTTTTTTTTTTCCCCCCTTTTTAAAAATTTTGGCCCCCCGGGGGGGGTTTTTTTTGGGGGGGTTTTTTTTTTTTCCTTTGGGGGTTAAAAAAAAAAAAAAAAAAAATTTCCCTTTTTTTTTTCCCCCCCTTTTTTTCCCCCCCCCCCCCCCCCTTTTTTTTTTTTCCCCCCCCTTAAAAAGGGGTTTAAAGGTTTTCCCCTTTAAAAAAAACCCTTTTTTTAAAAAAAGACCTTTTTTTCCTTTTTTTTTCCCCCCCAAAACCTTTTTTTGGGGTTTTAAAAAAAAAGGGGGGTTTTTTTTTAAAAATTTTTTTTAAAAAAAAAAAGGGGGTTTTTTTTTTCCCCCCCCAAAAAACCCAACGGGAAACCCCCCCAAGGGGGCCTTTTTCTTTTTTTAAAAAAAAACCCCCCCCCTTTCCCCTTTTTTTCCCCCCCCCCTTTTTTCTCCCCTTTCCCCCCCTTTTTCCCCTTTTTTTTTCCCCCCCCCCCCCTTCTCTCTTTCTCTCTCTCTTTCTCTCTCTCTCTCTCTCTCCTCTCTCTCTTTCTCTCTCTCTCGCCTCTCTCTCTCTCTCTCTTCTCTCTTTCTCTCTCTCTCTCTTTCTCTCCTCTCTTTCTCATCTCCTATCCTCTCTCTCCTCTCTCCCTCTTTCTCTCCCTCCCTCTCTCTCTCCCTCCCTCTCTCCTCCTCCCCTCCTCTCTCCTCTCCCTCTCTCTCTCTCTCCTTCTCTCTTTCTCTCTCCCTCCCTTTCTCTCTGTGAAACAGATCTGAAACAGATGACAGAATGTACAAAAACGCATACACACGGGGACTGGATGTAAAAAAAAAGTACATACATGCTTATTCCAGTATCCGCGATATAAAAGAATAAAATACAATAAAACTAAAATAAAATGAATCTCTCTCTCTCTCTCTCTCTCTCTCTCATTCTCCTCTCTCTCTCTCCTCTCTCCCCCCCCCCCTCCTCTCCTCTCTCTCTCTTCTCTCTCTCTCTCTCTCTCTCGTCCAGTATTAGAGGATGTTAGGCAGAATTACATCCCTGTTAAAATATAGTAGACAGCCTTTTTTTAAAATTTAGACTCTGTTTACTCCTGGCATCAAGTCATCCTGAGGTTGCGCACAGCCTTACTTTATCTTTGTGTAAAGCTTTCAGAATAAGAGAGATATTGTGATCCTAAGTCATATTTTTGTAACTGACTTTTTTGTTATACAGTAACATGTTGTCGTTACTATTGCTTTTTTCCCCTACCAAAATACTAAGCAGTTCGGCAACCCCCTTCATGTATGGGCCAATGGCCTTTTTGAGAATAAATCATTTGAGTTCGAGTCCTCTCTCTCTACTCTCCTCTCTTCTTTCTCTCTCCTCTCTCTCTCTCTCTCTCTCTCTCCTCTTTTCTCTCTCTCTCTCTCTTCTCTCCCTCTCTCCTCTTCCTCTCTCTTTCTCTCTCTCTATCTCTGTCTCTCTCCCATCCTCCCTCTCTCTCTCTCTTTCTCTCTCTCTCGATCTTTCTCTCTCTCTTTCTCTCTCTCTTTCTCCCTCTCTATTCTCTCTCATCTTTCTCTCCCTCCCCCTCTCTCTCGTCCCCTCCCCCCTCTCTCTCTCTCTCTTCTCTCTCTCTTTCCCCCTCTCTCTCTCTTTCCCTCTCCCTTCCTCTCCCCCATTCTCTCTCTTCCTCTCTCTCCCCCTCTCTACCCTCTCTCTCACTCTCTCTCCTCCTATCCCCCCTCTCTCTCTCTCTCTCTCCCTCTACTACCCTCTCTCTCACTCTCTCTCTCTCCTATCCCCTCTTCTCTCTCTCCCCTCTCTACCCTCTCTCTCACTCTCTCTCTCCCTATCCTCTCTCTCTCTCTCTCCCTCTCTCCCCCCCTCTCTCTCTCTCTCACTCTCT
>CM054144.1:51519634-51547134 GCA_028751875.1 Rapana venosa
TGTGTGTGACAAGATACATATGGATTGTGAGCGTGGCCTGCGTGGGTATATAAGGAAGTAGTGATGGATTGAAAAGGGGGAAATTAGCTGAAGAGATGTTGTATCTGGGTATTCTTTGAAAATACTCGCGATGTTGGTATTAGTTATAGGTGATCGCCCAGTTATGGTCTGTCCATTTGCCCGCCAATCTGTCCGCTTGTCTGTCTGTCTGCCTGTCTGTCTGTGTTTGTCCGTCCGTCCGCCGTCAGTGTGTGTGTAGAAAGTGTTACTACTGTGTTTATGCTCCCTTTTTGGTGATGTTCATGTCATTACGATGCTGTTACATTATGTTATTCAACAAATGATATGGGTAGTAATATTCCTCAAGTTTTGGCGGTGTGTTTGGGCGAGAGGTGTTGAGTTAGTGCATGAATGTATGTTGTGTGTGTATATTATGTGCGTGTCGGTGTGCATGTGCACACGCTCGTGTTTGAGCCATGTGTTTTTGTTTTGTGTGAAAATGCTGAGTGACTTTCATTTTGTATGAAAGAGGGGAAAAAAGTAGAGAAAAATAAAAATAATAATAACGCTAGAAAATACATAATTATTGTGCATCAACAAAAAATGTCAATCACGCATAATTTTGATGCTAGTTTTGTTTATTTAGTATGATGACATTTTTGCGATGATGATGATGATAATTATTATTAATTGTTGTACTTGCGTTGTGAATGGACAAAGTGTATGTATCTTCTTTTTTTTCTGTTGGTAGCTCAAGTATGGAAGCACCGTCTTTTTTCATAATTATGCATAGTTTCTTTTTCTTTTTCTTTATTTTTAATCAGATTTGATAACTCTAGTGTTAGTGAACCGTTTACTTTTGAGTTGCGTGTATTTCATAACGCGTTGTTAAACAAGTAAACTTGTACTACAGGGATGACAACAACAACAAAAAATTGGTCGGTGAGTTGAGCGTGTTTGGGGGGGGGGGGGGGGGGGGGGGGGGGGGGGGGGGGGGGGGGGCGGGGGGGGGGGGGCAGGGCGGTGTGATGTGTATGTGTGTGTGGGGGGGAGTATTGTGTGGTGTGGTGTGGTGGTGGTGGTGGTGGTGTGGTGTGGTGTGTGTGTGTGATGTGGTGTGTGTGTGAGTGGGGGGGTATGGTATGGTGTGGTGTGTGTGTGGTGTGTGTGTTGGGTGGGGGGGTATGGTGTGTGTGGTGTGTGTGTGTGTGTTTGTGTGGTGGGGTGTGGTGTGTTGTGTTGTTGTGTTGTGTAGTGCTTCGCGCGCGCGTGCGTGCACATCAATGTCAATGTTCTACGGTCACTGTCTTTTCTATGATAAGTGAAAGCAAATGAGCCAGATGGACGGACTCTGTATCCCAGTGATTAAAATCGTTTGGCTTCATTCCCGTGGGTCCATTACGTTGTGGATTCCAATCTCGGTGTCGGTGTTTTTAGTATCTTAAATTCCTTTCGTGTATATGATTATACACGTGAAGCAAGATCAAACATGAACGTCAACGATCCCCCTAGTTCAAGTCAGCGTTCGGTGGGTTACGGAAACACGAACATACCCAGCATGCATCCCCAAAGTCGGAATGCGGCTACCTTCGTGGTGGGGAAAAACGGTGGCATACACAAAACCTCACCATTGGTGAACCTCAGAGGTATAGCCAAAGGACCCCCCCCCAAAAAAAAAAAAAAAAAATTTTAAATAATAAAATTTAAAAAATAAAAAAATAAAAAAACCCAACCAAAATAAAAAACAACAAAACAACAACAAAACAAAACAAAAAAACCCACTCAGATTAAAGCTTTGGGGCTTTTCAGTACCAAGTCGCAGAAGAACCAGGACCAAAATATGAGCATAATCGAAACGTTTCCCCGATTCATTACACGCATTCTTGTTTAAACCGACATTTCCCCACCATGCCTTTCTTTGATCTCACCCAAAAAAGGAGAAAACCACTCCACTCCACTCCACTCTGGATCCACAACAAACACTTCAGTTATCCCGCTTTGATTGCAACAGGTGGCTGGCCTCTGTAGCCTAGCTAGCCTACTACTCAGGAGTGTGCTTGGGCAAAGTCAACTGTATGGACGACAATGCTGGCTGTGTATACAGTTAGTTATATACACACACTCTCTACTCCCTAGCTGCAGGGGCTAATGTTTGCGCAAACGCTTGAGGCACACGGGTCAAGTGTGCTTGATCATTTTATCTCTACCTTCAAGTTAGCTTTGCCCCCCTTTCACCCCCCAGCCGAATAGAGCGCACCCTCTCTCCATCCTCCTAAACTGGGCCTCTTGTCTGTCTGTCTCTGTCTGTCTGTCTCTGTCTGTCTCTATCTCTCTCTCTCTCTATATATATATATATACATACAGGCCTCTCTCTCTATATATATGTATTTATATATATAATACAGGCATATATATAATATATAAATATATATATATATATGCCTATATATTGCTGTTGTCTTCAATTTTATGTCTGTTTATTCTCAGTTATATTAGATGATTATATATATATATAATATATATATATATATATATATATATGTAGTATATGGTGCGTGTGTGTGTGTGTGTGTGTGTGTGTGTGTGTGTGTGTGTGTGTGTGTGTGTGTTAGTGCGCGTGTTTGTGTGTATCCCTAAGGGCGGGGACTGGATGTAAAAAACACACCAACAATAAACAACATTATCCTCCAAAATAAAAGAATTCTCTCTCTCTCTCTCTCTCTCTCTCTCTCTCTCTTCTCTCTCTCTCTCCTCTCTCTCTCTCTTGTGTGTGTGTGTGTGTGTGTGTGTGTGTGCTGAAAAGACAGCTCTGGAATCCAGTCCTGGTTCAAGCCAGCATAGACACGCCCGTTCAAGGGGATTTTCCCTCCTGGAGTTTACATCAGTGCTGCTGACTCCACTCCCCCGAAAATCCTGTAGAAGAGACTATAAACTTGAGGTCCCCTTTGTGAATGCACGCAGAACGTCCTGCGCACACTTGAAAACCCTGTTTCGCTTTTCGGAAAAGTGGGCTAGTGTGTGCCAGTGGAAACAGGATGATAAAATTTCCAAAACTGCATGCATGCGGGGAATGGGTCTTAAAAAAAAGCATTACCTTCAAAATGAAAGAATATGAATACAATTTTTTTTAATGTAGTAGCCAGTCGTTAGGGAAACTCATCAATCTTATTACTTACATTGTACCATTAAAACTTACCCGTCACTGTCACCGATCCCTCAGATTCCGAATCCTTTGGAGCATCTTCGAAGCTTTGTCAACCACCTTACTCCAGTCCTCGCGTCTCTCGGCCGCTCTCAGGGTGTCTCTCAGCTCACTCACCTACTACCAACAGAGAAATAAACCTGTTGTTAGTCAGTCCAGTCAGTCAGACAGCCAGTCATTTGACCAAAATATTACGTTAAGCCACTCTCCTAGAAGAGAGCTTCAGTTCCTGAAATACTAATAAACCCAAATGAAAGACAATAATATATCATCAGTTACACCCTAAAAGTCGGATGGGCTGGGCCTGACTTGTCACAGCCCTTAACAGCAAGCAGCACAACGCATTTTTGCTCATATAACAGACAAACAATAGTTGATGTCTGAAGGCTTGCTAAAGAGGAGGGGAAAAAGGAATATCAGCTAAAAAAAAACCCAAAAAAACCACCTCTTAACGTACATAATAATCCCTACATACACATAAACACTATCATTATACCACCACCACCACTGCTACCAAACCATGTCGGCCTATATAATCTGTAAAAATAATTCTCCTTAAAACGGAAAGTAGCTCTTGGCCGTGATCTGCCCCCATTGAACTGCCCCACTTCCGACAGTCAACATACGGGTCCTCAGCGTTATGGAGAACCGTGACCTGTTTGAACAACCCTACGTCATACACTTCACCACCACAGCTCTGACAGTTTAAAACCACTTAACACTTCGAAAAGAGTGTGTTGATAAGGCATCTGTGAATGGCACGTATGTGTGTGGTAAATGTTAGGATACAAGTAGGTTGTTGTTACCCATCTGCCAGTAGACACTGAAAACAAGACCAAAGTCCTGTCAACTTTTGCCTGATGAATACAACCGTTAATATCAGCAAACAGTTTTTCAAAGCCTTGCGTGAATTGGCCGGCCGTCTGGTTTAAAGAAATGTTTATTCAGTCAAAACATGGTATTATACACGTAAGCATTGTGAGTAAACAAGAAGCCCAACGGCTTCTAGTGTGCTCCAAAGGAAAAGTATTACACATTTCGTGTGGCCATCTGATGTGACAATGTGCATCTAGCCTATGTAAGAAGAGAGAAGTTTCAATGCTTTATAAGCCCAATGCATAGAGCTATACGGTTGTAGTCATTGCTGATCTATTTAGGTTGGTTTGATTGTTATGGTCCCTGCTCGATTCTATCTTTTCTAACATAGGTGCACCCATCGAATCCTTCTGTTCGTGATGTGGTTGGTGACAGTTTTTATCAGGCAAAAATTCAGGTCTCTTGAATTGTTTAGCATGTATCATCACAGAATTCTCTGTGTGGAATTGGTAGCGATCTCCTTGAATAAAACGCATCAGCAGAATAAGGTGCCATCCATCTCTCTGTCTCTGTCTGCCTGTTTGTCTGCCTCTGTCTGTGTGTCTGTCTGTCTCTCTCTCTCTTTCTCTCGATACGAGACGGGATAGCCTAGTGGTTAGCCTAGTGGTTAGAACGTTGCGCTCGCAATCTGACAACCCGGGTTCGATTACCGTTCAAGGGGATATTTTCCCCTGGAGTTAACATCAGTGCAGACTCTGCTCTCCCTAAAAGTCCTTCGGATGAGACTATAAACCGAGGCCCCGTGTGCGAACGCACGCAGAACATCTTGGCACACGTTAAATCTTGTTCCGCTTTTTGTAAGAGTACGCCATTATGTTCCGGTGGGAACAGATGACAGAATTTATAAAACCGCACATACACGGGGACTGGATATAAAAAGCACATGTTTACGGCAATGTGTTACCAGGCACTTTTCCTGCCAGGCACTCTGTTGTACGGCTAAATGCTTGATACAGACTGAATCTCCATTCAATCTCTCATCTAATGGACAACATTTTTTATAAAACAGACCAACAGTCCAGTCTGATAAGGTTAAACTTTGGACTGGATTTTATCCCCTTGAAAAAAACCCATCTCCACATAGGCTCAAACCTCGGTCTTCACTGGCTTTCAGGTCAACACCCTCAGTAGATAAGTTGACGGCTCTAAACAGACAGCCCCCCCCCCCCCCCCCCCCCTTCTCCCGTTTTTTTTTCCTTTGGACTAAGCACGGTCCCAACACTGGGGTTGATGAGTGATGGATCTCTAAGTCAATTTGTCTTGGTCCAATGGCATGCACTCAGCTAGCCTATTGCTTGCTTCATCCTTTACATCATCTGTCCATTTACTCCTTGGTCTTCGACTTCTACCACTCTTTCTTGTTGGTTTTTTCACTGACGTGTCCTAAATCTTTGATTTAAAATAAACCCCAAACAGCTCACATAAGATCTCCTCAGAGATCTAGACCACAGTTTTTAATAATGATCACAACAAAGCTATGATCTGTTTTTGGACAGTCATGCATAACCCACTTGACCGTTATGTGAAACCCGCTTGGAGTTGTCTGACTCAGGATTCTTCAATCCTTCATAACTGTCCACCAAAAGCATGTTAAGTGTTCTGTTGACCAGTCATTTCAATTACGCCACTTATGTATGACGTACTGTCTACATGTGTACACACACTGGCGTCATGGGTCTTGTTTGGTTGAAACAAAGTTAGACAGTATTACATATAAGCCTAATACACTTTTAACAACACAGCCCTGACAACACCAGACCATGGTTGATCTTTATAATCCTGTCAGTAAGAAAAACAGGTGAAGCCTGTTTTCGGAAACTGAGATACCATTGATTTGACTTCTACTTTACTCATTGAGAAAAAAAAATCCCCAGGGCACTGCACTAAGATTATTTTAGGAAGTATGTCTTCAGTAAATTTAACATGGCGGTGTCTAACTTTTTTAGGTAGTAGGTGCATGCTGGGGTATGTATATGTCATCCATACCAACAGCTACAAGCTTCCATGACCTATTCTACAAAAAGTGAATGTGTTTTGGGTATATAATAATTATACGCAAAAATGGGCGTGTGTACTGACACGAATTGCAACCAACAACGCCCTTTGTCTCAATTTGTGACATATTGCATTGAGCCTCCTGGAATGGAGGGGGGGGGGGATCCTTATATTTTTACACACACACACACACACACACACACACACACATATATATATATATATATATATATATATATATATATATATATATATATATATATATATATATATATTACAAAAGTTAAAATACACGATGCTCATGTTATCTAAGTTAAATGTTTTTAAATGTTTTATTTCGAAATCGACACCCATCTGCACCATTTCTGATGGTCAATACGATTGGGGAAAAGTGTGCATTAAAACAGGAATTGAACTCTGGATCTCAGAGATTCTGGACAAGTGAACTCTTTTTAACCACAGGCTCTGTGTGTGTGTGTGTGTGTGTGTGTACACTCATGCGTGCGCGGTCCAGATTGTGATCTTCCTACGTTCTGCTGTTATTTAATTCAGAGGTTGAGTTCAGTTCCCTTTCCTGACAAAGCGTATTGACGCTGATCACAACTCAACAGTATCTCACAGTTTGGAATGGTAAAGCTGCTTAATAGAGAGGAGGAAAAGGCTGTGCTGGTTTCGATGGCGGTAGGTCAAGTACTGTATAAAAAGAAGGGGAGAAGTACCTTAGAATGCTCTGCTGTTACTTTTTATCAGCTGTTTGATTTTAGTTTCAGATTGTGACATAGCGCGTTGACGTGTATATACAGAAAACATGTATCATTATAGGTTTACAAACTTGACAACAACACAGCCAGGGAACAACTCTTCAGTACTTTTGCAATGAGAAAACTAACGAAGTATAAAAAGAAAATGTACGGATTGTTTTGGCAGTAAGGAAATTGCTTAATGAAAAAAAAATATATGGCGCTGGACACGTTTTGTCATAATTGTGATACAATGTGTCGACCCTCTTGTGGCTCAGGGGGCTATGTGGCAATGGTGTCAGAGCACCTTGTTGAGACATAGCGCGTCAGAACAGGATTGTACCTATGGCAATGGTGGGAATCGTTTACAAAATATTCCAGCGCATCGGCGCAAACTTGCTTAAAATAAAATATTATTTTAAGTCCTTTCCCTTTTTGGGGGGTTATTGTTTTGGAGAGCAAGGTGTGCATTCCTCATAACATCTCGTGGAACTACTTCCCAAAACTGTTCTAGTAATGGTTTTTTATCGACTGGAAAGCTTTATTTACAACCAAATTTATTTATAAGTTGGATGGGCTGACTTGTCAGGCGCTTAACTGTAGCACAAAGCGTTTTCGCTCATATGATAAACATGAGTTGCTGTCTGACCGTTCGATGATGATGATGATGATCATGATGATGATCATGATGAAGAAGAAGAAGAATCAAGGTAGCTGCATTCCTACTTCGGGGATAAAAATAGGTTACTTTTAGTCATATAGGCCTGTATTATACCAGCATAGATATTCATATAGAATGACCAGTTGTGTTTATCTTGGCCCTTTCCTGTGTACAACGTGCTAGAATACCACGGCCACGGGAACAAAACCAGTTTAGTGGGTCTGTAATTCTAGTCATCAAGAATGTCATTATTTTGTTCCTCCCAGATCCTTCTTTCCAATCGGCGGGTTTTTTTTTCTTTCGTTCGGGTTTTTTTTTTTTTTGGTCTGTCTTTTTGATTCAGTCAGATGAAATTCAAAATAACACAATAAAATCCATCTCTGAAAACTTGACAGCTGGTTTTGATTGTGAAGTGTAGCCCAAAACTGGGAGAAGACATGACGTCATTTCTATGTCTAGACCCACGTTCCAAATGCTACTGCTAGACCAATTGGGCCTAATGGCGTTATCTTGTAGCCACCACATCAAAAGACAGCACCCTCTAGTAATGATCACAGTAAAAACGAGCCCACCCGTCCCTTAACGATGCTGGTGCATTAGAAAAAGTAAACAAGCACATATTATAGGAATAAATAGGACAAAAAAACCCAACAATTTAACAAGTCAGTCCATGATTGATGAATCAGTTGTGGGCTGAGCCAATAATTTGTCCAATAATTTTCTAGATCTAATAACATTTAACATGTCTCTGATCTTACAAAGAAAAGAATCTGTGCAAATAACCAGATGTGTTACTGATAATTTAAAAAAACAACCTGACATGTACTGATATCTCGATATTACGCAGATATTTGATGTTGTTCACCCTCAGTAGCGTAAGCCTATTGCAAGAAAATGGAAGGGAAGTAATCCTCGGTCTTCTGTTCTTTCGGAGTTCTCTCGGATAGCAGGCCTTAGGCCTAACGATTTAAAAACAACAAGATGGCGTCGTTACCTGGAGGATAAGCTGACATCTCGGCTCCATTCCGTTCATGTCTGGACGTCTCCCGTCTATACCACCACAGCCAGGTAAGTGATTTTTTAATTTGGTTTGTGGCGGTTCCATTTTGAATCCTTACTCTATGTCTGAGTTCTTTTACTATTGTTAGAGTTACGATCAATGACTGAGGTCAGCCTTGGCTTTTGCTCCTGAAATTTAGTAGGCCTAGATCTATACTAGCCTAATGTTTAGATCTGCATGGGTCTACATTTGATATCTTGTTTACTGTACACAGATTCATTCTCTCACTCTCTCTGTCTCTCGCTCTCTGTCTCTCTCAGTCTCTCTCTCAAACACATACACACACACACACACACACACACACACACACACACACACACACACACACACACACAGAGTTAATGTTCCTTTCTCAACAAATAATCAGTGTAAAACTAGTATATTTTTTTTCCTGATGTGACATCTCATTCTCCGAAGATGTATTGAACCTATCAATTATATATTATGACCACTATCGTCCTCATTCAGCGTTTCTTTTTCTGTTTGTCATAGTCGTGATTGTTATAACCATCTCCATCATCATCGTCATCATCGTCGTCGTTGTTGTTGCCATCATCAACGTTATTATTATTAGTAGTAGTAGAAGTAGTAGTAGTAGAAGTAGTAGTAGTAGTAGTCGTATTCTTCTTCTCCTTCTCCTTCTTCTTCTTCTTCTTCTTCTTCTCATTATTATTATTACTATGACATACATATTCATTATCATTATATTGTATTATTATTAAGACAGTAATAATAATATAATAATAATAATATAATAATAATAATAATATAATAATAATAATAATGATAATAATAATAATAATAATAATAATAATAATAATAATAATAATGATGATGATATAATATTCACATGGCTAGAGGATTGGTTACTCTTTAGAAATTGTGTTGATAACATTTCTCTTCTTCTCTCTCTCTCTCTCCTCTCTCTCTCTCTCTCTCTCTCTCTCTCTCTCTCTCTCTCTCTCTCTCCTCTCTCTGTATTCTCCAGTCAGCTTTATTTTCTTCTCTTTTCTTATGGGATTCTGTTATCTTGTATTCTTGTTTAGCAAATATAAAGTTGTAACCTTATGTACTTAACATTTTAGATGACTTGATTTTTTTCTTATTCTTTGAAAAAAAAGTTGTTTGTTTGTAGTTGATTGAAAGATTTTGTGCGAGCTTTTGTGTTGTTTTTACCCAGAGGGCTGGGTGTAAAAAAAACATGTTTGCTTATGGCACAACCCTCTTTAAATAGAATTCATTCAGTTTAATTAAATCCTTCTCTCTCTCTCTCTCTCTCTCTCTCTCTCTCTCTCTCTCTCTCTCTCTCTCTCCTCTCTCTCTCTCTCTCTCTCTAGCTTATGGTACAACCCTCTTTAAATAGAATTCATTCAGTTTAATTAAATCCTCTCTCTCTCTCTCTCTCTCCCCTCTCTCTCTCTCTCTCTCTCTCTCTCTCTCTTCTCTCTCTCTCTCTCTCCCCTCCCTCCCTCCCCCCCCCTCCACTCACACACACACACATCCAGTGTAACTTTTGAAAGAACATTTTAAACACTGGAACCAAAGGAAATAGGAGACAAGGGATGTGTAAGGTGTGCAGTAAAGACAGTCACAGGCAATACATCTGTCTGTCAGGCCGTTTATGTCAGTTTGAATCTCTCTTGTACACTGTCTGCCTGCCTGCCTGTATGCCTGCCTGCCTGCCTATCTGTCTGTCTCTCTGTCTCTGTCTCTGTCTCTCTCTCTCCCCCCCCCCCCCCTTCTTCCCCCACCTCTCGCTCTCTCTTATACATGCACACACACACACTAACACACACACACACACACACACACACACACACACTCGGGTGCGCTTGCAGAACACATGAATCCTCAGGGGTGAACGAGTTCCGGACAAACATAAACAATGTTTCGAAATCTGTGACGGGGGTAAAAATCCGGAAAGAGTAGAGAGTAAGAGCAGACAATCCTTAAGGCTGCACTCCCCCTTTAGGTTCCAGCGTATGAAGAGCTAGCAAGAAAAAAAAATTCTGCTTGCTTTTCACGATTTCTTTTTTAAAGTATGAAAAAAGCACCGTGCACATGCTTTTTGTGGGGATTGAGAACATAGCGGTATGCAAGATAATCTTGAGAAAGTTAAAAATGATCATCAAAAGAAGACTGCTTGTGTTCCTACTACTCTGCACGTGCATATTTGCAGACTACTAAGGACTGACAGGGTACACTATTTGCTGAAAAATAAACCAAAAAAATGTAAACCTAACAAACTTGTGCAAAATCACATGAAATAAGTCAGAGGGTAGTCTTTCTCAAAAAGTGGGGTTTTATTTCTGTGGATGCCTTAGTACGTGCGGTGTGAATGCAAGAGTAATATAAGAAAAAAAGAAGGAAAAGTGGCAACATTGAACTGTGGTGTGTGCCCAAATGCTCGTCAGAAAATTTTCTACAAATTCTTGACACATTTCATTTCTAAGTATAAAATGCACTTTGAACTTCTTTTTTGGGTGGGGGGGGGGGGGGGATTGAGGACATAGAGCAATACCAAGTAGTCACGAGAAATGTTGGCCATTGGAGATGATCACCGAATGAGGATTGCTTGTGTTCCTACAATGTTGACCCCGTGTATGCATATTGTAGTTCGGAAGCTAGCAGATGACAAAAGACTGAGGGGGTACAGTGTTTGAAGAAAAAAAAATCAAACCTACCAAATTTGTGCAAAGTTGCATGAGTTTTGAGTCAGAGGCTAGTCACTTTTCACAAAGTGATAGGCTTTTTTGTTTTTTTACCGGTTTTGTTGTTGTTTTTGGTTGTTGTTTTTTTTTAAAAAAGGATAATTTCTGTGGATACCTAGTACGTGCAGTATGAAAACAAG
This sequence comes from Rapana venosa, assembly GCA_028751875.1. Taxonomy (NCBI): domain Eukaryota; kingdom Metazoa; phylum Mollusca; class Gastropoda; order Neogastropoda; family Muricidae; genus Rapana; species Rapana venosa. The sequence goes on from CM054144.1 coordinate 51,531,020, forward strand.
AGTAATTATATAGGAAAACTGAAGGAAAAGTGGGAAAAATAATAAAGGTGGTGTGGAGCCTAAAGGCACCACGTACCCTGTGGCTCCAGTTCGCCCCAAAACAGTAACCACACCCAAAAGTGCTCTCCCTTTTGCGCGCCAGTTTGGATCTAACTGTGATCCTGCAACAACGTACTTGCTAGTACTTACTAGAGACCATAAGCCGGTTTTGAATGGAAGGGGAGGATCAAGTGACTTGCCTTAAACTGTCCAGAATCGAGAATCGATGATTGGGAAGAAATAGGGATTAAGGATTTAGTTGCTGTCGTATTTTGTTCTCCTCCCGAGCCCCTCACCCGTATCCCCTTCCTTTTTTGGAGGAGCGGGGGATTTTTTTTTTAACGTATCATTTTACGCTTTGTTTAGCCTGCTCCAACAACTCTTTCTTCCATTCCTTTTATCCGCTAGTGCTATGTTAGCCTTGTGTTTCTTTTACTTTCACTGGTCGGTCAGTCTCAGACCCCTGTTTGTCCGTTAACGGCTCGAGTTGGCACCAGCTGCTGAAAGTGTCGGGGTAACAGGTGTGGTGCAATAGTTTGTAGGTAGGTAGGTAGGTGGTGAGTTTGTTTAGGGTCGCATCACACTTCGGTGAGCAGGAAGGTCAGAGAGAGAGAGAGAGAGAGAGAGAGGGAGAGAGAGAGAGTGTGTGTGATGTGTGTGTATTTATTTTATTTATTCTGTTATTTCGAGGATAATGGAATAAGCATTCGTGTGCTTTTTTCACATTCAGTGTGTGCGCGTGCGTACCTGCCTGCCTGCCTGCCTGTCTCTCTCTCTCTGTCTCTCTCTCTCTCATTTCAAATTGTTATTAACATTCCAAGATAGCTTAAAAAATATATATTAATATATTTATATTATATATATATATCGCCCTGGGTTTGTGTGTTGGTGATATGTATATCTATATATATGTATATGTTTATTTATTTTAAAGCTATCTTGGAATGTTCATAACAATTTGAAATGTATTTTTCATGTTTCTTTTGAGATAATTATACGTATCAGTGTGCCTGTTACTATTGTAATTGCCCTTCATGGGATGATGAAAGTGTTTTTGACTTGACTGGACTTGACTTGTCAGAGAGAGAGGGACAATGACAATGACAAGTTCTTTTATTTCGAGGATAATGAATAAGCACCCATGTGCTTTTTTTTACATCCAGTCCCCGCCCTTAAGGATATATATGATAATAAAATAAAATAAAGCCCATAGCAATACACTTACACAGCTTACGAAAAAAATATCTACACAAAAATCCCCACAAAATCACCGAAGAGAGAGAGAAAAAAAAAGGGGGGGGGGGGGGGGAGAGAGAGTGTGTGTGTGTGTGTTAAGGGAGCGGGGACAGAGCGGTTAGAGGTAGGGAAGAACAGTGTGTGGGGTGAGGGTGATAGGGTAGAACCGAGCATGTGGGGGTTGGGCTAATACCAATCTCAATGAAAGATCTAAGACTTCAGTTCAATCTGACGTCTGTTCATTCTCCGTGATACTAGAATACCTAAGACTATACGATACAAAAACACAGGACAAACCGAACAGAACCGTGACACAGCCTAAACAAGTAACCCAAAACGCCACAAACAACCACCCCACCCCCCCCCCCCCTCCCCAACTTGCCTTCCCACCCAACCCCTCGTCCTAGTTCCAACCTTCCCTTTCTCTTCCCCCCCCCCCCCCCCCCCCCCCCCCTTTCTCTCTCCTTTCCCTAACCTGTGTCCTCCCTCCCCCCCCCCCCCCCCCCCCCCCCCCCCCCCCCACACTCCGACCCCCACCGGGCTCCTTTTTACCAAATCTTGTCCACTCTTGCACCCAGTAACTCTGAGAGGAGTGGGACAAAGGCAGGAGGTTGTCCATTGTGACCAAACGCGGTGACCGCGAAAGACTTATCTCTCGACAAGTCGTTTTCTCAACGGCCTGATTTCTCTCGGCACCTACGTCTGTGGAAGGAAAAACTGGCCTGTTTTTCACAAAGAGAAAGTGCTACGATTCGTAGATAATTCTCTTCTCTGGCTGCGATCACTCTTGTAAAGATGGAGGGTTTTTTATGGCTTTATCTTCTTCTTCTTCTTCTTCTTCTATTGTTATCATCATCGTCATCGTCATCTCATCATCATTCTTCTTCTTCTTGTTCTTGTTCTTCTTCTTCTTCTACTATTCATCGTCATAGTCATTTTTCTTCTTGTGGTGAAACTGCCGGGTCATTCTTACTGTGTATCGGCACTTGATAGTTTTATCATTGGTTCCATCATAATAATGAAAGTCATCGTCATCATAATCGCCGAAGTCGTCGTTGTCGTCGTCGTCCTCCTCCTCCTCCTCCCTCATCATCATCTTCATCATCCTCGTCGTCGTCGTCGTTGTCGCTAGTCTTCCTTATTTTTCATATGAATTTTAGTCCTCTTGGAAGAACAAGATTCTTCTTTTCTTCAGCTAGTTTTCGTTTTCGATGACATCTCCACGTATATCTTATTTGCCTGACTATTGGGTGTCATTAGACTGCGCATAAATAGGTGACATCAATCTCAAGTGTACGTGAAGAGAGAGAGAGAAGAGAGAGAGAGAGAGAGAGAGAGAGAGAGAGAGAGAGAGAGAGAGAGAGAGAGAGAGAGAAAACTCGAATACCTTTTATTGAGTGTAAATTGATAAACACAGGGCTTCCTTACACCACGCTGTCAAAAATAACAATAACGACGACAAACCAAACCAAAACAACAACAAAATCGTACTAAACAGTAATAATCCTCAATTTTAAGCACTGAAAACAATGAAGATTTAAAAATGATCATCATAAATCAGTTACTATTAGATCTAACAATTAGATGAATAAAATTATGAGAGAGAGAGAGAGAGAGAGGGGGGGGGGGGTTGAAGGGAGGGGGACAATCAATAGTTATGCAAATATATGTAACACTATATCAATATTTTTACCCAGGGTAAATGGATAAGTACAAAATCTCTGTGCACCATGCCTACCTCCCCCCCCCCCCCCCCCCCCCCCCCCACCCCACCCACCCAAAAAAAAAATCTGATAGAATAAACAGGGGGGTAGGGTAAGGGGGAGGAGGTAGGGGGAGGGGTAAGGGGGAGGAGGTAGGGGGAGGGGTAAGGGGAGGAGAAATAGGGGGGGGGGGGGAGAGGGTAAGGGGCCGTGTTTATCAGTCAACTTGGGGGTGACGGAATAAAACCACGTGGGCTTTTGCCTGGTGTTGTCACTACCATTTTCTGTGAAGCGGAGACGCTTCTGCGCCTTGAGTGTTGATCACTAAGCCTTTGGCGAACAGTTGTGTTTTGTGTGTGGAGTGTGGTGTACACGTGTGTGTGTGTGTGAGACAGAGAGAGAGACTTGAGGCTTTTTTGGGGGGAAAGCGTGTTCATAGTTGGCGTGGTCTTGTGGTTTTTTCTGGGGTAAGTTGGTTTTGTTTTGTTTTGTTCCTGTTTAAGGTTGGTTGGTTTGTTTCGTGATTTGTTTTTGTTTGTTGGTCTGTCTGTCTGTCTGTCTGTCTTCTTTATTTTCTTTTCTTTCTTTCTTTCTTTTTCTTTCTTCAGTTTCCTCATTCCTTTGTCTTTTCTTCGCTTGTCTGCCTTTTCTTTCCTTCTTTTTAGTTCTCTCTGCCTTTGCTTCTATCTTTCTTCCTCTCTCTTTTCTTTTTTGGTTGGTCTTGTTTTGTTTGAGTAATTTTTTTTCTTCCTTTCTTTTTTCTTTCCTTCCTTCCTTTCTTTTTTTTTCTTTCCTTTCTTTCTTTCTTTTTTGTGATTTGTTAATAGAAGGAGGGAGATAAACGGTTGCTTAAAAAAACCAATCTTTAGAACACTTTTCTTTCAACGCGGTGAATAGACAGACATCCTGAACAGTGCTTCAACACCAAAAGAAAAGTTGAAGGCTCGCGTTTTTAAAAAAAAGAAAGAAAAGTGTTTTGGTGTGTGTGTGTGTGTGTGTTATTTTATTTCGAATAAGCACACGTGTGCTTTATTTATTTTTATTTTTTTTAAATTTTTTACATCCATTCCACATGTGTATGCAGTTTTGTCATTTTTGTCGTCCGTTCCCACCGGCACACAATGGCCTGCTCCTCCGGATAGCGGAACGGGTTTTAACGTGTGCGCAAGATGTTCTGCGTTCGTTCGCACACCGGACCTCGGTTTATAGTCTCAGCCAAAGGACTTATGGGGGAAGTAGAGTTGACACTAGGGTATTCCGTACCATATGTGTGTGTGTGTGTGTGTGTGTGTGTGTGTGTGTGTGTGTGTGTGTGTGTGTGTTTTTACTTTTGCTGTTGAGAAAGTAGAAGAAGCCACTCACAGCCTTGACAGAGGCCATCAATGAAGTCAGCAGAAGCAGACGACATGCCAGTAGCATCACTGAAGCAAAAAGAGACTCGGACTGTAAAAGCTCTCACTGACATCTGTCAGAGAATCTGGAAAACAAATCAGTAGCTTCAGAAAGCGATGTGGTCTTGCAGTAACGCACCCGAAAAGGAAACGAAGAATCAGAGGTTCGTGTCCTGTCCTAAACCGGACTTGTTCCTTATCTACTAGACATCTTCAATAATTAGGGCGGCGGTCGTTGAGTTTTGCCATCCCCGATACCTTACAGATGGACGGGGTTTGTTCCCCATAAAACAGAAGCGAGCGCCTTTCTGCCTTCTTTGATGGGATTTTTTTTTAAAAATCTTAGGACATATCAATGCTGTCAGTAAAGAATACAATAAAGAGGAAAAATCATGCGCAAAACATAAGTAGAACAATGAACTTGACAATCATAATGCTCACAATTGATCAATAGTCATTAGTTTTGCGATTTTCCAAAAACAAAATAGATATTGCACTTTTCACACCACAGTCTTCAGCAAAATTATGTCCAGGTGGAAGCTTAAACATTTTTAAAAGTTTTTAAAAAATCTATTTTGTTTAAGTGGGAAAAAAAGACAATTCAGATGTGAAGAAAGCCTATACAAACTTCGTACACATAAATGACACGTTACACCACGCTGGCTGCGAAAGACAAACATGTGCTGACGTTCAACGATCAACAGACGTGTGTTCACGAGTTTAAACAAGTGACATAGAGTGGATCGTTTCAGCAGATTCATATCACTTGCGCCAGGCAATAAAGGTACGATATCAACAGTGACACAAGACACCAGAACACACACACACGCTCACACGCGTGCGCGCGCGCCCACACACACACACACACACACACACACACTAACTTGCCTAGAGAAAAGGGAATCCCGATATTTTGACATTTACATTATTTGTATTTGAACGTGTTTTCAGTTCTCCCGAAAGGCATTTTAGGAATGTAGACGGTGCAATAGGTTAGGGGCAATGGAAGTTCCGTGTTCTCCTGAAAACGTTCTTTGTTGTCTTTGGTGAATATATTTAAGGAAAACAATAGCCAAAGGCCAAATAGGACTTTTGTGGAAAAATTCGCTTTGAAAGCGTACGATCTTTTATTGATTTAAGATTTTACTGCTTGCACACACACGCACGCACGCACGCACGCACGCACTCAGAGAGAGAGAGAGAGAGAGAGAGAGAGAGAGAGTTGCCACAACAATAACGAAACGGATCTCGAAAACGATTTGCAGCTTGTCACGATCAAGAAAAACGAAAACCCAGCGTCTGTAAGTTTCCAAAAAGAACAGATTAGCGAAAAACCATGGCATTTTTCATGTTCGCGATGCTGTTCAGGATCCTATTGATCACAGGGCCGTTTTAACGCAGTGGAAAAAGAGTCACGTACGAAATCGAATTCTTTAATAGCACAAGAAACTCATGTGGGTAAGCATTTGTCTCATAAAATAGCACAAATCAAGAAGGTTGATTTCTCCTTTTCAGTTTTTCCTGTATCGCAGATGGCTTGCATCTTCTGCGAGTTTGATAACCTGTACCATCTCTGTGATAATCATAACTGTGATGGTCTTAAGCTTCAAGTTTCTTGCCGTCGTATATGACAGTATTTTCGGAACAAATAAATGTGGTCTAATGCCCCTCAATGAATTTCCTTCACTTGAAAGCATCTGGTCTATTTTGGTAGGTTTTTTTTTTCTGAACTGGATGCTTAAATAAGATTTTTTTCTGTCAGTCTTTCTCAGTCTCTATCACCAGGCATTGTAAAATTATATTTGTGCTAGCCAGGACACAAAAATGAAATTGCCTTCATCGTCAAAATGTAGACGAGGTTACATAGTTGGTATAGTGAATATAAAAAATACAGCCATGTCGTTGCAATCTCACCTGTTCATTAGTAATGATAATTGAAACCATAAAACAGCTTAACGGATTGAGTTTTGAGAAATGGCATAATAGTAAGTCTCTACCTCATACCTGAAGGTGATAATTTTCCACCCCACACCGTATATTTCGCTTGTTGTGATTTATTTTGGTTTGGTATGTTTGTTGTCTTATCTTGTTGGATTTTATTTGTTGTGGGTGGTGGTGTTATCCGAACATGGTTAAATGTGTTCTTTGCTAGGACGCCACCCTCTTGTTGGCATAAACTTTGACTCGGATTGTCAGAACACGCGTGGGCGTGTGTCAACATGACTGACTTTGAACAGGAAAGCCAACCAATGTTATTGCATATCAGTTTGCCTTCCTTTTACAGTTAACAATCACAGGCGCTGACGATTGCCTTGGTACACACCCATTCCACTCTGAATATTTAGGACCCCACCCAGAAGGAACTAGATCCGGATGGCATGAACGACAAACGGGTTCATTAACATAGGCAGGCACCCCGCTGCCAATCTGTTGTAATGACTGTGTACAGCAAGATAAAACAGGACGATTAAGCGGAAAAAGAACTTCAGCCCTTTCCTTGTCACAGTCACGAAACACTAGGGTTGGAATGTTTTGCTGGAAAGGCGGTTTGTCAAATGCGCTGTCAAGATCTGATTTTTGTTCGGTGGAAAGAAATTGTGAAGTCTAGGTGTTGGAACACCTAACTGCTAGCATGAAATGCAGTTGTTTTAGGGAGAACATTGCGTGATGTTAAACGTACTCTTTGTAATGGACATGTTAGAACGATTTCTTTATTTGTTTATTTATTTGTTTGTTTGTTTGTTCATTTATTCATGTTTTCGTTTGATTGTTTTAGCTAACATGGTGATGCAGACTCACTTTGCATTAAACGAAGGTTTAGTTAAGTGACAGGTTGGGGTTGTTAGGTGATGAAGTAAGAATTCGTTTGTTGTAAAATCTGTGATTACATTGTGTTTTGGAACTTTGGGGTAAATAACATGTAATCTTCTCTTGCGTGCCTACTCAAGAAACGAGATTTATTTATTTATTTATTTTATTCTTTTATTTCGAGAATAATGGAATAAGCGCTCATGTACTTTTTTTTCATCCAGTCCCTGTATGTATGCAGTTTTGTAAATTTTGTCATCCGTTCCCACGGGCACACAATGGCCTACTCTTCCGAAAAGCGGAACGGGTTTTAACGTGTCAACAAGATGTTCTGCGTGCGTTCGCATACAGGACCTCGGTTTATAGTCTCATCCGAAAGACTTTTGGGGAGGGTGGAGTCGGCACCGATGTTAACTCCAGAGGAAAAATCCTCTTGAACGAGAATCGAACCCGGGTCAGCAGATCACGAATACATCACTCTAACCACCAGGCTATCCCGTCCCCGAGAGAGAGAGAGAGAGAGAGAGAGAGAGAGAGAGAGAGAGAGAGAGAGAGAGAGAGAGTGAGTCAACAATAATGTTCAAAGTATAGACTGACTTGAAGGGGTAGTCACACATGGCAAAGTGGAGGACTGCACCATATAAACTAAAATGACAGCACGAGCATACTCAGAATAAATAACTACCGATAGCCCGACAACAGCGCTTTTTTAATCTAGGAGTAGAAGAAGAAGAAGAAAGTGATTCGTTCCATGAACACAGGATTAAAACCATGTCAAACTGTCCTTGTCCCTCCGCCTGTCTTCTGCCTGTTTGTTTGCCTGTCTGTCTGTCTGTCTGTCTGTCTCCCTGTCTCTCTCCCACATCTCTCTTCTCCTGCCCCTGTCTCCCCACCCCTATCTCTCCACCCCCACTCCCATTCTCTCCTCTCTCTTCTCTCTCTCTCTCTCCTCTCTCTCCTCTCTCTCTCTCCCCTCTCTCTCTCTCTCTTTGTCTGTGTGTGTGTGTGTGTGTGTGTGTGTGTGTGTGTGTGTGTGTGTGTGTGTGTTTACGCACTCTTACGCACACTCGCGCTGACTTGCATGCCAGCATGCCTTCATAAAGTGCATGCGTGGAAACCCTCCCCCCCCCCGCCCCTCCCCCCCCCCCCCCCACCCCACCCACCTAACCCCAGAAACCTTCACCATCAGTAACCACCAACCGCCACCACCCTCACCATCACAACACTCTGGCTCCTTCCAGTAATAATAATAATAATAATAATGACAATTATGGTTATTGCCTGGATGTCAAGAGAACTCATTTTCCCTTCAGGTGGCTAAGGAAACGAGCTGTGATTGGTTCCTTAAGCAACGTCATTTTCTTCCCCGGCTAGATTTCCGGGGTGTTGCCGTTTTCGTCGTACTGCTCTGCAGTAGCGGAGGAAGTCTTAATAGCATCATCCAGATTGAATGCTGTGTCCCTAGCAAATGGTTGCCCATTGTGTGAACCTTCAAGCGGTTCAGCGCCCTTACAATACGGTGAAAAGAAAATAGCTTGGTTCTGCAGCAATTATAGGATCTTAATAGAGCAGCCAGCCGAGGAAGAAAAAAAGAGAAAGAGAGAGAAACAAAGAGTGAGAGACAGACAGACAGACAGATAGAAGGTGAGAGACAGACAGACAAAGGGTGAGAGAGAGAGAGAGACAGACAGATAGAGGGTGAGAGAGAGAGACAGAGAGAGAGAGAGTTTGTTTTACCAAACCATTGCATTTTACGCCTGTTTGAACAAACTACCGCTCTGGGGGAAACTTAAGCCCTAAAGAGCACCAAGCTCACACGCGCACAAGTGCACGACAGAATTTGACCATTTACCTCATGCCATGAACATAAACATGGAAAACGGACTCCGTTTAAGATAGTGCTGAAGCAGCAGATAGAGGAAAAAGAACAAAGGAGAAAAAGGAAAAGGGGAGAGATAGATAGATAGATAGATAGACAGATAGAGAGAAATAGAGAGAGCGTAGTTATTATAACACAATACCTACAAAGCAATAACAATGCACCCAGGACATCTACAGTGCGATTTTATCCATTAGATGAACAACATCCAGCCAAATCTCAGCCTTGGGATGAGACTATAAACCGAGGCCCCGTGTGCGAACGCATGCAGAACATCTTACGCACACGTTAAATCCTGTTCCGCTTTTCGAAAGAGTAGGCCATTGTGTGCCGTGGGAACAGATGACAAAATTTACAAAACCGCATACACACGGGGACTGGATGTAAAAAAAGCACATGAGTGCTTATTCCATTATCCTCGATATAAAAAAAAAGTCATCTGAGCGCTTTGATTTGTTGCGTTACAAGATTCAGCGCTATATAAATCCCATACATTATTATTATTATTATTATTATTAAATCGACCAGAACAGGAACAGCCCAATTATGTAATAACCAAGAATCATACAGTATTATGCAGGGTAACAGCACAGGGTATCTGGCAGGGCAGAGTTAGAAGGCAAGAAGTAGATACAACGGTATTATGCGGGGTAGAAGGGTATCAGGCAGGGTAGCGGCACACAGAGGTATCGGACAAGGAGAAGGTAGAGTGCGTATACGGCAGGGAGGAGATCATTATTAGGCACGGAAGAGGCACTGGTATTAGGCAGGGTAGAGACATCAAGTAAGGAAGATGCTCTTGGGGGACGGGATAACCTGGTGGTTAGAGTGATGTATTTGTGATCTGCTGACCTGGGTTCGATTCTCGTTCAAGAAGAGTTTTCTTCTGGAGTTAACATCAGGGCCGACTCCACTCTCCCCAAAAGTCCCTCGGATGAGACTATGATAAACCGAGGTCCCGTGTGCGAACGCACGCAGAACATCTTGCGCACACGTTAAAAACCCGTTCCGCTTTTCGGAAGAGTAGGCCATTGTGTGCCAGTGGGAACGGATGACAAAATTTTTCAAAACTGCATACACATGGGGACTGGATGAAATAGAGCACACGAATGCTTATTCCATTATCCTCGAAAGCAAAGAATTTTTTTTTTTAATGAAAGCAGGGTAGCGGTATTAAGTAAGGAAGAAGTGCGAGTATACGTTAATATAGAGACATTAAGCAAGGGAGATGCTCTGGTGATGAGCAGGGTAGGGGTATAAAGTAAGGAAGAAGTGCGAGTATATAAGTGAAGATAGAGATATTAGGCAAAGAAGAAGCGCAAGAAAGGCAGAGAAGGGATAATAATTATTAGGAAAGAAGAAGGACGGGTATTTGTCAGCGTGGAGGTACAAGAGCATTTGACGGGATGGAGGAGCATGGATACCTTGTAGGGAAGATGCACCTTAAGGGTATCTGCAAATCAGGTGTGTTGTTTTTCTTTGTTTAGAGCTAACAGTTCATTCGTTCATACTTTATAGGTGCCTTGTCCTGAGATAAGGTTTAGATCATAGATGGTTCTAAAACCAGGTATATAGATGATTCAGTGAAACACTTTTTTCCACATGTGGTTTTTTATGGAGATGTTTACAGGGCATTTGTACATTAAGTGTCAATTCAGAGGGGGGGGGGGGGGTTGTTACAGAGAGTTTTGAAATCAAGTTTATTCCAACTGTAACAGCACTTGTTGTTTGTTTGCTTCATTTTTGGTCTTCAATTTTTGCCAAAAGGTGTGACTTTACATACTCTGCCATATCTATCGAGAAATCCTTAGTGGACGCTTGACAAACAACTTTACCTTCGGATAAGAAACGAGTATTTTCTGGTTTCTGCAAAACCACATAAATTGCAGGATCTGTATTTGCCTGGCTGTTGTGCCTGAATGAAGACAGCCCTTAAAACCAACACGTAGAAGTAAATTGGCCTCCGTGGTCCCGCGAGTAATAAACACCACAAACTGAATCTAAACTAAAATTTCTCAAGTTTCCCACCTCCTACCCCGAGTTTCCCCTTCTTTATCACTGTTATTCTTATCTGATCGTTTGTTGTTGTTGGTTTTTGCTTTGTACCCCAAATGTTCAAAACAGAGGTTCCTTTTACGTCATGTCTCCTACCCTACCCTTTTCTTTTTGCGCTCTGTCCCCATTCCTTTTTTCCCGGCCAAACGAGGTTTGTTGACTTATCAGAAAGTCTCAAGTTTCTCTGGAACCGCCAGCCTTAACGTAGCCTGTCAAGAACGGGAGAAAGTGCGTCACTGCCGTTAGTTGTTCCTGTGAGGGGAGAAAAAAGGCCAGTGTTTTTGAACGCTAACAGTTCCCTTTCATTCGCAATCGGAGCACGAGCACTCCTTGACAGACTGCGTACATACTACTTAATCTTTGATCCCACTCCTGAAAAAGAAGGCGACCCGATGACATGAACGATAAATAGGTTCATTAACAGAGCCACTCTAACCCCTCCGCCCACCCCTCTGCTCCTACCCCAGAGAAAGATTGAATGTATTCAGCGTGATAAGGAGGCGTTAGTTAATGGCAAGGAATCTCAGGTGTTTTATTTTAATTTTATTTATTTTTCTCCCCTCTTTCTTTTTCTGCATATTGATAGTTTCTGTTACCATCACCGTGGAAAGGTTTGTTCGTAACCATGTGGTCACAGGCGTTGACAAGTTCCATATTGTGACCTGCATCAAGTTCTCGAGACCACAAGATCAGAAGTCTGATGATTCACTGGCAAAGGCGCCTGTCGGACAACAGAATATTGAGAGCCAGTTGAGGTACAGCATGATCATTATTGAGAGCAAGGAAAATACTGGTAGGGGGAAAATCGAGCAGGTACAAGAAAGTTTTACATAAAGGATGAATGATTTATCCACTCTGGGCCTGTCTTGGTGCCTGTGCTCTTTACAAAACTACAAGGATCTATACACTTTGATCTCATTGACTTGAATATTCATGAGAAGGGGGACATAACGAAATGAAAAGCTCTGGCCAACTATGACCCTTTATGCCACACACAGAAGCGATTTAAGTGGTCCTATATATACTGGTAGAGTTAGAAGTATATCATGAACACAGGTGAATGAAGTCTCACCCTTACAACAAGTGCCGGGCCTTTGGAAGTCCAGAGCCTAAAGAAAAAGGCATTCATTGAACTCTCAGCTTTCTCCCCATTTTTTGAATGACAAAAGGGCCTAAAAGGCTTTAATGATGTGGTTAGGGCAGTGAAAAGCGCAGCACAAAGCCGGCATTGGGGTCTTCTGTTGATGTCAGGTAGCTGAGCAGAATGGGACAACGTCAGAAAAATGTCAAAAACTAGAAAGGTTTGGCTTACATCACCTGTGTGGGGTTCATCACCATAGCAAATGTGTGGAGCCACAGTGACGGGGCAAGAAAATCTCTGATCTGTTGCACTTGCATGTACCTGTATTTATGCTTTGAGCCTGTCAGTGTTTAGATGGTAAATAGGTACATATTATGCGCACATACCCATATATCAGTAAACTATTCACACACACTATATTTCATTGCTTTGGCCGATCATCAAGCACTCCAACTTTACTACACTTTGCTTCACTCAGACTCCCTCCCAAACGTCAGTTATACGGTAGAGTACTACAGTATGAGAGCTACTGGTGTAAAAGGAATATTGCAGGCAAAAACAACAACATGATATGACAAAACAATGAGCAAGGAGCAGGCGTGCTTTAGAAAAAGAATGAGCTGCTTACCCAATGTGGGCCTTTCTCATTGCTACTAAAGCACGAGGCCCCATACGTTTTGATCCAGTGACATGAATATTCATGAAAAAACCCAAAGGGGAAAACAAGGGTCCTATCCTTTGCTGCGCAAACAGGCATGATATAAGTGGCGCTAAACAAAGCCGTAAAGAACAAAAGTGTATTATGAACCCGCTGAATGAAGTCTCCCCCTCACATAAAGTACTGGGCCGTTGGGGAGTTCTGACACTAAAGAAAAAGGTGGCCATTGAAACGACAGAGGGTTTTTTTCTTTTTCTTTAAAAAAAAATGGAATGACTGAAGGACCCAAAAGACCTTGGAGATGTAGTTAAGGCAGAGGAAAAACGGCACAAAGCCCACAATGGTGTTTTGTGTTGATGTCAGGTAATTGGGCAGGAAGGTTCAGCATCAGAAAAATTGAAGAAAAAAATAATGAAAAAGAGTTGGCTTACATAACCTATCATGAAGGTTATTACCAAAGACATTTATGGAGCTATCGTGTGACGGGAAACTTCTCTGATCAGTTGTGCTTGCATGTACACGTATGAATTTTGGAGCCTGCTAGGCTAAAAACGGTAAATACATAGGTATGTGCACAAGCCTGTTAGTCTGCAAATTCTTCAGCCACACACAAATCATTTTGCAGATCATCGCATCTCCAACTTTAATACACCAGCCATTTTATTCAGGCTATATCTAACACCTCAAGGCTAGGAGAATCAAAAGTATGACGATTGATTTTTGGTGAGCCAGCGCCTCTGTTATGTTCTACAGCATGAAAGTTATTGGTATACAGTAGAATGTTGCAAGCCAAAAGGTAAACGTGGCAAAAAACCAGCAAGTTACAAGCATGGTTTACAAGATAACTTAAGTATCTGTTCTTCAGTTATTTCAGTGTCAACAAAAGTAGGACCCACATCCTTTGATTCAGGGACATGAATGTTCATGAGAAGAAAAACAATAAGGGAAAACATGTTATATCTTTTACTGTGCAAAACAGGCATGATTTAAGTGGCTCTAAACAAAGCCGATTAAAAACAGAAGTGTATTATCTACACACTGCTGAAGGAAGTCTTGCTCTCACACAAAGTAAGCCTTTGGATTCTCTGGCACTGGAGACAAAGCCAGCCATTGAAGCTGCAGGGTTTGTTTTTGCTGTGGGTTTTTTTGTGGTCTCTTGTGTGGAGGGGAGTGACAAACAGATTGTCAAGGCTTTCGCGATGTGGTTAAGGGCAGTGACAGCCTCAACACAAAGCCCACAATGGTGTTTTGTGCCGATGTCAGGTAGGAAACAAAACGAAAAAAAAAAGGACGATGTCAGGAAAAGAATGTCAAAAATGGAAAGCGTATGTTGCCTGTGGTGATGTTTACAACCCCAGTAAATGGGTGGCATGGACAATTCTGTGAGGAAACGCGCTGGCACGTACACAGTTGTGTCTGTATGCATGCTTGAGCTTGCTGGCATTGTCAGCGGTATACTGTGAGCATGCACGCACATCCATGCCTCTGAATCATCCACCCACACACAAATCAATTCCTTATATATTTTTTTTCTCATAGCCCCTCTACCCTTTTGTTTACCTGTGTCTGCCTGCCTGAGTCTCTGTGTGTGCCTGTCTGTAACTGTCTCTGTCTCTCTCTCTCTGTCTCTCTCTGTCTACCTGTCTGAAACTCTGTCTCTGTCTCTCTCTGTGTTTGCCTGTCTGTAACTCTCTGTCTCTGGTCTCTCTCTGGTTTGCCTGTCTGTAACTCTCTGTCTCTGGTCTCTCTCTGTGTTTGCCTGTCTGTAACTCTCTGTCTTTGTCTGTCTGTCTGTCTGTCTATCTGTCTCTCTCTCTCTCTCTCTCTCTCTCTCTCTCTCCCCTCTCTCTCTCTCTCTCTCTCTCCTCTCTCTCTCTCTCTCCTTGTTCCACTTCTCTTCCTGAAGCTTTTCCATACCTTTCTCCCTCCTGCCTCTACAGTGATTGCTTCTTTGTGTGTAAATTGTCTGCGAAGACATCAACCTAGGTCATCTGTCTGTCTGTCTGTCTGTCCCGTCTCTCTCTCTCTCTCTCTCTCTTCTCTCTCTCTCATCTCTCTCTCTCTCTCTATCTTATCTCTCTCTCTCTCTCTCCCCCCCCTCCCCTCTCTCCCTCCATCTCCTCCCTCATCCCACTCTCTCTTGTAGACAATTTCGTATTAATATTTGGGTCAACAGATTGAGAGCAAACTGAGATCGTGTCACACAAGGACTCCTTAACTGACTGATGACGCCACTCTGACACTAAACAGGATCATCAACATATAATTACTCAGATGATAATGGGCAATGACAGTGACTGTGCTTTTTTGTTGTTGTCTCCTTCCCAGCGGTATTGTTCAGAGGGACGAGCTTCATCATGTTTCACTTGTCCCAGATTGTATACACTACACTGCACGCAAGTTCGGTGCTCTAAATATTCCCTCAAGGACTGAAAAGCTGGGAAAACAAAGAGAGAAAGAGTTTGGTTTCGTGGCAAAATTTGATATTGACTTTTTATGTTAGTGTTATGTTATACAAAAGTGTACATTGGTATCTTTAAAAAGACTGTCTGCCCGCCTGTGTAGACCTCTCTTGCCCCTCCTTTCTCCTTGTAATCCCATCTCTCTCACCCCTCTCTCACCCCACCCTATCCATCCTCTCTTTCTCTCGAGTTTTATTTTTTTACATCTCTTTCACCTAGTAAGCGGTTTCTAAGTGATTTTAAATATTGTCTGAAAACAGCACTTAACACTGCTATCCAACACACTCTACCTTACCTTAAATGTCTGAAAGCGGCTCTTTAACAGGACTAGCCACCTTACCTTAAATGTGGGGGACGGGATAGCCTAGTGGTCAGAACATTGCGCTCGCAATCTGACGACCCGGGTTCGATTCCCGTTCAAGGGGATATTTATCCCTGGAGTTAACATCAGTGCAGACTCCACTCTCCCCAAAAGTCCTTCGGATGAGACTATAAATCAGGCCCCGTGTGCGAACACCTTGCGCACACGTTAAATCCTGTTCTGCTCTTCGTAAGAGTAGGCCATTGTGTGCCGGTGGGAACAGATGACAGAATTTACAAAACCGCATACACACGGGGACTGGATTTTAAAAAAAAAAGCACATAAGTGCTTATTCCATTATCATTGATATAAAAGAATTTTTTTTTAAAAACCTTACCTTACCTTACCTTACTCAGGTCTACCCAGTACAAGAGACTTATACAGATTGAGAAGACGGGCTCTCCCTAAAGGGCTGGCTTAGCATGACACTGAATATTGGCAC
>CM054144.1:51552134-51567134 GCA_028751875.1 Rapana venosa
TTTTCAGTTCTTGTTAGTGTTGACATCGTTTGGGGGTGTATTGCTGTTAGGTTTATTCTCCTGTTGAATTCTTTGTCATTCTCAATACACCAAAGGGGGTGAAAGGAATTAAATCTTGAATCGTGTGTGTGTGTGTGAGAGAGAGAGAGAGAGTGTTAAGCCCCCTAACCCCCCCCCCCCCCCCCCCTAAAAAAAACCAATCCGAAGAAACAACAAAACCCTTAGGTCTGGTTCTCAAACACACCCAACTAAACACTGCCTGGCTGTCCCTATACCTACACACCCCTTCTTAACACCCCTCCCCAATTCCTTTCTTCCATTGCACTTCCCGCAAAACAGGAACAAAGAGAGAGGGAGAGAGAGAGAGAGAGATTTTTTTATATGGTGGATAATGGAATAAGCACCCATGTGCTTTTTTACATCCAGTCCCCGTGTGTATGCGGTTTTGCAAATTTTGTCATCTGTTCCCACCGGCACACAATGGCCTACTCTTTCGAAAAGCGGAACAGGATTTAACGTGTGCGCAAGATGTTTTGCATGCGTTCGCACACG
The DNA here is from genome assembly GCA_028751875.1 of Rapana venosa. Taxonomy (NCBI): domain Eukaryota; kingdom Metazoa; phylum Mollusca; class Gastropoda; order Neogastropoda; family Muricidae; genus Rapana; species Rapana venosa. The sequence continues at coordinate 51,552,687 of CM054144.1, forward strand.
GGGCCTCGGTTTATAGTCTCATCCGAAGGAGAGAGAGAGAGAGAACAATCGAGAAGAGAGGAGAGAGAGAGAGAGGAGAGAGAGAGAGAGGAGAGAGAGAGAGAGAGAGAAGAGAGAGAGAGAGAGAGAGAAAATATTAAAAAAAAACCGGAATGAGAGAGAAGGGACAGACTGACACACAGACTGATAAAAACTGAAAGAAAGAAACAAAGAAAATGTCCAATACATAACTCCCCTTTTCACTCTCAACACCCCCACCCCCACCCCACCCTCCATCCCCCCCACCCTCACTACCACCACCATCCCCAACTCTTCTCAACCCCAGTTCCGGACAATCGTTATGAACAGGTCATCATCCAGCCGGCTACACGTGGTGCCAGCAGTGGCCGGGTTGAGTGACCAGTTCACTGCTTGTTGACCCCTGCCTGCATAATCACGTTTTTATGAGAGCCAGACTGCCGGAGAACAATAGCAAACTGCACCCCCTGTGACTGACTATTCCTGCCCCTCCTTGGGCCGTGGGCCAGGCTCGTGCTGCTAATGGACTCTTTTAACACTTTCCTAACAGGCTGTCAACGGGGTGTGATTGGGGCAATAAAGAGCCTTCTATTCGGGATAGCTCAGTAGTCGGAGCACTCGCTTTCCCCCAGCCAAGTTAAGCAGCGTCGAGCGAGGTTACCACTTGGATGGGTGACCGTTTGCGCGACTTGGCTTCAGTACAGTTCCCCCAGTTCACCCAGCTGTAAATGGGTACCTGCCCTCTTTAGGGTCAGGGAAGATAAAGCAGCGAGGGAGAGGAGATGGCGCCGCCCTCAATATGCTGGCCCTAGAGAAGTGAGGTCTCTGATGCCTCGCTCCTCCTACGACCTTAATATAGGTTATGGGACACCTTTACCTTTTTACCTATTCTATGTACGGTCCATTCTTCTCTTCCAGCCTATCCTGTAACAATGCATGTGGTGGGCTGGTGGGGTCTTGAGGGAACGGCATTCCTTCGAGAAGGCGAGAATTCGCAGGTTCGAATCCCGCATGAACCCGATTTTTTTTTCTCTTGCCATCTACTACTAGGCCTTAAATGTCAGTTCTTGATCTGTTTATGTTAAGAATACTATTTCCTTTGGTTATTACTATTTATTTACCACACACGAGCCCGCGCGGGGACATGCATGCAGGGACGCACACACACACACGCACACACACAGAGCTAGAGTAGATCTCTCTCTCTCTCTCTCTCTCTCTCTCTCTCTCATATATATTCAGTCTCCTATTTTAGGGTCGTCTGGTATCACTTAAAGTGGAAAGACGTTAAAATTGAAGACTTACCTACTTACTTACTTACTTACTTACTTACTTGAATGGTGGTCTGGTGGTGTTAGACTTTTGGGTGATATGATAAAATCGAGGTGACGTGTGTAGTGTGATAGTTTTCAGGAAAATAAAGATGATATCAGACTGGCATCTTCCCTGTTGGGGTGCCGGGGGCCTGTCAGTATAAATAGTATCCTCACCTTCTGGAAATGATGTGCTAGAAATGTCCCCTTTTCTATCATTCTCTTTGTTTCTGCTTTGTTCCTTTTTTTCCCCTGTCACCTCCTTCTTGTTCTGCCTTCTTGGTTCATTTTCTTACCTTGTTTTCCTCCAGAGAGACTTAAAAGATAATTCTCTCTTATGCTGAAGTCGGATGCGCTGGCCTGACTTGCCAGGCGCTTAACAGCAGCGTAACGCATTTTCGCTTATATAACAGACCCCAATAGTTGCTGTCTGAGCATTCTATGAAGACTGGCATCAATTTCACGAGGTCTTTACTTTCCGCAGGATCCGATAACGATAATGCACCTTCTCTGGAGAGCTTTCATTTAAAGGGAAAAAGTTCTCATGGTGTTATGTCAGCTCAGTCTTGAGCACATGCTGATGAGATGGGATGCATAATGTTGGGATTATTCTCTGTAATTATTCTGTCACGCTGTGTGTTCGTATCGAAACACCAAGCATAGCGTTGCATATTCCAAAAGGGGGTACAATTATGAGCGAGAAAGGATTTTTTTTTTTTTTTTTTGGGGGGGGGGGGACAAGAGCAGTCAAGATTGCAACAGAAAGATGATAATTATAGCCTTGATTCAGATAAAATCATTCCCCTTCCACTGTTCTCTCTCTCTCGTCTTTCCTCTCGTCGTGTCTTTTCCTCCTTCTCTCTCTCTCTCTCTCTCTCTCTCTCTCTCCCCTTTGTTTCTTAGTTTCTTTTTCTTTCTTTAAGCCGACTCAAAGCTGACGAAGACCTTTGCCATACTCCATTCACATGTTAGTTAAGGAAACGTTCTCCATAGATGCTTACAGAAGGCTTTGCACGAAGCTGACAATGAGATTTCATTGATCTTATCGAGTATAATTATGTGCAGTCATGCAACGGAGCGCTGTGATGTTTGAGCCTTAGAAAAAGTCAAGGGAGACGGTAGACGCAATGACCTTTGGTAATTCAAAGTGTGTGTGGTCCCTGCAGACGCCAGGGGCTTGAATGATTGAAACCCCAATGTAGTTTGCCTTTACTCTGGGCTGAAGTGGGCGCAGTCTTGGGATGATCGCACATTCTGACTGTGTGCTCAAGTTTTCCTGTAGATTTCCGTCTTTCTTTTTAATCATGTTTTCCAATTGTTGTTGTACCCCTGTGAAAGTTTTATTGCCCGTGCTCAAACCTTGATTTCCCCGGAGGTATGTTTTCCACCATCACGTTTTCTTAGTCTCTTTCAGGTTTAAGGTAAGTTTTGTGAGGTCTTTTTCAAGTTTAAGGCTGGTAATGCGGTGGGTGTTGTTGTTGGGTTTTTTTCCCTCTAGCTTTAACAGTGATATTGTGTTGGAGCCTTTCATATTGAATGCCCATACTTTGTGTGGCGTCTCAAGTCTAAGGTCTGCACTTTTGTGGAGACGCCGTCAGGATTAAAATTCACCTTTTTTTCGGAGTCTTTTTTTTTTAAATAAAATATTATTTGAGACCATTACTTTGGTGACTTAAAAGTGACTCCCCTCCTAGGAATTGTGAGATACGTGGTTTGGATCTCGTTCAGAAGTAGGGATGCTTTTTCATCACCCCTACCCCCCATCCCCCCTCCTTTCCAATCACACTAGACCTTAAAGCTCATGTGGCTTCTTATTTCTTTGAAATCTTTTTTTCGCAGTGTTTATTCAGTAACATAACAAAAATTCATAGTAACAAGAGCATTTTACCTCACGATAATTATGATAGATTGTAAAAGAAAAATGCATCCACATCTGACTAGAAAAAAAAGCAGGGTCTGTGTTAGAGTAATGCATTGTCTCTTGGGAAAATCAGTCTGGAGTTGACAAAGAGAGGTGATACATGGAGTGAAAGGGTTAAACGTTGTCATTACAACCTAATCTTATTCACCTGGAGGATTTGGTTCATAATTAGAATGACTGGTCATGAATGTAGGTTGTTGTTTTTTCTGCAGACTTGCCGTTTGTTAAGATCATTCTAGTGGATCTTTGTCGACGTTTACTTTTCTGATTATTCGATCGATATGACCTTTTTGTGGTTCGTTGGGCTTTTAGTAGCATGATAAACAAAAATTATAGCAGTCCTCGCCCTTTCTTTCTTTGCTTTTCTCTCTTTTTTTCCCGTGCTCTGGAGGAAAAATGAAATTCTGCCTGAAATCTAATTCCTTAAAAATTCTTTGTTTTAACCACCATCACCATCGATCATCACATCATCATCATCATCATCATGATGTAAAAAGTGTATTGTTAATTAAGCCCCGTGTGCGAACGCACGCAGGCCATCTTGCGCACTCGTTAAATCCTGCTCCGCTTTTCGTAAGAGTAGGCCATTGTGCGCCGGTGGGAACAGATGACAGAATTCACAAAACCGCATACACACGGGGACTAGGATGTAAAATAAAGCACATAAGTGCTTATTCCATTATGCTCGATATAAAAGAATAATACATATATAAGCATGCAGAGCAAAACCGTCTTCCAGTGTACTGAGTGAACTGTATGTGTCATTGTTCTGAGGTCGATGAAAGCCCCAGGCAAACCATCCATCTTCCTTCCTCCACGCCACACACACGCAGGCAGGCCCTCAGGTAGGTCGGTGGGTCAGTTGGCTAGGTCACACTGAGTCGATAAAGCCCTCCTTGCTCACACACACAGAGAGGTGGGCTTCCTACATAGCCTACGAACCTACCTACCCCGTGTCCCATATTTTCAGCTTGGCGGGCTTCAGAGCTGAATGGTGTGACACCTAAACTGTGTACCAACACGACCAATCCTGCAATTGTTATCGAGATAGCCATGCCAGTGTGGCTTGATATATGCCCTTCTAACAGGCGTCGGGATTTACCTTGCTGCTTGCTGCTAGACCTGAACAGCGGCTTAAGCTGATTGGATACAAATGGCCGCCGGGGTTTGCCACTGTTGGGGTCAGCCCGTTGTCGCTGATGTGGCGTTGTCCTGATTCTTGAAAGTGGGTCAAACGGGGGGACAACTTGGGAGTGGCATGTTTTTTGAAGATTCCAGACAGTTCATTATATATATCCCCGAAGTCGGAATGCGGCTACCTTAAAGGTGGGGAAAAAAAACACCCCTCCAGTCGCATACGCAGAATGTTGTCATTAACGAACCCTCCCCGGAGCTCTAGCCAAGCAACAAAAAGAAAAAAAGGGTGCAAACGAAAACTCACTTATTTTTTTCATTTGTGCATTAGATTTTACAGGGGGATAAAAAGAGCTATCCAGAGAAAAAAATTGAACGAAAAAGGGATAAATCAAAATGTGTCGAGGACATAAGAATATGGCCATAGCTACATGGTTTAGTCAGTGTGTACCCGCCACACACATACACACATGCACGCGCACGCGCGCACGCACACACACACACACCACCACACCACACACACACACACACACACACACACACACGCACGCAGAACATCTTGCGCACACGTTAAATCCTGTTCCGCTTTTCGAAAGAGTAGGCCATTGTGTGCCGGTGGGAACAGATGACAAAATTTACAAAACCGCATACACACGGGGACTGGATGTAAAAAAGCACATGAGTGCTTATTCCATTATCCTCGATATATAAAAAAAATTCTCTCTCTCTCTCTCCTCTCTTCTCTCTCTCTCTCTCTCTCTCTCTTCTCTCTCTCTCTCTCTCTCTCTCAAAGAACACAACACCTCCACCTTACACCAATCTCTCTCTTAAAACCTCAACAACCCACCTATCATTGACCTGCAGTGTCATGTCATAATCACCCCCCCCCCCCCCCCCCCCCCCCCCTAAGGAAGAAGCAGAACACGAAGAGAGAAAGAAGAAGAAAAATAGAACAAAAAGTAGAAGAAACAGCAGACCAAAAAAAGAAGCAGAAGAAGAAGAAAAAGCAGACCAAAAGAAGAAGTAGTAGAAAAAGAAAAAGCAGACCATAAAGAAAAAACAAAGATGAGTCAACGGGGCAGAAGGAAACAGACCAGCCTTCTGGAACCAAGGTATGGCCTGAATGACTACATTCTGCAATGCACTGGTCACTGCAGGGGGAAAAAAAACCCAACCCAGATCTGTTGATCAAGGGCAGTCATCTGAAATAAGCCCTTCTGCTTCCCAAGACCCCTGCTTGCTGCTGGGGTAGTGGTGGTGGGTGGGGGGGGGGGGGGGGGGGGGGGGGGGGAAGTCGTGTTGGGGGGGTGGGGGGGGGTGATAGTGGTCTAAATGATCGGGTCACTGCTGTGGAATAGGGGGAGTTTTTCGGGGATTATCTTTGGTTTGGTAAGGTAACCAGGAGGTAAGATGGACAGTTGTGGTGGAATGGGGTGTACTGCGTGAATGATTAGATAGTGTGTGTGTGTGTGTGTGTGTGTGTGTGTGTGTGTGTGTGTGTGTGTGTGTGTGTGTGTGGTGTGTGTGTGTGTGTGTGTGTGAGTGTGTGTGAAGTGGATGTAAGAGGTTTTGGTGTTGTTGTTTTTTTTTAAAAGATGTATTGTTATTGTTTTCTGGATTATTTTACTATTATTGTTCCTTCCATGCTGAGCATTTGGGCTCTTTTGGGTTTTCTCTGTTGGTACTGATAGTGAAGTCCATTCTCCTGTTACATGTGTTTGTAATCTTCCTTACCCGTAAAGGGGTTAAAGGAATTTAATCTTAAATCTTGTGTGAGTTGCGCGCGCGCGCGCGCGGCGCGTGTGTGTGTGTGTGTGTTGTGTTGTTGTTTTTGTTTTGTTGTTGTTTTGTTGTTGTTGGTTGTTTTTGGGGGGTAGTTGTGTGTGTGTGTGTTAACGCGCAGGTGTACACATGGAAGACTGTGTGCCTGCGCAAGATGGTTTGAAGATTTAAAGGCAATACTTCCTCCCAGATCAAAACATGAGATCCGTGGTTCAAATCCTATCAGAAGCAGGAAATTTCCCATATCCGCTAGTGGTAGTCTAGGTGTTTGTCTTTCGAATGAGACTATGGATGGAAATCGGCTTTGCTCACGTAGAAGAACCCATGACAACAGTAAAGTTACATCTAGTAAAAGTCTTTTCCTTTATAATGCATGTAGAGAGCAGAGAAATATCACACACACACAACACAACACACACTCACACACACACAACACAAAACACACACACACACACACGCACGCACCCACGCACGCACAGACGCACACACACACACACATACACACACAACATATTATATATATAATATATATATATTATATAAAATTGTCTTGATAAAAACCCACAATTCTGCTGGGCCACCACACACACTCTCTCTCTCTCTCTCTCTCTCTCTCTCTCAAGAGAGAGAGAGAGAGAGAGAGAGAGAGAGAGAACAAACAACAGACAGACAGACAAACAGACACACAGCCTTACACACACACACACAACACACACTACACACACACACACACACACAAAACACACACACACACAGATACAGACAGACAGAAACACAGCCTTACACACACACACACACACACACACACACACACACAAACACACACGCATACACACACCACACACACACGCACAAAACGGGACCCTGGACAACTGATATGCACGCACGCCTGCTTGCCTGCGCATACTACACTTAACTACAAACTCATCCATCAAAATAACCACTCATATCCTCTCTTTCTTCCCTCATTCCTTCCTTCCTTCCGCTTCCTCCCGAATCCCCCTGTCTAGACTGGGTATAGTATCAATATGCAGAAAGAAAGGGAGTCTAGTTCCTTCCTCCCTCCCTCCCTCGCTCCCTCGCTCCCTCATTGGCCCTCTTGCCCACCCAGGGTGGCTGATGGCATGGGATTTTCTGCTTGCGTTGTCTGGAAGATTTTGTGGCTCAGTGAGTTTGGAGCTGTGCTTATTATTATAGCCTTGGTGGGTGTGGACAGTTTCGCTTTTTTGTATGGTGTGTGTGTGTGTGTGGTGTGGTGTGTGGTGTGTTGTGTGTGTTGTTGTATGTGTGTGTGTGTGTTGTGTGTATGTGTTGTTGTGGGTGTGTGTAGTGTTTGTGTGTGTGTGTGTGTGTGTGTGTGTGTGTGTGTTGTGGGGTGTGTGGTGTGTGTGTGTGTGTGTGTGTGGTAGTGGTGTGAGGACAGAGAGAGAGGAGAGAAGGAGAGGTGAGTGTGGGGGTGTGTGTGTGGAGCGCGCGCACGCGGTGAGTGTGTGAGAGTAAGTTTGGACAGTTTCGCTTTTGTGTGTGGTGTGTGTGTGTGTGTGTGGGGGCGCGCGCACGCGTGTAGGTGGGATGTGTGAGAGATAAGTTTGGACAGTTTTCGCTTTTGTGGTGGTGTGTGTGATATGTGTGTGTGTTGTGTGTGTGTTGTTGTGTGTGTGTGTTGTGTGTGTTGTCGGGGTGGTAGTGGAGAGAGAGGTGGCGGGGGGGATTTTTTGTTTTGTGCCTGGTATGGAGAGGTCTTTAGTTAGGACTGTGATCAATGTGGGTGATTAAAGTGCATGGCTTTTTGTTGATTTATTGTGTTTACCTTGTTTCCTTTCCCTTGTCTGTCGGTTTGTGTCTGTCTTTCTGTGTCTGTCTGTCTGCCTTCCTGTGTTTGTCTCTGTCTGTCTTTCTGTGTCTGTCTTCTTTTCTATCTCTGTCTTTGTCTGGCTGCGTTCGTGGTCGGTGTGTTGTGTTTCGTGGGTGTGTGTGTGTGTGGTTGTGTGTGTGTGTGTGTTGTGTGTGCCTGTGTGTGTGTGTGTGTGTGTTGTGTGTGGTGTGTTGCGTATCGCTCTTAGGCCATGTTGTAGTATTTATTTTATTTTATTCTATTTATTCTTTTATATCGAGGATAATGGAATAAGTACATATGTGCTTTTTTTTACATACAGTCCCCGTGTGTATGCGGTTTTGTAAATTTTGTCATCCGTTCCCACCAGCACTTAATGGCCTACTCTTACGAAAAGGGGAACAAGATTTAACGTGTGGGCAAGATGTTCGCACACGGGGCCTCGGTTTATAGTCTCATCCGAAAGACTATTGGGGAGAGTGGAGTCTGCACTGATGTTAACTCCAGGGGGCTGTCCCCTTGAATCGGGATTCGAACTCGGGTCGTCAGATTGCGAGCGCAATGGTTCTAACCACAAGGCTATCCCGTCCCCAATAGTAGTAGTGATCGTGTCAGTGTAAGTTGGTCCTTCGTCGTCGAGCGTTCAGACAGCAACCATTGTCATAGGAGCAAAAAAAACAGCGCTGTGCTGCCGTTAAGCGCCTGACAAGTCAGGCCCAGCGCATCCGACTTAGGCAGGGGAGAGAATTGTTATTTTTAACTCTTTCTTGAAAAAAAAAAAAACAGGCAGGAGAATGGAGCAAGAAGGTAGAAAATTGATAAGAACGAAATGATACGAACAAAAGGAACAAGGAATAAACTAAGAGAGGGATAAAGAAGGGGGGAATTCTTAGCACAGAATTTCCAGAAGGTGGGGATTTATACTGACAGACCCCCAGCATCCCCACAGGGGTGGGGGGTGGGGTGGGGGGGGGGGGGGGGGGGCGGAATAGCTGGTCCATCGACCGTAATGATAGAAGGGTATACATACCCTTAGCCACCCGGGGTGGCTGATTGTGCTGGCTTTTTGTGTGTAGTGTCTGGAAGAGTTGGGGGGGGGGGGGGGGTTTCTTTGGGGGGTGGGGGGGGGGGTGCCCAGCGGTTTTGTAAGCTGAGCTTATTGATATGCCAGCTTGGGGCAGTTTCGTCTTACGGCTGAGAGGGATTTCTTTTTCCTGGGTTTTTTTTTTTTATTGATGATAGGAGATTGCCGATATAGGTGCTCAAGTGCACTTCTTTCTTTCTTTGAGAGTTCGGGGTGGGGTTGGGGTGTGTGGAGATGGGATGTCTTGGCCAATTCTTTTCCTCCTGCTGTTTGTTGTTTAATTCTTTCTGGCCTTGTTTGCTTTACAAAACTGGGTTTTTTTTGCTGTTGATCATAGGCTTGTGTATGACGATTAAACAGTTTAGAGATGTTTACCGCATCGGTCACATGGTGCGTGCGCGCGCGCACACACACGCATGCACCGCCTCTCTCTCTCTCTCTCTCTCTCTCTCTCTCTCTCTCTCTATCTCTCTCTCTCTCTTCTCTTCCCTCTTCTTCTCTTCCTCCTCCTCTCGACCTCCCTTCTTTCCCTCTCCCCCTTCCTATCTCCTCCTCCTCTCTTCCCCCCCCCCCCCCCCCCCCCCCCCCCCCCCCCCATCTCTCTCTGTCTTTCCTGTGGCCTTGCTCGTGCGCGTGCTAAATGGCACTAGCCTGTTGATTACATAACGATCGTCTGTGTGTGTGTGTTTGTGTGTGTGTGTGTGGTGTGTGACCCGCGCGCGCCTACTGACTGAAGGACAACACAGAGCTGATAGCTGCAGCAACCATTTCGCCAAGGACATATGATGAAAGGACGCATTGACCCCCCCCCCCCCCCCCCCCCCCCCCCCCACCACACACACACAACCTCGCTCCTTCGCTTTTTCTCTCAAAGATCGGGGGAAAAACAAACAACTCAAGGCCAACCTAGGCTGCATTTATAACGCAGTGTCGCTTTATATATTTTATATTTTTTCTTTTTCTTCGGGTTTGTTCGTTTGTTTTTGGTTTTTGCTTGTTTTGTTTTATTTTGCTTTGTTTTGGAGAGTTCCGAAAGCAGTGGTCGAGACATCATTGTCGATGGAGTGTGAAAAAGGAAGATTAGTTTCCCCTTCATTAGGACTTTTCATTCAGGAGAGAGAGAGGAGAAGAGAGGAGTGTGTGTGTGTGTGTGTAGGTGAGCAGAGAGAGAGAGAGAGAGAGAGAGAGAGAGAGAGAGAGAGAGAGAAGAGAGAGAGAGAGAGAGAGAATGCGTGAGTGTCGTGTGTGTGTGGGGGGGGGGGAGGGAGGGAGTGAATATGGGTCTGTCTGGAGGGAGGGAGGGTGTACGTGTACTTGCGTGCGCATGCACGTGCTTGAACATGTCTGTGTGTGTGGTGTGTATGTATGTATGTATGTAGTATGTATGTATGCATGCATGCATGCATGCATGCATGCATGCATACATGCATGTATGTGTGTGTGTGTGGGAGGGGGGGGAGGGGTGTTAATAGGTGTGTGTGTGTTTGTTTGTGTTGAGGGTCAAGTCAAGTCAAGTCAAAAACGCTTTAATCATCCCATGAAGGGCAATTACAATACTGACAGACACGTTGATACTTATCATTATCTCGAGAGACACAAGAAAAATACATTTCAAATTGGTATGAACAGTCCAAGATAGCTTCCAAAAAACAAAACAAAAAGTCTGTGTGTGAGTGCGCGAGCCTGTGCGTGCATGCATGCTTGCACCCAGCATCTATATGTGTGTGAATGTGTCTGTGTGTGTGTGCGTGCGTGCGCGTGAGTCCGCTTGTGTGGGGTGGTGTTGTGTTGTGTGTATGTGTGTGTGAGAAAGAGTTTGTTTTGTGTGTTGTTGCGCGCGCGCTGCCGTGTGTGTAGGAACTCTGCGTTTGTGTGTGTGTGCGCGCACGCGCGTGTGTGTATGCACGCGTGTGTGTTTGCGCGTTCGAGTATTTGTGTATGTGTGTGTGAATAGATCAGCACCGCTATCATTCTTGTTTCTTTCCTATTTTGCTCAGTACCAATCTGCCTCCTTATCTCATACCTACTTTCATCATCATTCTATTTCCAGAAAACGCATCGACAGGCAGGTCGCCAAGCAAGCAAGCAAGCAAGCAAGCACCACCACCACCCACATTCAGGGAGACAGGCATACCACCCAGTGTCCACCCACGACAAGTGCCAGGTGTTGTCCTCCAAGGTGACCGACGCCCACCCTGATTCGGGCATCTCCAGAGCAGAGTGACCGGTCCACTCCATGATGCTCGGGGTCCCCTTCCCTCCGCAGGCACTTCTCTGGCAGGAGGATGCCCGTCGTCGCTGAGTCAGTCACTGGCCTCAGTCTTCCATCCCTTCCTCTGAGTAGGACTACCCCTCTTTGCGGCCTTACCCAGCTGGGTCATCAATTGTCTGGGATAGACATGTTCGCTCCCTCACCGCCATGTCCATCAACTCTTGATTAGAGACAACTGTCTGTTATCGGCCAGTCTGCTCTGAAACCAAGCTTTTTTTCTTCTTTTTTTGAAGAGAGAAAAAAACCCACAACCCACCACCACCACCACCACCACCACCAACAATAATAACAACCTCCAAACAAAACAGCTAGCTCATTTTTTTGTTCCCCCATTGCTAAAACCCAGTTTCAGAAAAGAAGACCAGACCCTGATATTTTGGTGCCCGGACGAGTAAGATTAACCACATCAGTTTTGGGGGGACACAAATATCAACCCAAATAATCCATTGAACTCCCTGTGTTGTACGGGAGGTCGGCATTTCTTTAACGATCAGATCATTTTCTTGGGAAAGAGTAGGAGACATTCGTATCAAATTGTTATACGAGGTTTTTGATTTTTACACCCTGAGGTGGGCAAAAAAAGAGTCAAAAGTGTGGGCAGGATAAAATCGAAATAGACATTTTGTGTGTGTGTGGCAAAACTAAGTTTATCAAAGAACGTGGAGATTTCTTGGGGAAAGAGACGAAAAGAAAGAATTAAGAGAAATAGGGAACAAGAAATTAACAAGACAGGAGATAACCGTCATGTCAGGGAAAAAATACAGGTGTAAAAGAAGACCCTAAAAAAAAAAGAGAAAAAAGAAAAGAAATAAACAGACCCAACACGATCACAAACACCCTAGAAAGACCAACCAACAACAACACCAATTAACCAGCCATCCAGCCACCCAACCAACTGACTAGCTGTGAATAAGCAAGCCAACCAGCCACCCAGCAGCCAACCAACAACCAAGCCAGCAAACAAACTAGCCAGCCAGACAGACAACAGCTACAGCAGCAAACGACCCCAAATCACTTCGCAGTACCCCAGTCAGTAAAACTTTTAAACACCGCCACAACCCAAAACTGTATAAAACCACATCCCCCCACCCCCACCCCCACCTCCACACACACACACACACACACACACAAAAACACAACTACACACACACACACACACACACACACTACACACACACACCACAACACACTACACTACACTACACTACACTACACCAACCACAACCCAACCCCACCCCACCCCATACCCCACCCCACCCTATACCCCAATCTTACATTCTCCATACCCCCAATCCCCCCTTCTTGTCAAACCCGAAGCCCCCCAAACTCAACTACCCCCCCCCCCTCCACTCCCTCACCACCCTCCCCCCTGCCTTACCCCCCCCCCCCCAACCCCCTCTTCCACACAACGCCTTGCCGCGCCGCGTCGCAACGCACCGCGCCGCGCTAGGCCGCACCGCGCGGAACGCTTTCAACCCAAACCACACACTACACACTACACACACACACACACACCACACACAACCCATTCATTCGCCTTCCAAGCAAAGAAGTGAGCGTTAACGCTCCATGCCTCCCATCGCGGAAGAGATGGCAGGCGGAGGACCCAGCGGCGGCGCGGGGCAACAGCCTCAGAAGCAGCCGTCGCAGCAGCAACAGCAGCAGCCGTCGCAGTCGCAGAAGAAACCCCACCGCGGTCCGTCGCACAAATTGCCCCACTCGACAGCGGAGCGTGCGGGGAAGAAGCTGTCGCGGCAGCAGCAGCACCAGCAGCAGCAGCAGCAGCAGCAGCACACGGGATCGGAGCTGGAGGTGCCTGTTGCCGCGCGTCTGACGGTGTCTCAGGGAAGCACGCCTGGCAGCAGCGGCAGGAGCAACAGCCTGGCCTTCTCCCTGTCCGACACCAGCTTCGTGGACGACAACATCGAGCCCGTCAGCCAGGTGAGAGAGCGTTGGTGTTTTGTTGTTGGTTTTGGCGGGGGAGGTGTGGGGGGGGGGGGGGGGGGGGAGGGGGGGGAGGGGGGGGGGTTGTTTGTTGTTAGGTGAGAGTGTTTTGGGTTGGGTTTTTTTTTTTTGGGGGGGGGTTGTTGTTGGTGGTTGTTTGTTGTTGTTAGGTGAGAGCGTTGGTTTTGTTGTTTTTGGGAGGGGGTTTGTTGTTGTTGTTGTGTGTGTTGTTTGTTGTTAGGTAAGAGCGTTGGTTTTGTTTTTTGGGGTTGTTATTTGTTGTTTTTTTTTGTTGGGGGGGGGGGTTGTTGTGTGTTGTTAGCCAGGTGTGAGTGTTGGGTTTTTTTTTTTGGGGGGGGGTTGTTGTTTGTTGTTGTTGTTGTTAGCCAGGTGAGAGTGTTGGTTTTGTTTTTGGAGGGGGGTTGTTGTTGGTTGTTAGCCAGGTGTGAGCGTTTGGTTTTGGGTTTTTGTTGTTGTTTGTTTGTTGTTGTTGTTGTTAGCCAGGTTGTGAGCGTTGGTTTTCTTTTTTGGGAGGGGGTTTGTTGCTGTTGTTGTTAGCCAAGTGAGGGTTGTTGGTTTTTGTTTGGGGGGGGGGGGGTGTTGTTTGTTGTTGTTTGTTGTTAGCCAGGTGGATTGTTGGTTTTTGTTTGGGGGGGGGTGTTGTTTGTTGTTGTTAGCCAGGTGAGAGCGTTGGGTTTTGTTGTTGTTGTTGTTTTTGGGGGGTGGGTTTGTAAGGTTGTTGTTAGCCAGGTAAGAGTATTGGTTTGGTTTTGGGGTTTTTGTTGTTTGTTGTTGTTAGCCAGGTTTGCGTTGGTTTTTGTTTTTTGGGGTTTTGTTGTTGTTAGCCAGGTGAGTGTTGGTTTTGTTTTTGGGTTTTGGTTGTTGTTTGTTGTTGTTGTTAGCCAGGTGAGAGTGTTGGTTTTTGTTTTTGTTTGGGGGGGGGGGGGGTGTTGTTTGTTTGTTGTTGTTGTCAGCCAGGTGAGCGTTTGTTTTGTTTTGGGGGGGTTGTTGTTGTTTGTTGTTTGTTAGCCAGGTGTAAGCGTTGGTTTTGTTTTGGGGTTTTTTGTTGTTTAGTTGTTAGCCAGGTATGAGTGTTGGTTTTGTTTGGGTTTTTTGTTGTTGTTTGTTGTTAGCCAGGTATGAGTG
>CM054144.1:51572134-51594634 GCA_028751875.1 Rapana venosa
AGATCTCCGAGGTTCGCCAACGGTAAGATTCTGTGTATCCGACCGTTTGTACACACCATGAAGGTAGCCGCATACAGATTTCAGGGATGTTCGCTCTCGCATACGAAGAGACAATTCTTTACATATGGAAACATGCACACAGGATAAACACGTGGATCATGCGCGTCTACGGCAAAATGCTTTCCTAAAGAACAACAAGACCGACAACACAACAACAACAGCAACAATAACAACCAACCAAGCAAAGAAAGAAAAGAAACTCCAAACCAACCAAACGCACGCCGCCACCGCCACCAGAACAACAGCAAAAACAACCCGAAGTTTTGGCAGGAAAATGCATTGCAGCTGTAAGGCTGTACGATTATACATGTAACGCAGTGCACTGCAACATAAAACAACACAACACAACACAGCCAACGTACAAGGACACAAACTGATTTGTTTTTTCCCTAAACATCGTAAAAAGTAGAATTGAAGAAAAAAAACAACCACGAACCGAGATCTGTCTATCGATATGAATGTGCTGTACAGTTAGACTGCATTGGAAAACAGTGGATGCCTTTAACTTAGGTGGGGATGTATGTATATATATATATATATATAGATATATATATATATATATATATAGATATATATATATATATATATAATATATGATATATATATATATATATATACACATACGAGTCTTTGTTAGAGGGCGTGATAACCTAGTGGTTAAAGCGTTGGGTTTGTAATCTGACGGGCCGGGATCGAGCCACCACTACATTTTTTCCCCCCTAGAGTTAACATCACTACTGACCCCCACGCCTCGAAAGTCCTTCCGATGAAGACAAACCCAGGTCCCGTGTGCGAACGCACACAGAACATCTTGCGCGTATGGTAAAACCCGTTGTGCTTTTCGGAAGAGTAGACAATTGCGTGCCGGTAGGAACGGATGACAGATTTTTGGGTTTTTTAAAAATGCAAACTGGTTTTGATGTAGACATCATCTCTGAAGTCGGAATGGGGCTGCCTTCGTGGTGGGCTAAAAGGATCGCACACGCACAGTCTCACCATTGGTGAACCTCGGAGCTCTTACTGAGAAACGAGAGGGATTGGGGGGGGGGGGGGGGGGGGGGTGTCTCTATCTCAGACCCCACCACCCCACCACCCTTTCAATATTTATTTGCAAAGTTTACAACTCGAGTCGAAATAAAATTAGAATGGTCAGTGAGAGAGTCCCTAACTTAACCCCAACCTCACTCAACCCCCTCAGTAGATTTGCAAAGTTTGGAGAGATCAAAGTCATCAGCGAATATCCGAGAAACGGCGACATCACTTCATAAATGCAACTCTCCTTTTCATGCAGATAATCCCGCAGGCAAGATTTAAAGTAGCACGGCTTAAGGCTGCTCTGCCGTGTTGTCTTCTGTCTATGGTTCTGATCAATTTACAAGGGGTCGTTTATTCCTTACGTGTGGTAGTGTTATAGATTAGCTAGGTGTCTTTGAAGTGGTTTTGTGTTGGCCTCTCGTGTGGAACATCATTCCGAAGCAGTTTATCTTACAGCTGAAGAGTTGGGTAAACTCATATGCAGAGCCCGACCAACATTCTCAAGTTTATGGTTTTCCTTATCATTAATACTAAGAACCAAAAAAGAAAACCCCCCAAAAAAAAAAACTAAAAAAACTAATAACTTGAGAAAACGGAGAAACAATGCTAGAGATATAACAGCAGGTATTAAACAGTCTTTCGTGTGGGGTGGGGGAGGGGGGGGGGGAGAAGCATCAATACAAACAGATGATATACAAAGTTTCAGGGGGGGAGAAGCAGTGATAGAGATATCATACAAACGGGTATTAATATACCAAGTCTTTCAGCGGGGCTTTTCCATCATTAACTTTTTTATTGTTGCTATTTGCAAAGTGTAAGTAGCCTTGAACGCTCATTTTCCTCTGCCAGAAGGAGCAGATTCACGTTTGATGGAGAGAGAGAGGAGAGAGAGAGAGAGAGAGAGAGAGATGAGAGATGAGAGAGAGAGAGAGAGAGAGAGAGAGAGAAACTCGAACATTTTTATTGATAACTGGATAGGCCAGAGGCTTCTTTCCACTAGGCCCTCATCAACAAAAAAAACACACCATCACACAGACAAACACACACGCCCCGCCCCTACCCCCTAAAAAAGAAGAAAGACACACACACACACACACACACACACACACACACACACACACACAACAAAACACACACACACAACCACACTCACCCACACACAGAACACAACGCACACCAGACAGAACAAGAGATCAGACACAGCCAATTACTCATCCTTCTAGGCCTTGCACAAAGAAAGGGTTCAGCTAGTGACAGTTCCACCCTGACCACTTTACAACAGCACTCCCACGCTCCCTGGCTTTGAACAGCTTCAAGGGCTTTGAGTCCTAGCCTAGCAGTCAGCATAGCAGGGTTTATCTATAGGTTAGTAGTTACTGGCTGGCTGGCTGACTGTCTCTCTGTCTGTCCACCAGTCGCCAAGATTTACGAGGAATCTCAGCTTAGCGTCACCTCAGGCAAAGACAAGATAGATATCAATGATGGCACTGTCTCCTGGCTGTTTGCCTAATGTCTTGAGGGTGTGTGTGTGTGTGTGGGGGGGGGGGGGGGGGGGGAGGTGGGGGGGGAGTGTGTGTGTGTGGGGGGGGGGTAGTGTGTGTTGTGGTGGGGGGGGGGGAGGTGGTGTGTTGTGTGTTTTATTTTATTTATTCTTTTATATCGAGGATAATGGAATAAGCACTTATGTGCTTTTTTTACATCTAGTCCCCGTGTGTATGCGGTTTTGTAAATGTTGTCATCCGTTCCCACCGGCACACAATGGCCTACTCTTACCAAGATGTTCCGCGTGCGTTCGCACACGGGGCCTCGGTTTATAGTCTCATCCGAAGGACTTTTGGGGAGAGTGGAGTCTGCACTGATGTTAACTCCAGGGGAAAATATCTCCTTGTGTGTGTGTGTGTGTGTGTGTGTGTGTGTGTGTGTGCCTGCGTGAGTGCGTGCGTGTGTGTTATGGCCGGTAATAGTCATCGTAGGTTAAACAAAATGAAATAAGGACAAAAAAGGATTATGCCTACTCTAAAATAAACGCGTAACTGGACTTCGGAGAAAACATTCGCAAATTCTCAATATTATTGGAAAGTTACAGAAAACATTTTCAAGTGAACAACGATGTGTGTATCGGGCAATAAGGCTTTGAAGACTGTACGGTGTGAAGAGAGAGAGAGGGGGAGGGGGAGATTTAGGGGGGGTTGGGGTGGAGGGAAAGAGAGAGAGACGAGGGAGAGAGAGAAGAGATTTAGGGGGGGGGGGGGGGGGGGGGGGGATTTGAGGAAACAATTAATTAAACGACAAAGAGAGAATTATAATTTTTTATAAATAGAATGCATGCGCGCAGATACACACACACACACACACACACACACACACACACACACACACCACACACACACACGCACACACCATACACCACCCACACACCACGCACGCATGCACACACGCACTACACACTACCACCCCCTACACCATCACACACACACCACACACACACTCACACTCACACTCACACACACACACACCAGCGCGAAGGAGATTAGTATTCTGTCGCGTATAATCGATGGGGGGGGGGGGGCAATGCAACAAAGCAGAAGTCTTGACTAGTAGAAAATACCAGCAGCGTCAAGGGCTGATTGTGACCGACCTTTAAAAGCGCCATTCACGTGAGAACAGTGCAGAATGAAGTGCGCGTAAAAAATCTCCCCAGTTCTCAAATGAGCAGAATCGATAGGCAGGCCGCATATTTCAGATTCATGGCACCGGTCCCATGTTATGCAAAATACTCGCTGCCTGCCTGCCTGCCTGCCTGCCTCCCTGCAATCAGAGAGGTCCGGAATGAGCGGAGGTGGGGGAGGGGGTCTCTCAGCGGGATGGGGGAAGGGGGGGGGGGGGGGAGGGGGGAGGAGCGTCGCACAGTGGATTGTTGGTCTAGAGGCAGTGCACCTGCCTAGAAAGCAAAACAGTCCGCGTATCGAGTGTGTGGTGGTTCGATCCCCGTTTGTGCCCCAAACTCTCCCCCCCCCCCCCCCCCCCCATCCACTATAAGACCAGGAATGGTGGTCTGGGTGCTAGTCTTTCGTATGAGACGATAATCCGAGGTCCCGTGTGCAATACTCATTTAGTGCACGTAAAAGAACCCACGGCTGCAAGAGAGTTGTCCCTGGCAAAATGCTGTAGAAAAAAAAAGCCACTTGTTAAGGAAACCAAATACAGTTGCAGACAGGAAAAGAATTTTTTTTTTAAAAAGGTGGCGCTGCTTTTGTGGTGACGCGCTCTCCCTGGGTAAAGCAGCCCGAATTTCACGCAGAGAAATCGGCCGTGACTTAAAGCGGTATCAATACAGTACAGTATAATACAATACAATACGATGCAATACAATCAGACACACAGAGTATATAAAGAGTTATCGTCAAACAGTTTGATCCATTGAGAATTGCGGCTGGTATATATATACGTATCGACACTGAAATCTCCTCAGAACGTAAACAGAAAAAAAGGCTTTCATGTTTCAAAAGGTAATCCATTCAATTGTAGTTCTGATCGATTTTTGGTCCAATCCAGTAACAGATATTGACTTTTCAAGGATAGGATAGGTAGGTAGGTAGCCGTGACTGAATCCCCCATGATTGTGTAGGTTGTGTTCGCTTGTATAGGCACGAACGTTTGATACGTTCGCAGATATTTAAGCACGCGCGCGTCTATACACACGCACGCACGCACGCACGCACACACACACACACACACACACGCACGCACACACACACACGCACGCACGCACGCACGCACGCACACACACACACACACACTTATAAGCACGCTTATGAGCACGCATGTACATGTATGTGCACAAGCGCGCATAGGCCACTCACACAACCACTCATGCACGTACGCGCACGCACACGTTCTCTCTCTTCTCTCTCTCTCTCTCTCTCTCTCCCTTTTCCTCTCTCTCTCTCTCTCTCTCTCTCTCTCTCTCTCTCTCTCTGAATTGTTTGTGCACAATCTTCGCTATAGACAACACTGTGTTACAGATCTTCTTTGTCCATTATGTAAGGGGTCTGTCGATAACGAAGTTCATTTTGTATTATGTTGTCCTATGTTAAATGATCTTAGAACTCAGTTGATACCACAAAAATATGTGAGCTGTCCTTCCATGTTTAGACTTTGTATACTTATGTCATCTACTAACGAACGCATTAATAAGCGACTAGCAATTTATTTGTATAAAGCTTTTAAAATTAGAAATACTATCTGTACTTGAGGTATTATTCTTCTGTTCATATATGTTTCTTATGCAACATGTTTTGGAATGTTGATTATATACACACACCCCCTTCATGAGGGGCCAAGGCCTATAATGAATACAACTTTCGCATTCGCATTCGCATTCTCTCTCAATTTACTTATGGCGTCACAAAATGAGAATACACTACATAACTTGGCGCTGTATACTTATAAAGCTTTCGAAAAGATTATATACTGTGGCAACATAATCTAGGGCTGTAATACATTTAATAACTTGTTTTTGGAAGAACGCCTGTTAAAATGTTGTATGTTAGTCCGTCGTTTTCGACGATGACCTCCACAACAGCAGAGGAGGCAGCTGCTGTTTCGGAAATTGGGCAGAAATTTGATTATAGTGGAGATGCCTTGCCCACAGTACATCCCCACTCTCTCGGCCAAGTGGGCATAATGCTTATATACAAATTCATATTTAACTTTATACTTGTGTGTTAATATAATGTGTATCCTCTTGAGAAAGGAGCCTAGGCCTTAAATCTGAATAAACGTTTCTCATTCTCATCTCTCTCTCTCTCTCTCTCTCTCTCTCTCTCTCTCTCTCTCTCTCTCTCTCTCTCTCTCTCTCTCTCTCTCTCTCTCTCTCTCTCTGTCTGTCTGTCTGTCTGTCTGTCTGTCTGTCTGTCTGTCTGTCTCTCTCTCTCTCTCTCTCTCTCTCTCTCTCTCTCTCTCTCTCTCTCTCTCTCTCTCTCTCTCTCTCTCTCTTTCTTTCTTTCTTTCTTTCAGTAAATGTTCCTGTACATGTGCTTTTTGAGAGCAACAAATGGAAATCACAGACATAATTTGTCCAGATTTGTCGTCCATGCAGTAAATAGGAGGCAAAGTGCGATTCTTTAAAATCCTCTAAAGAAGATGAAAGTAGTATTTTTTCTCTTTATATTAATGCATTTACTCATTTGATTTGATGTTTTGAAAAGGTGTTAGTTACTTTGAGGTGTTTAATTTGCATGCTGCAAAGTGCAGATTAATACTTTCATGACTGCGAAGATCGAAAATTGCCATTTCATGTTATACACATTTTGTCCTAACATGTCGATGTATTGTGGCCAAAGGCTAAAAAAAAAAAAAAAAAAGTATGTTCTTTCGAGCCAGAAGGCCCATAGAGCCGGAGCTTATCCCGGTTTCTGTAGCGTTAAGCGAACTGATGGTTTTTCACCACCCCTGTGACAGGACGCTAGTCTGTCGCCAGATACTTCCCCAGCAGAGCTGGTACCCACTTGTACACCTGGGTGGAGTGAGGAAAATAGGAGTAAAGTGTCTTTCCCAAGGACACAACACCGAGCCGAGCGGGGATCGAACCCGCGACCTCTGGATCACGAGTTGACCGCCTAAACCACTCGACCACGGTGCCTCCAGGCCAAAGGCTAAAGTACATTGAAATCTTTGAGTTCTTGAGTTCTCTGTCCTTCTTTCTTTCTTTCATTCTTTCTTTCATTGGTGCTTGTTCATTATCCTCGAAATAAAAGCATTTGGTTTGATTTGATTTGATTTGATCTTCCTTCTCTCTCTCTCTCTCTCTCTCTCTCTCTCTCTCTCTCCTCTCTCTCTCTCTCTCTCTCTCTCTCTCTCTCTTCTCTTCTCTTCTCTTTCTTCTCTTCTCTCTCTCTATACCTCCCCCCCTCTCGCTCTGTCTCTTGCCTTGTTTGATCAACACAGATTCATTGTTGCTAGAATTATGCTTGTTGAGTAGCGGAATGGAGGTAGGATTAAAACTGTTTATGCTTCTATTCCTGTTTCAATTTTTCTCTGGCGATGGCTTAAAAAAAATTAGTTCGTTTTTATCTAGAATATTTTAGCTCTGATGTTGTTTGGTAATGAACAATTAGTTGAGGTTTAAATCAGTACAAATGCGAGGAAAGTAATTAAAGAGGGATGTGTGTGTGTGTGTGTGTGTGTGTGTGTGTGTGTGTGTGTGTGTGTTGTGTGTGTGTGTGTGTGATTTTTATGTTTTTCTGGGGGTTTTTGTGCTTTTCTTTCTTTCTTAATTTTTTTCTTTCGTTCTTTTGATCTTTAGGTTATTTTTGTCTGTTTTCCGTGTTAACTTTTAGAATTTTTCCTTCCTTCTTCTGTTCTTTTCTTTCTTTCTTTTCTTTCATCTTTTCCTTCTTTCTTTCGCCTTTCTTTCCTTCCTTCCTTCCATATTTTATTTCTTTTTTTCCTTTCTTTCTCTCCATTCCGTTTCTTTCAATCTTTCTTTCGTTTCGTTTCTTTCTTTCTTTCTTTCTTTTTTCTCTTCTTCCCTCCTTCTTTTCTTTATTTGTTGTTATTGTTACTGATTTTTTGTTGTCCAGTAAAACACAGATGTGGCGACCCCCCAGCTGGCAAACAAAACAAAAAACATAATATAGAAAAGCAACAAGTGTAGTAGAACTCAGAAAACATAATATAGAAAAGCAACAAGTGTAGTAGAACCCACATGACTAAATAGGATACAAACGGAGAAAACTACAATCATCAGTTTTGCCTTTATTGCTATTTAACAGCGAATAAATCTGTTTGCAATGTCAGTGGCATTAGTTGGAGAATGAAAATCACACCGCATACAATTCATCATTGTCTGCTGCTGCTGAACAATTCTTAACCACCAAGGCATATATTCAATCCTGCTGAAGTCTGGTTAGCATGACGTCACACGCAACACTTGTGTGGTTTTTTTCGACCTCCCACTGGGGAAAAAAAGCGCACCAAATCTCATGTAGAGTTCGTGTATGTTTTTTTTTTTTAATCTCTTAAAGACAAAAAAGTCAGTATTTTTCTTTATAATAAAGATATATGTAGATATTTGCTATCTTCTTCGTTGACCTCTCAGACAGCAACTATTGTTGTCTGCCATATGAGCGAATACGTTGCGCTGCCGTTAAGTCCCGGACAAGTCAGGCCTAGCGCAGCGGACTTCGGTGCGGGAGAAAATTGCTATCTTTAAGTCTTTCTAGAAGAAAAAAAAAGCATCAGGCGAATGGATCAAGAAGGCAGATAAAAGACAGGGAGGAGGTGGCAGGAAGAAGAGGAACAAGGCAGAAGTAGAGAGATGGATAGAAAAGAGGCAATTCCTAGCGCAGGAATTCCAGGGGGGTAGTGGGGGGGGGGAATGCAATTTATACTGACAGGCCCCCTGGCATCCTCACAGGGGGTGGGGGGGGGGGAGGAGAGATATTTGTTATGACGTCACATGTAACCCGACTTTAGCGAGGGTTTGAACATAACGCGCCCACTAAGCACAGTTTTATGAAACATTGGCGGTCTCAGAAACTGCCTGACCCTAACTGGGCTGTCCCAGGAAAAGGCTGTGGATTAGGGCAAGACAAAAGGCCAATACCCGCTCACGTTTCTGCACACCGTTAACAAACAAACAGTCCTGTACACCCAGTCTCCCGTCCCTTCACGGGGCAGTAGAGTGGTTGTAAGTCACCACCAGCCAGGGGAGTTTGCTAGCCAGCCAGCCAGCCAGCCAGCCAGCCAGCTGGCCTTGTGTGCATACTGCCTGTCAGGGGAAGCTAGGGATCCAGTTCCCTTGTCAACAGTTCCTTCCCCTCCTGTCACCCTGGACTCCGGCATCAGAGCCATTACGTTATTAGGGGGGGATGTGGGGGATTGAGTTCAGTGTGGCGTGTATATTTATGATAATTGTTATATTATAGTAGTCTGCAGCGCTGGCTGTGATGCCATGCTGTGGTAAAAAGGGGGTCTGTGCTCTGCCAGCCTGTGCATGAATCACTCTGTTGAGGTTTTGCGTGGAATAAGGCGCGCAGATGTGAAAAGCATTCATGCATATGTTCTTTTACTATTCTTTTTTATTCTTTTATATCGAGGATAATGGAATAAGCACTTATGTGCTTTTTAAAAATCTAGTCCCCGTGTGTATGCGGTTTTGTAAATTTTGTCATCTGTTCCCACCGGTACACAATAGCCTACTGTTACGAAAAGCCGAATAGGATTTAACGAGTGCGCAAGATGTTCTGCGTGCGTTCGCACACGGGGCCTCAGTTTATATCATCCGAAGGACTTTTGGGGAGAGTGGAGTCTGCACTGATGTTAACTCCAGGGGAAAATATCCCCTTGAACGGGGATCGAACCCGGGTCGTCAGATTGCGAACGCAATGTTCTGACCACTAGGCTATCCCGTCCCCCTAAGTACGTATGTACTTGTCTGTGTGGGTTCAGGAACGAGCGCGCGCGCACGCGCACGCACCCACACACGCACGCACCACGCACGCAAACACCAAACACACACGCACGCACACACACACGATCAATACCTGTTTGATGGATATATTATATTTATTCACAAGTATCATAACGGCTTAAAGCTCAGAAATACAGGTGCTTGGTTTCAAGTCTGCTGTGCATTATTTTTCTGGCCATATCTTTTTTTCCTGAAAAACGGTTTGATGAACACTGTGCCGTCAGGCCTTGATAGCCTCCCTTTTTGATTAACTTTTTCTGTATTGTTCTTTTCGTGTCGTAAAGTGTGTACGTTAAGTCTTGTCCAGATAAAAGGACAATAAGGGGGGGGGGCCCCCAGCCCCTTCAAATAATAAACAGTTTTATCCCTTATCATAATGAGGTGGAGTCCATCACTGTAAAGTAGTGTCCACATCATTTGGAAATTCTGGGGGAAAATGACTTGTGCTAGCAATTTCCTCTTTTCTACTGCGTCTCTTTGGCTCTGAATACTAAACGATGAAAAAATGCAAATGCTGATATGAGCACTCGGGTGTCGTTTCTGCCGCGGTTCTTTTGTTTGTTTTGTTTGTTTGTTTGTTTATGATAACATAATTTTTAGAAGACAAAGGAACAACCAGCTTATCATTGTCATCATTTAAGATCCACGTCGGCCGTTTAAGTTTGAGAAAACTTTTAATACTTTAACTCATCTCAGACCAGACCAAGTCAGACATCGGTTCTGTGCTCATCGAAGCACACCAGGCAGAGGAAAGAGGCACCATCAGCATGCAAAGCTGTGCACATCTTCCGGTTTGGGCCTAAGCCATACACACACACACAACACACAAACACCACACACACACACACACACACACACACACACACACACACACACACACACCACACACACACACACCACACACACACACACACACACTCACACACACTACACTCACACACACCACACACACACACACACACACACACACACACACACACACACACATTCCATTATCCTCGATATAAAAGAATAAAATAGAAAATAAAACACACACACACACACACACACACACACACACACACACACACACACACACACACACACACACGTCTTTAAAGGACAGGGGAGAGGGAGAAGACGTCCAAAACAGTTGCATTAAGTCTATCAGTTATAAATTGCTGGGTCTTTTAAAAGAATATGTCTGAGGACAAAGATGTCAAACTTACAACAAATTGTAAAGACTTTGGGTGCGGGTCAGTCTTTGATTCAAGAATCAGCGGGTGGGTTGAAAAGGTGAATGAAAGAATCTGTAATCGAAGTAGTTAGAGGGGAAAAAACTCAACACAAAACTGGTTGATATATAGCTGAGCAGTGAACAATAACCAAAATGGATGATGCATGGAAAAGGCATTAATGATTGAACACAGTAAATTTTCATCACAATACGGATGATGATTTTTTTTTACCCTATGCACAGTTGCTGACAGAAAAATGTAAGATGGATAGACAAAACAGGTAGGGGGCGGCCTGAATAGACAAGCTGACAGACTGATCGATTGACCAGTTGGCTGATTGATTGACTGATTGACTGACAGGCTGTGGAGTCAGGGCCATAAAAGGCGTGTCATTGTGTGTGTGTGTGTGTCACTGTGTGTGTGTGTGGTGTGTGTGTGTGTGTGTGTCTGGTGTGGTGTGTCGTGTGTGTGTCACTGTGTGTGTGTGTGTGTGTGTCACTGTGTGTGTGTGTGTGTGTCTGTGTGTGTGTCTGTGTGTGTGTGTGTCTGTGTGTGTGTGTGTTCTGTTTTGTGTGGTGCTCCATCTTTACAGCCAGAGAGCAGGTTTGGTTTAGGAGAAAAGCCAGCGGCCTCTTTGATCACTGTCAGGGTAGAGGAGTTTTTGGTGAAGTTACGATAATGCCCTTACCTGTCCTTTTACTCGATCTTTTCTGCCATCCTCTCTCTCTCTCTCTCTCTTCTCTCTCTCTCTCTCTCCTCTCTCTCTCTCTCTCTCTGTTGGTTGCTAACTTTTTTCTTTTGGTTTCTTTTAGATCTACTTTTTTTGAAAATGCATTTTAGCACCTTTCCTGTTTTCCCTTGCAAGTGCGCCTTTTTTGTCAAGGTTTCTTTATATTTTGTCTCATTTCTTTATGTCTTTATTTTCGTATTTCGGACTTTCTGTGCGTTTTTGAGTCAACCTTCTCTCTGTCTCTGTCTCTTTCTGTCTGTCTGTCTGTCTGTCTGTCTCTCTCTCTCTCTCTCTCTCTCTCTCTCTCTCTCTCTCTCTCTCTCTCCCCTCTCTTTCCCTCCTTCTTTTGATGATAATGATAATGAATATTTACACTTTCAGTTTAGATTTTTTTCTGTCATATTTGATATCTGATAATCTTTCTTTTTTTCCCTTTTCCCTGTTTATCCTATTTCTCCGTTTTTCTTTGTCTGTTTTTCTTTTTTCCCTTCTTTCTTTTCTTCTTTAGTATTTCTTTCTCTCCTCTTTTGTTTTTGTCATTGTCTTTCGTTTCCTTGCTTTCTTTTTCTTTCTTTCCCGTCTACTATTTCTCTATCTCTCTTTGTCTTTCTCTGTCTGTCTGTTCTGTCTGGCTGGCTGGTTTGTGTTCTGTCTGTCTTTCATTTATCCCGTCTTTCTTCCCATCTTTAGTATTTCTTTATCTCCTTCTTTTGTTCTGTCTGTTGTGTTTCTTTTTTTTCCATTTTATCTTTTTTTCCCCTCTCCATTTTTTCTTTCGTTTTCCAGCATTTCATCATGTGTCTATCCCCCACCCTCCTTTATTATTGTTATATCAGTCTCACTCCTCCTTATTCTTCTCTCGTTCGCTTTACACCGGATGTGTGTGGGAAAAATAATGGCAAGTCCTATCCAGCACCTCTCGTGGGCCCTACAGCTTGGGTTTGCAGGGTTATCTGTGTCAGCCACACATATCTTCTTTAGGTGGCTGTACATGTCTCACTCACTGTCACTAGGGTCTGTTCCTATACCAACACACTGACCCCTTCCCAGACACACACACACACACACACTCCCTCTCTTCCATCTCTCTTCAGTAATACAAGAACAGCATTAAGACCCCAGCTCAACGGACCCCCTTGTGCATGCGCACAACGACGAAATCTGCTTGTTGTTTTGATAGGCCTTTGAGTAATGACGGCAGTAAACACGATACCAGAGAAGCAGGCTATTGTTGGGAGTAGGAATTAGCGTTTGATGGAGTGAGTGCTCCTGTCCTCCAGGAGACACCGTGAAGAGAATCATCTCGTCAGGAGGATTTCAACAATCACGGTCACCACAGTTCGCCCTGTGGGACTCCGTTTAGAATGTTAGCGTCTGCCTTTTTTTTTTCTCCTGCTGAAGAACTGCATTGTTTTTTTTATGTCTTGGATAGATTCTGGTGTCTTTGGGATCGGTGGGTTTCATTGTAATATTCTTTGATGTAGTAGGATAGACGGTTTTTTTTCTGATTGTATGGATAGAGACTTTGGTAGCGCATTTTGTTAAAAGCCGAAGAGATATCAGTGTAATGATGTCTGATACCTCCTTGCTATTCTTGTGACGGTTTTGTTTATTCTTGCTTTGCCAAAAGTGTATAATTTGCAGTGTAAATATTTTACACTCTAGTGTATTTCTCTCGGATGGATAAGGATGCTGTGTAATGCCAAGAAACAGTCTCGATAGTTTGGCGCTGTCTAATATTTTGGTATCTGCAGGTAGGCCTGTATCTTGTTTAGCTCTGCCGGTGTGTGTTGGGTGGACAGGATTAGGTGAGGGGATGACTTTTTTTGTTAGTGGATCTTTAACATAGCCTACACCGAAGTCCAAGTTTCACACAGGAGTCTGTATGTCATCTTATTCGAAAGACAGGGTGTGGTGTGTGTGTGTGTGTGTGTGTGTGTGTGTGTGTGGTGTGTGTGTGGTGTGTGTGGGTGTGTGTGTGTGTGTGTGTGTGTTTGTCAGTCTGTCTGTCAGTCTGCCGGTGTGGTTGCACCCCTCCACCTCCCCCCCCCCCCCCCCCACACACACACACACACGCACACACACTCTCACGAGCAAGAGTGCGGGTATACCGGACAATGGAAGGCAGCCCATTAAGAAAACAGAATCAGCCCTCAGAATAACGGATGAGAGAAGTCCGGGAAGATGGAAGACTTGAGAAAGCACTCTGTGTGAGTGTGTGTGTGTGTGTGTGTGTGTGTGTGTGTGTGTGTGTGTGTGTGTGTGTGTGTGTGTGTGTGTGTTTGACAGTGTTTTCTGTGCATCCATCACCCTGAAAGTATTTCAATATCGTGACTCTCTTTAGCCTGCCCACCACCCCTCTTCCGTCATTCTGTGTCCTACTTTTAATTTTTCTTTAGAGGTATATAGCACGATGAGGTACCATAAAAAGAGACGATACAAGACAACCTGTCTTGTTTTCAAGGTTTAGCCCCAAGCCAAGGCTTTTGTCAGTTGTTGTAAGCACAGTGCCAAAGCCTACATCAAAATGTTGCTTTTATAAAAAAAAAATGTTTAATTCTTTTTTATCGAGGAAAATGGAATAAGCACTTATGTGCTTTTTTTTTACATCTAGTCCCCGTGTGTATGCGGTTTTGTAAATTTTGTCATCTTTTCCCACCGGCACACAATGGCCTACTCTTTCGAAAAGCGGAACAGGATTTAACGTGTGCGCAAGATGTTCTGCGTGCGTTCACACACGGGGCTTCGGTTTATAGTCTCATCGAAGGACTTTGGGGTCTATGCCTTGTGGAGACTGTCTTTATCCATGACGAGTTAGTAGCGTAGTTATGTGTAGTCTCCATGAAAAGAAGAAAAAAAATTCGTCTGAAGTCGGAATATGGCTGTATTTGAAAAACAGCCATATACTGAAACTTTCGTCCGATGTATGCTTGAGTCTCTCTCTCTCTCTCTCTCTCTCTCTCCTCTCTCTCTCTCTCTCCTCTCTCTCTCTCTCTCTCTCTCCTCTCTCTCTCCTCTCTCTCTCTCCTCACAACGCACGCACGCACGCACGCACCGCACGCACACGCAACACAACCACACAAGCCTTCACGCTGAAAGGTAACACGAAATGTGAGCTATGATGGCAAAGGCATATCCCCATAGCCTTTTGTGAAAGTCCAACACTCTGGTGGCTGGCAATGGCTATATCTGCTTGCAAACAGCAGCTAGTTAAACCACTGTACTGATATCAAGACTCATCTTCTGTTGTTATTGTTGGGTGTTCCCCAGCTTAACACCGTTGGGGGCCACACCCAGAATATACATTCTGTCTTACTCATCGCCACACCTGGGAATCACTGTGAGACCTTAAATACACACTGAATGAAAAGATTGCGTGTAAAGCTTTTAAAAATATATTTTTTTCCTTTTTATAGGCAGCAATACTCCTTTGTCAGCCACAAAAACAGTATCAGAATAGAAGGGCAGTAGAGTTGGGAGGTCGGTTACCAATGCATAACTTTAAAACATCTGATT
The DNA here is from genome assembly GCA_028751875.1 of Rapana venosa. Taxonomy (NCBI): domain Eukaryota; kingdom Metazoa; phylum Mollusca; class Gastropoda; order Neogastropoda; family Muricidae; genus Rapana; species Rapana venosa. The sequence goes on from CM054144.1 coordinate 51,587,169, forward strand.
TGAAATTGTTGGAACATAAAACATCATCTTTTACCTAGCTACGTCAATCGGTATTTCCTAAGGGGTAGTAGGGGGCGGGGGGGGGGGGGGGGGGGGGGGCGGTGCAGAATTTTTACAGACAATGTGCTTGTTTCTGTGGATTCTCGTCGCGTGGTCTCACCTCATTGTCATGTCACATTGAAAAGGTTGATCATGTCTTACCAGTGGTTAGGCGCAAACGTCAGGCTTCAGACGGAATGGAAACCCCAGATCTCTTGGCTTTCTTACGCTGCTTAGTTATTTCTAGGCCACGGAACCGTCTGCTGTGTGTAAAAGCCTCTGGCTTAACAAGAGAATGACACCTGTCTAAAGGCATTAACGATGTACTGCACTTTCAAGTCATGGCAGGATTGATTTTGCGAGAAATTCGGCCTGCCTGCTCTCTCCAGGGACAGCACGTCGCCAGAAGACCAGCGCCACCCATTATTCTTTCCCGTTTGTTTGCCTGTCTAGTCTGTATGTGAATTTGCTTCCTTACGAGAATGAGTTTTTTCAAACAGAATTTGCCTGGAACAGCTCTCTTGATGCCGTGAGTTCTTTTGCGTTCGCTATATTATTATGTCTGTAGTTCACAAGACCTCGGTTTATCTTGTCTTACTAAAGACAAGCTCTCGTCCTGACCAGTACATAAGCGGACAAATACGTGTAAACGCTTATACCTTCACGTGGGGGTCGCAATTTCTTGTTGTTGACGTAATGGGTTTCGCTTTATCACTAATTTGTACATAGCGGAAAAATTCGGGTTTAAACAGGAATCGAAACTTTAATTTTTCGCGTTCTAGATGGGTAGGTTACCTCCACACCACCAGTCCAGTTTTTTGGACTTGACTTTGAAACACCTGATCCCTCCGTGCACAAAGCAGAACCGTCTGTACCCCAGGTGACTGCATGGTGGCACCATACCGCCACAAAACAGCGCCACCCTTCTTTACAGACAGGTGTGTGTGTGTACTTCGGGTGTGTGTGTGTGTGTGTTACTGTGTGTGTGTGTGTTACTGTGTGTACGTGTGGTGTGGTGTGTTGTGTGTGTATGTGTGTGTGTGTGGGGGGAGGGGGTTATGTGTGTGTATGGTGTGAGTTTTGTGTGTGTGTGTGTTACTGTGTGTGTGTTACTTGTGTGTGTGTGTTGTTACTGTGTGTGTGTTACTGTGTGTACGTGTGTGTGTTACTGTGTGTGTGTTACTGTGTGTGTGTGTGTGTGTGTGGGGGGGGGGGGGGTGGATGTATGTGGTGGTGTGTGTTGTGTATGTGTGTGGGTGGTGTGTATGTGTGTTGTATGTATGTATATGTGTGTGTACGTGTGTGTGTTGTATGTGTCTATGTATGTATATGTGTGTGTACGTAGTGGTGTGTGTGTGTGGGGAGAGTGAGAGAGAGAGAGAGAGAGAGAGAGAGAGAGGTGATGTGAGAGAGAGAGAGAGAGAGAGAGCTAGCTCTCAGACCTGACGTGTTTCCCCGGTTGCTGTTTTGCCTCTTTGGGGGCAGCAGGGCTGTGGCGTCCATTAAAGGTTAGGATGAATTCTTTATAGCAGAAAATCAATCCCGACACTGCAGCGGTACCTATAGGCACGTATATAGTACATACCCTCATCAGTTCCCCTTGCTTACTGACTACCCACACATATTCCAAACGCATAGAAACGGGTATGTGCGCACATGCACGCACACCTACGCGTTGCACAGAGACGGTCAGTAAGACGGACAGACGCGCGCGCGCACACACACCACACACACACACCCCACCCCAAACCCACACACCACTTACCAGATCACACATAAAAATGTTTTTGTATACATCACTACAAACATTTCACACAACATTACGCCCAAAAACCCAACCTCGTTCGCGTTTTTCTTCTCTCTCTCTCCTCTTTGTCTCTGGTCTTTCTTTCTCTTTTTCTCTATCTGTGTTTGTTTCTCCATTCATCCATCCATCCATCCATCCACCCATCCATCCATCCATCCATCTATCTATAAATTTGTCTACCTATCTGTCTTGTCATGTCTTGTTTTATCTAAGCGATCTATCTGTCTGTCTGTCTGCCTAGTCTAGTCTAGTCTAGTCTACCTGTCTATCTATCTATCTATCTATCTATCTATCTATCTATCTATCTATCTATCTATCTATCTATCTATCTATCTATCTACCTATCTGTCTGTCTATCTGTCTGTCTGTCTACCTAGTCTAGTCTAGTCTAGGCTAGGCTAGGCTAGTCTTATCTACCTGCCTGTCTATCTATCTACCTATCTGTCTGCCTGTCTGTCTACCTAGTCTAGTCTAGTCTAGGCTAGTCTTATCTACCTGTCTGTCTATCTATCTGTCTGTCTGTCTGTCTGTCTTCCTAGTCTAGTCAAGTCTAGTCTAGTCTTATCTACCTATCTGTCTGCCTGTCTAATCTATCTAACTATCTGTCTGTCTGTCTGTCTGTCTGCCTAGTCTAGTCTAGTCTTATCTACCTGTCTGTCTGCCTGACTGTCTAGTCTATCTATCTATCTTTCTGTCTGTCTGTCTGTCGCCAAGTCTAGTCGTGTCTGTCTGTCTGGTCTGGTCTTGTCATGTCTTGCCTAAGCGATCTATTTATCACTGTCTGTCTGTCTAGTCTAGTCTAGTCTAGTCTATCTATGTATCTGTCTATGTCTGTCTGTATGTATTTATGTATCTGTCTATGTCTGTCTGTTCTGTCTGTATGTATTATCTCTCTATGTCTCTTTCTGTGTGTCTGTCTGTGTGCTGTCTGTCTGTGTGTCTGTCTATCTCTCTCTCTCTCTCTCTCTCTCTCTCTCTCTCTCTCTCTCTCTCTCTTCTCTCTCTCTCTCTCTCTCTCTCTCTCTTAGGAACACACGTACGTACACACATATGCGTGCTAGCGCGTGCAACATTGTTCCTCCAAACATTCTAGTATTTATCTCATGTGGTTTGCAGTAATCTGCATTCCAATTACGTTTTGTAAAATATTAACTGGGGGATTTGCGATTGGAGTATGCATGGGCTAACACATCCAGCATACACACACTGTCTGTCTGTCTGTCTCTGTGTGTGGGATAACACCTACACCTCCCCCCCCCACCCCCACATACACATGTCTGTTCTGTCTGTCTGTCTGTCTGTCTGTCCTCTTCTCTCTCTCTCTCTCTCTCTTCTCTCTCTCTCTCTCTCTCTCTCTCTCTCTTCTTTATGTCTGTTCGACTGTCTGTCTCTCTGTTTCTATTTGTTTCTGTCTGTCTCTATCTGTTTCTGTCTGTCTCTGTCGTCTATCTCTCTCTTCTCTTCTCTCTGCTCTCTGTCTCTCTCTCTCTCTCTCTCTCTCTCTCTCTCTCTCTCTCACTCTCTCTCTCCTCTCTCTCTCTCTCTCTTGTTTCCTCATCTCGTTTGCAGTAATCTATTGCATACGAATTACGCTTTAAATGCCACACTGGGAAATTGGCGATTTGTATAAACACGGGGTCACACACACACACACACACACACACACACACACACACACACACACACACACACACACACACACACACACACACACACTACACAACTCACTCACACACACTCACACACACACACACACACACACACATTGCGATGAGTGGGTGTTTTTTTCTTTTTTTGTTTTCTGTTTCCTGTTGTTGTGGCTTTTATTGGTGTTACTCTTGCTGTGGAAAAAGCCAAAAGCATAGGTCTTGTCAATGGCGCTACGATTTGATTTCTTCCCATCAAAAGCCTTTGATGATGGTGATTTAACGCGGTGTGTGTGTGTGTGTGTGTGTGTGGATGTTTGTGTGTGTGTGTGTTGGGTGTGTTGTGTGTGTGTTGTGTGTGTGTGTGTGTTGTGTGTGTGTGTTGGGTGTGTGTGTGTTGGGTGTGTGGTGTGTTGGGTGTGTGGATATGTGTGTGTATATCTGAATGTTTGTGTGTGGATGTTTGTGTGTGTGTGTTGGGTGTGTGTGTGGTGGATGTGTGTGGATATGTGTTGGGGGGTGTGTGTGTGGTGGATGTGGATGTGTGTGAGGAGGGGGGGGGGGGTTAGGCCACGCGGATGGATGTGAGAGGTGGGCGCAAGCGCGCACACCGCATGCGTCTGAGTAAATAGAACACACACACACACACACACACACACACACACACACACACACACACACACACACACACACACACACACAGATGTATATAATTGCATTTTGTGTGTGTGTTGTATGTGTGTGTGCGCGCACTCAATAATAAATTTATTGTGCGTGTATACACACACACACATACTAAATATACATATAAGTGTGTTTGTGTGTGTGCGTGCGCACACACGCACGCTCGCACGCTTACGTAATTATGTATTTGTAAGCGCGGGTGGGTGCGCGCGCGTGTGTGTGTATATACGCGCGCGCCAAATACCTGCGCCAGCGTCTGTTGTGTGCACACACGCACTGCAACGAGCGTGTGCGCACGTGTAAAGGCGTATACCTCCATCCACGTGGGGGTCGCAATTACTGCTGTTGACGTAATGGGTTTCGCTCTATCACTAAATCGAAAATCGTGTCAAGCAGGGGTCCCAAAACACGAGCTGTTAGGATAGGGCGAGGAAGGGCTGCAGGACACCCGTGCACCGGTATTGATTGCTGCTTTCCGCCACAGTAGGGGGGCACAGCCGGCAGTGGAATGGATCCCTCCTTTAATGACTGCCCAGTAGGGGGAAACTAGCCAGGGCCCCATTCATGTCTGTGCGCGTGTGCAATGACGGTCACCGCTAGTTCAAAAATCTGTACCGTCTTCAGATATCTAAACACCGTCAATCTGGAAAAAAAGAAAGAAAATTGAATGACAAAGTACCCTCATTATTGTTAATCCTTAAGGCTACAAACAAACAAACAAACAAAGCAAAAGAAAACAACAAAACAAAAAACCAGGCTGTGCTGAGGACATCAGCCATTCCGCTTAATTTATCATCCCCGGGTTACAAAAAAAACAAAAACCGTAAAAATAGGGAAAATGAACACTTCAATGTACACAAAAAGTATATAAGTATAATGGTATAAAGGCAAATAATACTGCAGAATAAACACATACCCGAGTTTACAATATCACTACCTGGTCACTAGAACAAAAGAATACAGGCATAATGTTATGTAATGTATAAAAAAAATCATAAATAAGATGTGCTCAAAAAAAAGAAAAGGCAGGAGAATAGACTGAGAAGGCAAAAAGTCAGCAAGAGAGATCAGAGAAAAGTAAACGAAAGGAAGAAGGTAAACAACGACAAAAAACCGAAACAAAAACTAAAAGATAGTGATGGAAAAGGGGAAATTTCTAGTACAAACTTTCTAGGTGCGAAAGCTATTGAAAGAGCGCCTAGAACCCCCTCAAAATTGTCTTGAAAATATATGTCATTTGAACTTATGCCTAAAAATTAAACAAACAAACAAAAGAGAAAAAAGGTAAAGGTGTTCCCATAACCTATGCAGTTGTTGGGAAGCGAGATGTTAATTAAGAGACCTCAGCTTCTCCAGGGGCCAGCATATTCAGGGCTGCGCCCATCGCTGCTTCACCTTCCCTAACCTTGCCTACTAGCTTTCAAATTTCTGTTTACTTAAGTTTTCTTATTTGGGCACATGACAATTTGTTTGCTGGTTGTAGCTCTTGGCACCAATTTGTATGTAATGCCTTTTCTTTCTTAACGAGCATAGTTAAAACCAATAACAAAACAGGCAGACGAGGCATTTTTAAACCAATTCTAACGCATACCAAACCATAGTAAACAGTATGGTTTATATGTAATTTCTGTATCTCTCTCTCTCTCTCTCTCTCCCGCTCTCTCTCTCTCTCTCTCTCTCCTCTCTCTCTCTGTCTCCTCTCTCTCTCCCCCACTCTCTCCCTCTCTCTCTCACTCCCTCCTACTCTCTCCCTCCCTCTCTCTCTCTCCATCTCTCTCTCCCTCTCTCTCTCTCCCCTCTCCTCTCTCTCTCTCCCCCACTCTCTCTCTCTCCCCCACTCTCTCTCTCTCCTCCCACCTCTCTCTCTCTCCTCTTCCCACCCTCTCTCTGTCTCTCCCACTCTCTCTCTTCCTCTCTCTCCCACTCTCCCATCTCTCTCTCTCTCCCCCCCTCTCTCTCTCTCCCCCCCCCCTCTCTCTCTCTCTCTCTATCTCCCTCTCTATCTCTCAGTGTACCAAGTCATCGATTGCTTCCATTCAATTCACATCGGGGTTCAGTCAGGGAAGGTAGGCCCTGTTGACAGGATGAGGATTTGATTTCCATTGGAAAAGGGATCACAATCATAGCAGCGTTTACGCATTACATCTGTAAAAAATCTCTCTCTCTCTCTCTCTCTCTCTCTCTCTCCTCTCTCTCTCTCTCTCTCTCTCTCTCTCTCCTCTCTCTCTCTCTCTCTCTCTCTCTCTTTCTTTCTCTCTGTGTCTGTCTGTCTGTCAGGCTCTCTCTTTCTTTTTCTCTGTCTCTAACACACGCACACACACACAACACACACACACACACACACACAACACACAAACACTCACTTACAACACACACACACACACACACACACACACACACACACACACATACACAGAGGAGAGAGAGAGAATTTATCTTTTCTATGTCTTTTTTCTTTGTCTGTCTGTCTCTCTCTCTCTCTATCTCTCTTCTCTCTCTCTATTCTCTCTCTCACTCTCTCTCTCTCTCTCTCTCTCTCTCTCTCTCTCCTCTCCCTCTCCCCTCCCCCTCCTCTCTCTCCCCACCTACCATCTACTCAACCAACCGACCAAACAACAAAGCTCGACGATAACAACGCCTTTTGTTTGCCGGCTCCTGCATCAGCGACAGTAACACTAACAGTAACAGAAACTGTAACAGTAACTGCAGATCCGGTGCCAGAATATCCGGACATTGGTGTGTGCGTGCGTGCGTGCGTGCGTGCGGCGCGGTTCGTGCGTGTGCGTGCGTGTGTGTGTCTGTGTGTGCGGTGTCTGTGTGTGTGTGTGTGTGTGTGTGTGTTGTGTGTGTGTGTGTGTGTGTGTGTGTGTAATGTGTGGAAGGGGGAGGATAGGCTTGAAGTATTGGATACTGTACTGATTGTGTGTGTGTGTGTTGGGGAGGGGGGGGGGGGGGGGGTAGGCCATGAAGTGTTGGATGCTGTATGATTGTGGGGGGTGGGGGGGGGTGGGGGGGGATGGTAGGCATGAAATGTTGGATGCTGTACTGATTGTGGGGGGGGGGGGGGGGGGGGGGGGTGGGGGGGGGGGGTAAGCATGAAGTGTTTCATGCTGGACTGGTTGTGTGTGGGGAAGGAGGAGGGTATCTACGCTTGAAGTGTTTGATCCTGTACTGGTTTTGTGGTTTTTTTATTTATTTTTTATTTATTTTATTCTTTTATTTCGACGATAATGGAATAGGCACATAGGGGCTTTTTTACATCCAGTCCCCGTGTGTATGCAGATTATTCT
>CM054144.1:51599634-51604634 GCA_028751875.1 Rapana venosa
AGATTGTGCGCAGCCTTGCTTTATATTTGTAGATTAAGAGATATCTTGGTTTCTTAAGTCATACTTTTTGTAACTGATTTTTTTGTGGTGGTTGTGGTTACACAATAACATTTTGGTTTTTTGTGCTTCCTTATTTTTCTCACTAAAATACTAAGCAGCTCAGCAACCTCCTCCCCCCCCCCCCCCCCCCCCCCCCCCACCTTCATTGTATGGGCCAATGGCCTTTTTGTGAATAAATCTTTCAAGTTCGATCTCTCTCTCTCTCTCTCTCTCTCTCTCTCTCTCTCTCTCTCTCTCTCTCTCTCTCTCTCTCTCTCTCTCTCTCTCTCTCTCTCTCTCTCTCTTGTTTGTTTGCTTTTCTTTCCTTCTCCATTGTCTCCCTTGTATGACATTCATCGTCATTGTATCTAGTTCTCATTTATAGTGTTTGATTATAATAATCAATTTTGAATTTTCATTTTGGTGTCTTTAAAACTGTTGATAATGATTGTTTGCGGGTTTGTTTGGGGATTGGGGGGGGGGGGGGGTGTTGTTGGGTTTTTGTTTGTTTGGGTTTTTGTTTTGTTTTTTGGTGGTTTTTGATTGTTGTTGGTGGTGGTTTTGGTGTGGTGGTTTTGTTTTTGTTTTTTTGTTTGTTTTTGGTTTTTTTGTTGTTGTTTTTTTTGAGAGCATGGTGTAAAAAAGCCTGAGCTTATCCATTTACTCTCAATAAAAAGTTCGAGTTCGAGTTCGAGTTCTCTCTCTCTCTCTCTCTCTCTCTCTCTCTCTCTCTCTCTCTCCTCTCTCTCTCTCTCTCTCTCTCTCTCTTTCCTTCCTAAGGCGATGCTTATGTTAAGTTCAGAGATTGAAACTGCCGAAGTTGCCGACGTGTTTTATCTGTTCTCAAAAACTCAGTCAAAATTTGGCATCAGATGTATGACGTGAGAGCATCATGTGGGAGTCATTTTCAAAGTGTAGATTTACGTCACCTTTTTTTTTTTTTTGAGGGGGGGGGGGGGTACAAATTGCGTTTGGAAGACTCTTGAAAGTAGTAAAAAATAACTTTTTAAAAAGAAAAAAGTGACAGGGAAGAAAGAGATAGAAAGAAAGGAAACGAGGAGAGAGAGAGAGAGAGAGAGAGAGAGAGAGAGAGAGAGAGAGAGAGAGGAGAGAGAGAGAGGAGAGAGAGATTTTTTCTTTCTGGCTACAAGAGCACAAAATAATCTCTCTAGGAACATTCTCGGCAACAGATGCATACCGAGAATCGTCCAGTGTAGATTATATCCCCAAAGAGTTCAAGATATCTGTCTAACCCGCATCACATTGTTTCCATGTATGTGTGTGTGTTGGGGTGGGGGGCGTGCATTTTTTTCCTTGTTTTTATAGAGGGTTTTTAGACAACATTATTTCTTAAAATTAATTTTGCCATCATAATGTCATATATACAATGTGTGTGTGTGTGTTGTGTGTGTGTGTGTGTGTGTGTGTGTGTGTGTGTGTGTGTGTGTGTGTATGTGTGTGTGTGTGTGTGCGCGCGCGCGCGTGCGTGAGTGCGCATGTGTGTGGGAGGGAAGGGGGGGGGGGGGGGCCGGAGAAGGGAAAGACAGAGAGAAGAGTTCTTGACAACACACTCTCTATGAAAAAATTCATCACCCAGACCTGCCAGTCTTGCTACTATCAATTACGGCGCGTAAGCTCGATTCGCAAGTATCTGTCCACTGATGCAACTTCCAAGCTTGTCACATCTCTTATTCTTTCACGTTTAGACTACTGTAATTCTCTTTTGGCTGGCCTACCAGCATCATCTATCCACTCTCTTCAACGCATACAAAACTCTGCAGCTCGACTGGTCCTAAGAAGAAAAAATTCTGAACATCACTCCTCTTCTGCGATCTCTTCACTGGTTGCCTGTCTCACAAAGACTGCAGTATAAAATCAATACCCTCTGTTTCAAATGTCTCCACAAATCTGCACCCTCTTATCTCTGTAACTGTCTTTACTGTACACTCCATCCCGTTCCCTTCGTTCAGCCGCAGATACTTTGTGCTTTCGAACACCAGATTCAAACAAACCACTGTTGGCCGTCGCTCCTTCTCTGTTTCTGGTCCATCCACTGGAATGCCCTCCCTCTTTCACTTCGTCAAAAGCCTTCACTTGATTCCTTCAAATCCAGCCTTTAAACACACTTATTTCCTACCTGAGACTTTCCCCCCACATATCTGTCCCTAATTTTCAACAGAATCTTTCACCGTCTAAGTGTTGTTCCGTGTGTGTGTGTGTGTGTGTTGTGTGTGTGTGTGTGGTGTGTGTGTGTGTGTGTGTATGTGTGCGTGCGTTTTTGCGTGCGTAGTGCGCGCGCATGGATTTCTCATTATGTTTAAGGAGAGTTGCATGCCTGTAAATGATTGAGTGCAAGCGCTTCGATTTGTTTGTTTTTTACAAGATTCAGCGCTATATAAATTCCATATATTATTATTATTATTATTAGAAGAGAAACAGACAGACAGACAGAGAAGGAAGAGTTTCCTTAACAAAAAAAGACCCTCTCCTACACACAGAATACAGGATGTCATAATGTCATTATTAGTCCTACGCTCCTTGACCCAGTTTCTCTTGTATCAAGGTTTAATGGCGCGGCTTTTTGTGGCGACATGCATTATGCACTCCTACATACATACAAACATCCATATCTACGTAGGTCCCTAGGGGATGCACACTGCACTAAGTACTACTGCACTGCAGAACAGGGTTTAGGACAGGGTGTCACAGTCATGCACTACGTCCCCTGATACTGCCGCACAATCCTGCCTTTCGTTCCACCACCACCACCATGCCATTCCATGCCATTCCATGCCATACCGTGTGCCATGCTATGCTATGCCATACCATTCCATGCCGTGCCATACTATGCTATGCTATGCTATATCATACCATTCCATGCCATGCCGTGCTGTGTCATGCCATACCTTGCTTTGTTATGCTATACCATTCCATGCCGTGCCATACTACTATTCTATGCTATACCATTCCATACCATTCCATGCCGTGCCATACTATACTATGCTATGCTATACCATTCCATGCCATGCTGTGCCATGCCATACCATGCTATGCTATGCTATACCATTCCATGCCGTGCCATACCATGCTATGTTATGCTATACCATTCCATGCCGTGCCATACTATACTATACTATGCTATGCTATACCATTCCATGCCGTGCTGTGCCATGCCATACCATGCTATGCTATGCTATACCATTCCATGCCGTGCCATACCATGCTATGTTATGCTATACCATTCCATGCCGTGCCATACCATGCTATGTTATGCTATACCATTCCATGCCGTGCCATACCATGCTATGTTATGCTATACCATTCCATGCCGTGCCATACTATACTATACTATGCTATGCTATACCATTCCATGCCGTGCTGTGCCATGCCATACCATGCTATGCTATGCTATACCATTCCATGCCGTGCCATACTACTATTCTATGCTATACCATTCCATGCCGTGCCATACTATACTATGCTATGCTATACCATTCCATGCCATGCAATACTGTGCCATGCCATACCATGCTATGCTATACCATTCCATGCCATGCCGTTCCAAGCAATGCTATTCTATGCCATGCCATTCCCCTCCATTCCATATCACACTACTGTGTTGTTTCGTACAAAAGCATACTTTACTTTACCGCAGTGTTATATACTAGACTGGGGACTGATAGTAGTTATAGACTAGTGGTTAGAAATTTGTACTGTGATGTCGGTGTGAAAGTAACGCCACACGGCACTGCATAATTCTGCCTATTCTTTCCACTACCATCTTGCCATTGCTATGCTATGCTTATCCCTGCCATTCCATGCCATACCATGCCATCCATACCATACTATACTATACCATACCATACTATTCCATACCAAACTATACCATACCATACTATTCCACACCACACCATACCATACCAAACTATACCATACCATACCATACTATTCCACACCACACCATACCATACCATAATTATTGTACCATAGCATACCCCAGGCTTTACTACACAATACTCCGTTCTACCCTACTCTGCTTAACTCTACTCCACTCCACTCCACTCTACTCACTCCACTCCACTCCACTCACTCCACTCTACTCCACTCCACTCTACTCCATCCACTCCACTCCACTCCACTCCACTCCACTCTACTCCATTCCACTCCACTATACTCTACTCCACTCTACTCCACTCCAATCCACTATTACTCCACTCCACTCCACTCTACTCCACTATACTCCACTCCACTCTACTCTACTCCACTCCACTCCACTCCACTCCACTATATCTCACTCTACTCTACTCCCACCCACCCACCCACCCCACCCCACCCCACCCCACCCCACCCACCCCACCCCACTCCACTCCACTCCACCCACTCCACTCCACTCCACTCCACTCCACTCTACTCTTACCACTAATTTCCCGTAGTCTTCTACGCTCTGCTATGCCATGCGATGCACCACATCAGCACATGAGGACAACACAAGTCCTCCCCTCACCACCGTGGCTTCTTCGGGGCATTAAAGCATCATGATTGGAAGGAAGCATCCAGGATTGTAGTATGGCATCGCGTTTACCGAACTCCTCCTTCCCTCTCCACTCCACTCCGAAAAAGAAAAACAAAAGAAAAGAAAGAAAGAAAGGAAAAAAAAAAAAAAAAAGAAAGAAGGGAAGATAAAGAAAAAAAGAATGAGACGGTTCTAGAAATGTCAACGGACACAAGAGCACAGAAATCAATTCGCCTCCCACCATCCTACCCACCAACCCCACCCACTCCACCCACCCACCCCTTTCCTTCCACCCTCCCCCCAACACTTGACTTAACAGTGAAGAAAATCGAGTAATCCATCCCCCACCCCCCCCCCCCCCCACCACCACACACACAACACACACACACACACAAAACCACACAACACACACACACACACTCACACTCATGAATACTTATTCCATTAA
>CM054144.1:51609634-51687134 GCA_028751875.1 Rapana venosa
ATGCTACACTATACCATACTATGCTACACTACACCATACCTTGCTACGGTATACCATACCATAACAAACTATACCATACTATGTTACACTACACCATACCATAGCACAGTATACCATACAATGCTACACTTTAACCATATCACACTATACCGTACCATACCCTAGCACACTATACCATACCATGCCACATTACACCATACCATATCACACATAACTACACCATACCATACCATACCATACCGTACCGTACCATACCATGCCACGCTATACCATACCATACCATACCATACCATAGCACACTATACCATACCATACCGTACCATACCATACCGTGCCACACTATACCGTACCATACCACACCATACCATACCATGCCACACTATACCATACCATACCATAGCACATCATACAATAGCATACCACCCCACCACATCACACTACACTAGACTACACCACACCACACCACACAACCCACACCACACCACACTACCCAACACCATGGTATGTGCTAGGCAGGTGGGTAAGAAAGTACGGTAAGGCAAAAGCTTTCAACTTCCAATCCTCCAGTGAAGTTTGCCTTTTTGGATAGTATGTCTTCTGGGCTTTTTTATGTTTTGTTTTTCGGGTTTCTTTTTTCAAATGTTTTTATGCCTTCAGCTTTTGAGACAATCTGATGGATAGGCCATCTTCCTTTACCTTCACCTTCACCTGTCCAGTAGTCTAGTAGATTGGTGGCGCAGCACTGAAGATGTTGCAGCCAGCTTTCTTAGCAAAAGGCGACTTGACCTCAAGACAGCCCCAAATGCTGAAGGCACAGTTAGTTTTCATTCAGGACCCATGCTGGATGGAGAGGTGGGGGGGGGGGGGGGGGGGGGGGGGGGGGGGGATGGGTTTTAGCATGCAAGAGCAGCAGCAGCAGCAGAAGAAGAAGAACATCTAGAAGACATGATCTAGAATCTAACTCTTTGCCCGCAATACAACACAACACAACACAACACAATACAATACACAATTCAATACAATGCAAAGCAACACAATGCAATACAGTCCAACACAATGCACACGACTCGACTCGACTCTATTTGATTCAGCTCGACTCGACTTAGCTCAGCTTCATTTTATTTTTTGTTTTGTTTTAATTTCATTTTATTTCATTTCACTTCATCTTATATCATTTAATATTACTTCTTTCTGTTTTCATCTTATTTATTTTATTTTATCTAATCTCATCTCTTTCTCTTTTGTTTTCTTTTATCTTATTTTATTTTATTTCAATTCATTTTATCTCATATCATTTAATATTATTCTTTTTTTATTTTATTCATCATATTTTATTTTATCTCATCTTATCTTGTTTTCTTTTCTTTTTCTTTTATCTTATTTTATTTCATTTCATCTTATATTATTTAAAATTATTTTATTTTTTTCATCTTATTTTATTTTATTTCATCTCATCTTATCTCGTTTTATTTTATTTTCTTTTATCTTATTTCATTTCACTTCATTTCATCTTATATTATTCAATATTTCTTTTTTTTTATTATATTCATCATATTTTATTTTATCTTATCTCATCTTACCTCGTTCTATTTCGTTTTCTTTTATCTTATTTTATTGCATTTCAATTCATATCATCTTATATTATTTAATATTATTTCTTCTTTTTTTTTAATTTTTATTCATCATATTTTATTTTATTTTATTTCATCTTATCTCGTTCTATTTCGTTTTCTTTTATCTTACTTTTATTTCATTTTATTTAATCTTATATTATTTAATATTCTTTTTTTACATCTTATTTTATTTTATCTTATCTCGCTTCGTTTTGTTTTATTTTCTTTAATCTTATCTTATTTTATTTTATTTCACTTCATTTCATCTTATTATTTAATATTATTTCTTCTTTTTTTATTTTATTCATCATATTTTATTTTATTTTATCTCATCTTATCTCGTTCTATTTTGTTTCCTTTTATCATATTTTATTTTATTTCACTTAATTTCATCTTAAATTATTCAATTTTTTTTTTTTTTATTAATCATATTTTATTTTATCTCATCTTATCTCGTTCTATCTTGTTTCGTTTTATCATATTTTATTTTATTTCATTTCATTTCATCTTAGAATTCATTATTTAATATTATTTCTTTTTTTTTATTCATCTTATTTTATTTTATTTTATTTCATCATCTTATCTCGTTTTATTTTGTTTTCTTTGATCTTATTTTATTTCTATTTCAATTCATTTCATCTTATATTATTTAATAATATTTCTCTTTTTTTTATCTTATTTTATTTTATCTTATCTCGTTTTCTTTTCTTTTCTTTTCTTTTATCATATTTCACTTTCACTTCACTTCACTTCCTTGCCCTGTTGGCGGTCTCGTGTTGCCCCAGCCCTGCGGAGCTGCTGATGAAGGTGAAGGCGGAGGGCTTCCTGCAGCTGTGGGAAGCCCCCAAGCTGCCGGCCGACTGGAAGAAGAAGAGCTTCTACCTGGACATCCACTGCAGCGACCTCCTCGTCTTCTCCCCAGACTGCAACGCCTTGCTGCAGGAACATTCGCTCATCGAGGAGGGCTACATGGTCAAACAGGTCGGTGGGGGGGGGGGGGGGGGGGGGGGGGGGGGTGTTGTTGGGGGGTGGAGGGGGGGGGGGGGTTGGTGGGGAGAGGGGGGGGTTATGGGGTTGGGGTAGGATTGACTATGGCGGGTATGTTCGTTGCCATCCTTACAATCATACTGTTGGGTCATTGCTGCGGTGATGATCTCCTCTTCAGCTCAAGATGATTAGTTTTTGGTGGTGTTGTTCTTGGGTTTTTTGGTGTGTTTTTTTTTTTTTTTTGGGGGGGGGTTCAACGTGTGTGTGTGTGTGTGTGTGTGTGTGTGTGTGTGTGTGTGTGTGTGTGTGTGTGTGTGTGTGTGATATTTCTAGTTTAAGTTATCTTGGTAAAACAAAATGAAATATAGCATTCTTGTGTCTTTTTATGATGATAGGGGACGGGACAGCTCAGTGGTCGGAGCACTCGCTTTCCCCCAGCCAAGTTAAGCAGCGTCGAGCGTGGTTACCACTTGGATGGGTGACCGTTTGCGCGCCTTGGCTTCAGTACAGTTCCCCCAGTTCACCCAGCTGTAAATGGGTACCTGCCCTCTTTAGGGTCAGGGAAAGTAAAGCAGCGAGGGAGAGGAGATGGGCGCCGCCCTCAATATGCTGGCCCTAGAGAAGTGAGGTCTCTGACGCCTCGCTCCCCTACGACCTTATAGGTTATGGGACTCCTTTACCTTTACCTTTTATGATGATGATTCCTATCAATCATGTACCTGTCAGTGTTGTAATTGCCCTTCATTGGGATGATTAATTAAAGTGTTTTTGACTTGACCTGTGCCATGAATGATTATCAGACAACAGAGTCAACGCTTTAACCTCTTGGTGTATGAACATCCCCCCTCCCCCCCCCCCCCCCCATCCCCAGCTTCTAGTCCCCCCATCCCCACCCTCCTTACTACGGTGGTCTAGTGGTAACGCACCTGTCTAGAATGCAAAAAGTCCGGGTTCGAAGTGTGTGCTGGTTCGATCCCCGTTTGGGCCCAAAACTTTTTCCCCCATCCATGAGACCATGAGTGGTGGGTGGTCTGGGTGCTAATCTTTCGGATGAGACGATAAACCGAGGTCCCGTACGTTACCCATATTTCGCGTATAATATAAAAGAACCCACGGCAACAAGAGAGTTGTCCCTGGCCAAAATTCTGTAGAAAAAAGCCACTCTGATAGGGAAACAAAATAATACAGTTGCAGACAGGAAAAGGAAAAAAAAAAAGGTTGACGCTGCTCTTGTGGCGACGCGTTCTCCCTTGGGGAGAACAGTCCGAATTTCACGGAGAGACATCTGTTGTGACTTAAAGTGGTAATCAAAATTTAAAAAAGTAACGGTAAAGGTGTCCCATAACCTATAAGGTAGTAAGGGTAGCGATGCATCAGAGACCTCAACTTCTCCAGGGGCCAGTATAATTATTGAGGATGGCGCCCATCTCCTCTCCCTCGCTGCTTTACCTTCCCTGACCCCTAAAGAGGCAGGTACCCATTTACAGCTGGGTGAACTGGGGGACTGTACTGAAGCCAAGGCACGGCGCAAACGGTCACCCATCCAACTGGTAACCACGCTCGATACTGCTTAACCTTATCTGGGGGGGGGGGGGGGGGGGGTGGGGGGGAGGGGAAGCGAGTGCTCCGACCACTGAGCTATCCCTGTCCTCTTACACAAAATAAATACACACATCTAAAAATACAGATTCACTACTAGGGACGGCGTAGCTCAGTGGTCGGAGCACCCGCTTTCCCCCAGCCAAGTTTAAGCAGCGTCGAGCGTGGTTACCACTTGGATGGGTGACCGTTTTCGCGCCTTGGCTTCAGTACAGTACCCCCAGTTCACCCAGCTGTAAATGGGTACCTGCCCTCTTTAGGGTCAGGGAAAGTAAAGCAGCGAGGGAGAGGAGATGGGCACCGCCCTCAATATGCTGGCCCCTAGAGAAGTGAGAAGTCTCTGACTCCTCGCCCCCTACGTCCTTAATATAGGCTATGGGACACCCTTACCTTACCTTACTAGTCCAGGAGTATGCCGTCAGCGCCTGGGTTTATCACAGTTCCTTGATTAAACCATTGACGCTGGGGGCAACAGCAAAGTGAGAGGCTGTATGATCAGTGACTTTTCCACTCTTGGAATTCCACTTTACAGCTTAGTCTTTAGTGTGATCGACTATGACTCTCTGACTAGGAGGCTTGACTCGCACAGTCCTTATGTGCTGCAGCCCGGGGGGGGGGGGGGGGGGGGGGTGGTTGGCCTTTGAGAGAACATCTCCAACGCTGACTGTCCTTATGCCCACCTGGCCGAGAGAGAGTGGGGGATGTACTGTGGGCAAGGCATCTCCACTATAATCAAATTTCTGCCCAGTTTCCGAAACAGCAGCTGCCTGCTCTGCTGTTTTGGAGGAGGTCATCGTTGAACACGACGGACAAACAGACGTAGTCCAGGAGTGTCAGCATTTCTCCTTTCTTCCTTTCTTTCTCACCAGGACAAGTCGTCGTGTCTGGCGGCGCACAGCGTGGTGCACCTGTTAGGGGACGAGCAGGACGCGGCAGTGGTCAACGAGGGGTCGGGGATGACCTCGGCCCACCTGGCCGTCCTGCTGATGGGCCGCAAGGGCGGCGTGGTGGTCATCACTGACCACTCGGAGGAGGACCACAACAAGATGATGAGGAGGTTCGAGCTCATCGGCGTCAGCAAATGTATCCTTTTTTTGGGGGGTGGGTGGGGGGGTTGGTGGTTAGTGGCTTGTTTGGGTGGGGGGGGTTGGGGGGGGTGGAGGTGTTTTTTTGTTTGTTGTTGTTGTTTTGTTGTTGTTGTGTTGTGTGTGTGGTGGGGGGGGGGTTTTGGGAGGGTCTGTTCTTTGTGGGTATGGTGTTGTGGTGTGTGTGGTGTGTGGTGTGTGTGTTGGTGTTCGGGGGAGGGGGGGGGGGGGAGCTTTGGGTGGGTGGAGTGAGAGTGTGTGTGGGGGGGAGTATGTGTGTACATTTATGCATCTCGGTCTGTCTGTCTGTCTGTCTGTCTCTGTCTCTCTCTCTCTCTCTCTCTCTCTCTCTTCTCTCTCTCTCTCTCTCTCTCTCTCACCTCCCTCCACGACCACCTCTCTCCCCTCCCTCTCAACACCTTTCTCCTCCCCATCACTCTCCTCCTCCTCTCGACCCCCTCTCTCTCCTCCTCACCGACCCCCCCCCCCCCTCCTCTCTCTCCTCCTCACCCCCCCCCCTCCTCTCTCTCTCTCTCTCTCTCTCTCTTCCCCCCCACCCCCTCCTCTTTCCCACACTATTACTCTCTTCAACCAAACCACCCTCCTCCTCTCCCGTCATTACAATTGTAATCATATAAGCACGTGTATATAATTATACTTAATACTTATAGTAAAAAGAGATAAAGGAGTCCCATAGCCTATAAGGTCGTAGGGGAGCGAGGTGTCAGAGACCTCACTTCTCTAGGGGCCAGCATATTGAGGGCGGCGCCCATCTCCTCTCCCTCGCTGCTTTACCTTCCCTGACCCTAAAGAGGGCAGGTACCCATTTACAGCTGGGTGAACTGGGGGAACTGTACTGAAGTCAAGGCGCGCAACAAACGGTCACCCATCCAAGTGGTAACCACGCTCGACGCTGCTTAAATTGGCTGGGGGGAAAGCGAGTGCTCCGACCACTGAGCTATCCCGTCCCCTGTACTTAATACTTATACTGATCTATAATAATAGTGATGATGATGATGCTGATGATGATGATGATGCTGATGCTGCTGCTGCTGCTGCTGATGATGATGATGATGACTATGATGATGATGCCGCCTTGACCGGCGGTCACCGCTCAGACATGAAGGTGGTCCGGGATCGTTTCGTGGACATGGACCCGGAGGACCAGCGCCTGAAGGGCATCAGGGCCGCCCTGGTGGCCGCCGACTGCAGCAAGTCCGCCGTCAACAACATCGTCAACTACATCGTCACTGAGGGCGAGAGTGAGTGCGGTTTGGGGGGTTGGGTGGGGTGGGGGGGGGGGGGGGGGGTTGGGGGGGGGGGGGGTGGGGTTGGGTGGGGGGGGGGGGGGGTGGGGGGGGTGTTTGTGTGTGTTGGTGTGTGTGAAAGAAGTGTGTGTGTGTGTATGAAAGAGAAAAGGTGTTGTGTGTGTAATTATGAAAGAGAGAAAGTGTGGTGTGTGTGTGTGTGTGGTGTGTGTGTGGTGGTGGGTGTGTGTGTGTGCGCGTGTGTATGAAAGAAGTGTGTGTGTGTGTGTGTGTATGAAAGAGAAAAGGTGTGTGTAATTATGAAAGAGAGAAAGTGTGTGTGTGTGTGTGTGTGTTGTGTGTGTGAAAAGAGAAAAGTGTGTGTGTGTTTGAGATGTGGTGGGGGTGGAGGGTGTCGTCGTTGGTTGTCTGTGTGTGTTTGGTGTGGTGGGGATGATGGTGGTGGTGTGTGTGTTGCCACCACCATCATCATCACACACCACTACCACAACCACCACCACAACCACCACCATCATCAACAT
The DNA here is from genome assembly GCA_028751875.1 of Rapana venosa. Classification (NCBI taxonomy): domain Eukaryota; kingdom Metazoa; phylum Mollusca; class Gastropoda; order Neogastropoda; family Muricidae; genus Rapana; species Rapana venosa. Next base: position 51,616,708 of record CM054144.1, read on the forward strand.
CACTATCATCACTATCATAACCCTAATCAACACAACGACAAAACAACAAGAACAAGATGCAGTAACAAAAAAGCCTACATATAATATTTGTGTGTTGTGTGTGTGTGTGTGTGTGTGTGTGTGTGTGTGCGTGCGTGTGTGTGTCTGTGTGTCTGTATGTGAATGTGTGTGTGTGTGCCTCTGTGTGTGTGTGTGTGTGGTGTGTATGTGTGTGTGCGCGTGTGCCTGTGTATGTGTATGTGTGTGTGTCTGTATGTGACTGTGTGTGTGTGTGTGTGCGTGCGCGCGCGCGCGCGTGCACAGACCTGAAGCTGCTGCAAGACGTCTCGGACCAGACGGAGGACATGGATGAACACATGAACAGCTTGCAGACCAACCACGTGGCTCTCCTGCGACATGCCCTCAAACGTGGGTAGTGGTGGTGGTAGTAGGCTAGTCCTTGTTCCTCTTCTTCTTCTTCTGGTGGTGGTGTTGGTCCTCCTCCTCCTCCTCCTGTACACGTGGGTGTGTGTGGGTGGGTGGGTGTGTGTGTGTGTGGTGTGTGTGGTGTGTGTGTGTGTGTGTGTGTGTGTGTGTGGTGTGTGCGTGCGTGTGTGTGTGCGTGCGTGTGTGTGTGCGTGCGTGTGTGTGTGGCCTCTTGTGTCCGTTATTGCATATGTCCATGGTTGGTTTTTGTGTCTTTCAGTATTTTTTTGTGTTTTGGGGTGTTTTTTTTGTCTTTCTCTCTTTTTTGTCTTTCTGGGGTTTTGGGGTCGTTCTGTCTTTTTTGTGTGGTTTTTTTGTCTTTCTGTCGGTTGGTTTTTTTTTGGTGGTCTTTCTGTGTTTTGTGGGGGTTTTTTGTCTTTCTCTCTTTTTTGTCTTTCTGGGTTTTTGGTCGTTCTGTCTTTTTTGTTTTTGTTTTTGTCTGTTCTTTTTTTGTTGTTGTCTGTCTGTGTTTTTTGGGTTTGTTTTTTGTCTTTCTGTCTCTGGTTTTTTTGTCTTTCTGTCTTTTTTTGTTTTTTATTCCGTCTTTTTTGGTTTTTTGTCTTTCTGTTTTTTTGGTTTTTGTCTTTCTGTCTTTTTTGTTGTTTTTTTGTGTCTTTCTATCTTTTTTTGGGGGGATTGGTCTTTTTTGTTTGTCTTTCCTTCTTTTTGGTTTCGTTCCTCGGTTCCTCGGTTCTGAGGTTCGCCCGCGATGAGATTTTTGTTTGTTTTGCGTATGTGGCCGTTATTTTGTGTGTGTGTGTGTGTTTTTGTTGTGTGTGTGTTGTGTGTGTGTGTGTGTGTGTGTGTGTGTGTGTGTGTGTGTTGTTCTCACCATGAAGGTATCTGCATTCCAACTTCGGAGGAATGTATGTTGGGTATGTTCGTGTTTCTGTAACCCACATGAAAGCTGATATGGATTGCTGGGATCTTTAGCGTGCATGTTTGATGTACACACACACACACACACACACACACACACACACACACACACACACACTCACACCACTCCACACACACACACACACACTCTCACACACACACACACACACACACTCCACAACAGACACACACACAACACGGACACACACACACACTCACACACATCCACACAGACACACACACACACACACACACCACAGTTTATTATTCCTTCATTTTACTACTATCATTGTTTCTGCTGATGATGGATAAATCTTCATGAAATATTAAATTCAGGCACTGACAAACCCCCCTAACTACTGGAAAAAAGGAATCGGTTGATAATGGAACTTGACCTGGTAAAAATCAAATAGAAAATCCTTCCACAAAGGAAAACTACGTCCACTTTGGAATTGCCGTCCATCCTGTCTACTACCTTGTTTTTCTCTAGTTAGAAGCATGTGGGTGAAAAATGAAAGTGGAACTGGTGTGAAGGCGCGTGCTGCCTGAATCCTTCGTCACGAATCAGCAGGAGGGAAAAGTTAATATTAACGTCATTAAGCTAACTAATACACGCGAACTTTGACGTCACACTGTGGTGATGATGCTTTAGTGAAAATGGTAGGATGATTAAAGCTTGAATATTTTGAGGTTTATGTTTGGACACCCCCTCCCTCCCTCTCCTCTCCCCTCCTTCCCTATTCCCCTCTCGAAGCTTTAAAAGGAGAGAAGAGTGTAATGATCAATCAGAGACTTGCTTTTACAGCTAGGTGTGGCTGATAGAAAAGAAAAATCTCCCCACAAATCTATTTCCATGAATGAAAGCTGCCAACTTGTCCAGTTTTCAAATTCTTCATTTGTAGCTCGACTTACTGTGAAAGTCGGAATTGGACGGACCCCAGTAATTAGATAGAAAAGTCCTGTGAAATTGTCTTTGCCTCTGCTTCTTCTTCGTCGTCGAACTCTCGGACAGCAACTGTTGTAGTCTGTCATATCATGAGCGAAAATGCGTTGCCCTGCATGCCGTTAGTTAAGCGTCTGGCAAGTCAGGCCCAGCGCATCCGACTTCGGCATGCCAGAGAACTGTCATCTTTTAAGTCTTTCTGGAAATAAAGGGCAGGAGAATGAACCAAGAAGGTAGGAAACAGACAAGAAGGAGGTGACAGGAAGAAAAGGAACTAGGCAGAAGCAAAGAGAGGAGTGGGGAAAAAATGATTTCTTCGTCCATTTATGGATTCAAGAGCCAGGTTCAAGCCACTTCCTTTCAAAAAGTAACGGAGTTCATCAGCGGTGAAGAGTGCCAGAAAACGAAACAAAACAAAGTGAGTGTAAAGCCGGTTAATATTATCCAGGGGAACATCCTGGAAGAGAGTGTCGGTATGGGTTTCTGCTGCGAAGTGTTTTTCTCTAATGCTCACACTTTTTCTATGTGTGTGCACAAGATGAGTTATCGTGCACACGGCAGGGACCTTCCATTATGGTCGTTTCCAAAGGACTTAACAGAAAAAAGTGAGAGACCGTTTCATCGGAAAGCTCAACCTGAATGGCTCAACGCCTACCCTGACATAGATAACACAGATCGTGCATAAACCTACCTCACTTCCCCAATGGCTGAGTTACAGTAAACCGTGTCAGGATCAAAGGAGTTGGAAAAACACAACAACAAAAAACCCCACCAAATCTAGATGTTCTGACCTTTACCTTCCCCAGAAGTCGGAATGCGCCTGCCAACTCCTCCCCCCACCCCCCACTCCCCCCAACCCCCACTTCCCCCATCCCAACCCGAAAAGGGTCACATGCACGAACTTTTCATCTCCTCACCATTGTGTGAACATCCAGAACTCTTAGCTGAGAAGAAGTAACAGAAAATTACAAAATTAACACAAATCACCCCCCACCCCCACCCCCACCCCCCACTTCCCTCAAATCTGTCCCGAAACAACAACAACATAACTGCCAAAACTGAGTCAAAACATAATTCTTTCGAGCACCTACGCACGCCAAAAGCAATCTACTCATTATATCGCTCCCAATTTGCCGTATATATATATATATATAGATAGATAGATAGATATAAATATATATATATATATTTATATATATATATCATTCACGCTTTATGGAAAAAAATTCTCTCTAAACTAAACCAAACTTACACACACCCTCACCGCCCCCCAGCCCCACCCCACCCCACCCCACACCACCTCACCTCTCCTCGTTAAATCGCTCCCAATTTCCCAGTATACACGTAATATATATATATATATATATATATATATATATATATATAGATATATATATATATATATATATATATATATATATATATCATTTACGCTTTCTGTAAACAAAAACAAAAAAATTAAAGAAATCTCTCTAAACCAAACCCTAACCCTGAACCGACTCCACAGTGCCTGGCGTCCACGGGGTGACCTACCTGACACGCTCGGTGTACGAGGAGGAGAACGACGTGGTGGTACAACGGGCCATCGAGTACGTCAACACCGTGCAGATGGCCCGCAAGCTGCGGCCCTGGAGGGTCATCCCCCCGGTCCTGCCCTTCTCCGGCGACGAGATCGACGAGCAGAAGGGCATCGTGGGCAAGCTGGCCTACTTCAAGCCCGACGACTTCATGAACGGCTGCTTCCTCGTCTGCATCGCCAGGGAGGTCAGTGTGAGACGGGTTAGGGTTGGGGTGGTGGTTGGTTGGTGGGGGGGGGGGGGGGGGGGGGGTTGGGGGGGGTGTTGGTGGGTGGGGTTGGTGGTGGCAGGGTTGGTGGAGGAGATGGTGGGAGGTGAGGGGTGGATGGGGAGGTGGAGGGTGGAGGGGAGGTGGGGGGGGGGGGGGGGGGGGGTTGGAGGTTGGTGTGTGTGAGGGGTGGGGGAGTGTCTGTGTGTGTGTGGGTCTGAGTGTGTGTCTCTGTGTATGTGTGTGTGTGTGACTGTCTGTGTCTTTGTCTGTCCGTGTCTGTATGTGTACACACATGCGTCCACAAGCGCACACCCTAATCTCTAGTCCCACCTCCACATGTTTTTTCCCCACCTTCTTTCACCTGTGTACGTGGTTGTACGCACACACACACACCACACACACACAACACACACCACACACACACACACACACATACACACCACCCCACACCACTCCCCTAACATACCCCTCCTCCCACCGACCCCTCCTTCCCCCACACCATATACATACATACATACACACACATAGACATCAAACCCACGCGCATACACACACACACACACACAAACACACACACCACAACAACACACACACAAACCCGGTTAACCCACCCACCCCTCATCATCTCATCTTTCGGTAGTCCCTGATCAGGGCAAGGGTCGGATGAGAACAACAAAAAAGTATGTGAATGCTTTGTGCATGTGTAACCCTTGAAAAATAAAGCTCATTCATTCATTCGTTCAGTCACTCGCTCGTTCGTTCATTCATTTGTACATTCAACCATGCGTTCATTCATTCATTTACTCACTCGTTCGTTCATTCATTCTCCCTTTTTTTCCACCCATTTATTCATTCGTTCATTCATTCATTCGTTCACCCATTCGTTCTTTCATTCACTCATTCATTCATCCATTCGCTCGCTCACTCGTTCGTTCTTTCATTCACTCATTCATTCATTCATCCATTCGCTCGCTCACTCGTTCGTCCTTTCCTTCACTCATTCATTCATTCACTCATTCATTCATTCACTCACTCATTGATTCATTCTCCCTTTTTTTGTCCACCACCACCACCAATACCACCACCACCACCACCAATACCACCACCACCACCACCCACACCGACCACCTCCAGCCTGAAGACCCCCTGGAGGCAGCCAGGCGGGCCCGAACCGGCAGCAAGACCCTGGTGGGCAAAGGCTCCAAGAGCAAGGTCAAGGCCACGGGGTCATCCTCGGGGTCGGACGTGGCGAAGCCCAGCAGGAAAGGCGTCAAGAAGAGCAAGAACGCCAAGGTCAGTAGTGCCAGAGAAGGCAGCAACAGCCACAGCGGCAGCAACAGCGGCAGCAGCAGTAGCGCCAACGGATCGCCTACCCACTCCCGTCCCCCTCGCCAGACCAGAGAGAGAGTGCCTGAGCATGTCCGGGTGGTCAAACACCCGGCGCCTTTTAGATGATGTGGGAGAGGGTGGGGTGGTGGTTAGGGGTGGTTTGGGGTGGGTGGGGGTGGGTTGGGTGGGGTGGGGTGGGGGTTGGTTGGTGAGGAGGGTGGTTTGATTTTGGATATTATGTGGTGAATTGTGTATGCTTGCTGTATATCGTTTTGGTTGTTGTTATTTTGGATAGATTGTGGGATTCTTCCGTCTCTGATTTTTGAAAAGTATTTTTTATTTTGTTGTTGTGGTGTGGTGTGGTGTGGTGTGGTGTTGATGGTGATGTGTGTGTGTGTGTGTGTGTGTGGTGTTGATGGTGATGTGTATGTGGTGTGTTTGTGTGTGTGTGTGTGTTGATGTGTGTGTTGTGTGTGTGGTATTGATGGTGATGTGTGTGTGTGTGTGTGTGTGTTGTTTGTTTTTCAAAACAGTACGGTGCTCCTGGTCATCATTATGATGATGATGACGATGGTGATGAAGATGATGATGGTGATGGAAATTGACCCCCCCCCCCCCCCCCCCAAACAAAAATGATAGACACGTAGGCAGATGCAGTTTGTTTCTCTGACTTGGCTGGAGTTTGTTGTGGTTGTTCTTGTTGTTGTTGGTGATGATGTTGTTAGGCATTTCCCAGCTTAACAACCCAATGGTTGCTCAGACTATGCACTCTGACTCAACTCACCCCATCTGGGAATCGCTGTGAGACCACAATAATAATAATAATAATAATAATATATGGAATTTATATAGCGCTGAATCTTGTAAAAAACAAACAAATCACAAGGTGCACACTGGGTTTGAAGTTTGCGCGTGTATGACCGTTTTTCAAGTATCTCGCCATACAGGCAGGCAGCCATATCCGGTTTCAGAGGATTATTTTTTGGGGGGTCTGTTTTAAAGAAGAGCATAGTTTGTTGTGGTAGGAGCCTGTCATGGATGAACAACAAACTCAACCATCATAAAGCGTAACGGCGTATATTATGTGTGTGTGTGTGTGTGTGTGTGTGTGTGTGTGTGTGTGTGAAAGGACCGGTGCTGCGGAGGTCATTATCACTCCTCTCTTTTACATCGTTGTTGTGTATGCTGCATTGTGCTAATGCTTTATGATGAACACTATTTGTTACTAGATTTTTTTCCCCTTTTTAAAAAAAAAAAATTTTACTCTCTTATTTCGAAGACAATGGAATAAGCACTCGTGTACTTTTTTTTTTTTAACATCCAGTCCCCTTTGTGCATGTCAATTATGTCATCCGTTCCCACCGGTACAAATGGCCTACTCTTCCAAAAAGCGGAACAGGCTTTAACGTGTGCGTAAAATGTTGTTCTACGTGCGTTTGAAACGGAACCTAGGTTTAGAGTTTTCCCCGACTTTTTATTGGGGGAGGGGGGGGGGGGAGAGTGAGTCGCTCGACACTGAGTTAACTCCAGGGATTTGAACCCGGGTCAGCAGATCGTTGCAATGGGCGCGCTCTAACCACAGGATATCCTGTGTGGGTGCGTGTGGTGTGTGTGTGGTGTGTGGTGTGTGTGTGTGCGTGTGTGTGTGGGTGCGTGCGTGCGTGCGTGCGTGCGTGTGTGTGTGCGTGCGTGCGTGCGTGCGCCCGTTGTATGCATGAAGTAGTACGTACATGCACGCACACATCCATACCCTTGCATGCTAGGTGAGGTCTCTCTATGAATCATTTAAAAATGTATTATTACCTGCACAGATACAGCTTAATACTATTTCGCTACACTCAAGTCTCCAAAACTTGCAGTCCCATTCAATTGTTATCTATCGCTGATATTGTTAAGGTGCTAACTTTTTGGCTTACAGACTCTTCATCATAGAAATGTACATTTTTGTGTGATATTATTCATCACCACGCCTCTGTCATCAATGTTCCTATCTTTTCCTGTCTTGTCTTTTTCTGCCTAAGTTTTGATATACCTGGTTTTGTTTACTTTGTGACTATATTTATTTGGGTCGTTAAATTCTTCCTCTCGCTCTCCCTTTTGAACTGAAGTATGGTGATCTGTTATTCTAAGTGTTATTGGTGCATTTTCTCTCCTCATTTTATGGTTTTCTCCTTTAACGACTATAGTAAAATGCAAATGTTAGAATGGGTTTTGGAGGTGGGGAAGTGCGGGGGGGGGGGGGGGGGGAGAGGGGGTTCCGTCAAGATTTATGTGTCATTTTATTTTCATGTGATGGTTGTCATTGAACTGTTTACGTACTTCTTTTTGTGCTCTGGTAAAGCCCTCTGTCTGTCTGTGTCTGTCTCTGTGTCTGTATGTCTGTCCGTGTGTGTGCTGGCTGCCTCTCTCTCTCTCTCTGTCTCTCTCTCTCTCTCTCTCTCTCTTCTCTCTCTCTCTCTCTCTCTCTCTCTCTCTCTCTCTCTCTCTCTCCTCTCTCTCTCTCTCTATCTCTCCTCTCTCTCTGGTGTGTGTGTGTACGCGCGCGTGCGTGCGTGCGTTTGTATTTCAAATACGCACGTAAGTAAATACCCGTGTATTCTTATGTGCATGTTGGTGTGTATTCTATCTGTTGGAGGATTTTGTGATAACTAAGGACTCTTCTATCAACATCGTTATTTTGTCGGGTATTTTATGTTGTGAAGGGTTTGATTATTTTCGGTATTATTTTACAAACCTGGTACCATGATTGTTAACTTTGCTTCTGGTATTGTTTACAGTGAACAAAAATTCTTTGGAAATCATACCAGGTAACGGTTGAAGTCACATACAGCATGATTTTTCTCACCTGTTGGTTATAACGAAACGTACAACCATCAGAACACATTGGGTTGGTTTTGTTGTTGTTGTTTTTGGGGGAATGATATTTTTCTATTGTTCCTGCTTTTCAGAATATTCACAAAAAGTTTAAATGAGATGTTCTCTTTTGTTTGATTGTTTTTGGAATGTATGAATACCTTTGCACTTTTTTCTTTAGTTTGTGTTTTACACTGTTTGACAAATTTGTAATTAAAATGTAATTTTGTATTTTATGCATGAAATAGGAGTTTTGGGGGTTTGTTAAGGTTGGCTGAAGCTTTTTTGTTCTTTTCTTTAAAACAAAATATCATGATGGTCTTGCAAATTGTTTGAGTTTCAGCTGCTCACATCACCATCAGTTGTATGTTGTGTGTGTGTTCTGTTGTTGTTTTGTGTCTAGGTGAAGAGTTCTCCTTTCTAAAGTCACTCGCATGTCTGGGTTTGTTTTTTGTGTGGGTTTTTTTATTCACACGATGCGTTTTGAAAACATACGTTTCAGTAAATGTGTCCCAATTACCGCACACATGCTGGTTCGCACTGAGAGTCGTTTAGGTTGTTCAAATATCGATCAAATTTTTTGGGGGGAAATATATCGCTACTGAACTGCCTTTAACAAGTATATTGTTTAACTATCTTTTTTGGTTTTGTTTTACTGAAGCGCCTTCTGAATTAATGGGGAACCTTAGTGTCTCTTGTTTGTTTGGATTATTGGTTGGTTTTGGTTGGGGTTTTGTTGGGGGGGTGGTGGTCTTTATCCAAAGATTTAAAAAATAATCAGTGCCTGGGATCCAGTATTATTATTCTGGTAAGGTCTTTGTTACTATTTTTGAACCTGTGTGAAATTTCTGGGGGGAGATCCTGTATATCTGTAAGCAGTTTTGCCTTAAGTGTAGTTGTTGGGTTTTTTGTCTGTGATAATTATGAAAGCTGTGCTCTTAGTGATTTACTTTCTTTTTTTATCTTTCTGATTTGATTATGTGAAGGGGAAAAAAGGCAGGCAGAGGGAAAACATGCACAAAACGAGGCATGTAATCATGTGTGTGTGTGTGTGCATGCGCGCGCGGTCATGCAGGTGCATGCATGAGAAAAAGAGAAAAGACAGAGCACACATGATAGTGTGCAGATGTTCAGAGAGAGAGAGAGTGACATCACAGAACCACCATCGTTTGTTCTTGTGCTACCACTTCTTTTCAAACAGGCCATGTCACTCCTGCTTGCAGATTCGCAATTTGCATGATACACTGTATACGCAAAATAAGGAGGCAACATAATCACCATCCATGTCATTTTGAGTCACTATCATCCCAGTTGCTCACAGTGAGCCGCAATGGTTGTGTTGATATGCTTGCTGTTGTGAATTTGATATATATTATATGAATTCATGCTGCACATAACTATACCATGTACCCGTCTTGTGCAATGAATACCACTTGTGCAAAAGTAATTGTATCCAGAAATGAACTTCGTTGATGATACTTATTTCACAACATTCCAGGTGGTAATATTCATATCATGTTGATAAATAATTATTTTTATCAGATTAGTTGTTAAAGATCAAGAGTTTGTGGATACACGTATCAAGAGATAAGAGTTATGATGAGGACACGTTTTGTTTAGTCAGAGAATGGAACGGAACCATACTAAACTTGTCATAATTGCATAATTATTATCAGGAATGTTATAAGAGATGTTTCGCATTATTGACTTGTGCATAATGTTATACATAATGAATATCTTTCGTCTATGTTAGTGTGTATGTGTGCTAGTGTGTGTTGGTGTGTGTGTGTGTGTGTGTGTGTGTGTGTGGTGTTGTGTGTGAAAGAGAGAGAGAGAGTTGGGGGGTCTTCATCACTGCATGTTACACTTGTTGAACGTGGTTGAGTCACCTGTTGTCAAAACTGTTGAGCAAATAACGCATGCTTCATTGTTTGTCCTGCATGTGCATGATATGTCACCACAATAAAATTGATGATAGTTGGAGTTGAGCACTGCCTTGTTCCTGGTCTGTGTGTGGGAGTGTGAAGAGAGAATGGTAGAGAAGGAGGGAGGGAGGGGGGAGAGGGAGATGGTGGGTGGGGGGAAGGAAAAGAGAGAGAGATGGTTTTATCAAATCACACTTGGAGTGTCCATAAACAAGAGGAAATGGTTATGATATATAAACAACTGCAGTGATTCATCAAATTCACAACGTCATTTCACAGAGAGAGAGATGGTGTATTATTCAGACTTGGAGTGTCCATAAACAAGAGGAAATGGTTATGATATATAAACAACTGCAGTGATTCATCAAATTCACAAAATCATTTCACACACACACAGAGGAGAGGGGGGGGGGGGGAAGAAAAGAGGGTGAAAGAAGAGTAAGCGTGTGTGTATGTGTAATAATGTTTCATGGACGTTTATTTCAGTGTATTGCAAAAAACAACAACCCGAAAACAAAAAAAAACCCAAAACAAACAAACACCAAACAAAAGTAGCGTCTAACAGCAGCTAACTAGTTTAACTGACGACGTTAAAGTTCGTTCAACACACATACAAGTCAACTCAAGTCCAAAACACTGTAATCATCCCATCAAGGGCAGTTACAATACTGACATAATATTATACATGTGTGTGTGTTGTGTGTGTTGTGTTTCCAAGAGGCCCATCATCTACCTACCTACCATCTGTGGCAGCCTCCCCCCTGCCGGCTGCCTCTCCCTCCCTCCCTCCCTCCCGATGCCATATTCTTATTTATTCTGCGGTCGTCTTGTCGCCGCTCGCTCAATCCTCCCAGCCTGCCTCCTGTGTCAACGTGCTACACCCGTTACCGCTGTCAACTCTTGTCACCCTGTTACGGCTGTCAACACTTGTCACCCTGTTGCCGCTGTCAACATTTTTCCCTGGTACCGCTGTCAACATTTTCCCCTGTTACCGTTCTCAACACTTTTCCCTGGTACCGCTGTCAACATTTCCCCCTGTTACCGCTGTCGACACCTTTTCATGTTACCACTGTCAACACTTTTCCCTGTGACTTGTCATCACTTTCCCCTATTACCGGCTGTCAACATTTTCCCCCTGTTACCGTTGTCACCACATTTCTCTGTTACCGCTGTCAACACTTTCCCCCTGTTACCGTTGTCAACACTTTCCCTCTGTTACCGTTGTCAACCCTTTTTTCTGTTGCTGTTGTCAATCCTTCTTCCCCTGTTACGGTATTGTCAACATCTTACCCTGTTACCGTATTGTCAACACTTTCCCCAGTTACCGCTGTCAATATCTTACCCTGTTACCGTATTGTCAACATCTTACCCTGTTACCGTATTGTCAACACCTTTTACCCGTTGTCAACACCTTTCCCCAGTTACCGCTGTCAACATCTTTCCCTTTTACCGTATTGTCAACATGTTTCCCTGTTACCATTGTAATGTTGTCGCTGTTACCATTGTCAACACTGTTGCTGTTACTCTTTGTCAACACTTTCACTGTTACCATTGTCAACCAATTGTTGTTACCATTGTCAATATTGTCATTGTTATCATTTTCAACTAGTTTCTCTTATCATTCGACATTGCCATCTAGTTGCTGTTTACCTTGCCAACATTCTCTGCTACTTTCGTCAACTCTGCTAGCTAACATTGTCAACCGTTTGCTTTTACCAGTGTCGTCACTGTTGCTGTTACCATTGTCAACAGTTACAGTGTTAATATCGTTACCTTTGTCAACCAACTGTTGATACCCCTGCCAACCAGTTGCCGTTATCCTTGTCAATACTGTTTCTGTTACACTTACCAACCAACTTCTGTTACCCATGTCGGTCAGTTGTCAGTTGCTGTTACCCTTGTCAATCAGTTGCTGTTACCCTTGTCTGTCAGTTGCTGTTACCCTTGTCAATCAGTTGCTGTTACCCTTGTCAATCAGATGCTGTTACCATTGTCAATCAGTTGCTGTTACCCTAGTAAATCAGCTACTGTTACCCTTGTCAATCAGTTGCTGTTAATCTTGGCAGTCAGTTACTGTTACCCTTGTCAATCATTTGCTGTTACTCTTGTTAACACTGTCTTTTACCCTTGTCAATCAGTTGCTGTTACCCTTGTCAATCATTTACTGTTACCGTTACCCTTGTCAATCAGTTACTGTTACCCTTGTCAATCAGTTGCTGTTATCCTTGTCAATCAGTTGCTGTTACCCTTGTCAATCAGTTCTTGGTACCGTTACCCTTGTAAATTAGTTGCTGTTACCCTTGTCAACACTATCTTTTACCCTTGTCAGTCAGTTGCTGTTACTCTTGTCAATCAGTTCCTGTTACCCTTGTCAATCAGTTACTTGTACCCTTGTCAATCAGTTACTGGTACCCTTGTAGGTCAGTTGCTGTTACCCTTGTTAATCAGATGCTGTTACCCTTGTCAATCAGTTGCTGTTATCCTTGCCAATCATTTGCTGTTACCCTTGTCAATTAGTTACTGTTACCCTTGTCAATCACTTGCTGTTACCCTTGACAATCAGTTACTGTTACCATTGGCATTCAGTTACTGTTACCCTTGTCAATCAGTTACTGTTACCCTTGTCTGTCAGCTGCTGTTACCCTTGTCAATCAGTTACTGTTACCCCTGTCAATCAGTTACTGTTACCCTTGTCAATCAGTTACTGCTACCCTTGTCAATCAGTTACTGTTACCCATGTCAATCATTTGCTGTTACCCTTATCAATCAGTTACTGTTACCCTCGTCCATCAGTTACTGTTACCCTTGGCAATCAGTTACTGTTACCCTTGTCCATCAGTTACTGTTACCCTTGTCAATCAGTTACTGTTACCCTTGTCCATCAGTTACTGTTACCCTTGCCAATCATTTGCTGTTACCCTTGTCAATCAGTTACTGTTACCCTTGGCTGTCAGTTGCTGTTACCCTTGTCAATCAGTTGATGTTACCCTTGTCAATCATTTACCATTACCCTTGTCAATCAGTTACTGTTACCCTTGTCAATCAGTTGCTGTTACCCTTGTCAATCAGTTGCTGTTACCCTTGTCAATCAGTTACTGTTACCGTTACCCTTGTCAATTAGTTGCTGTTACCCTTGTCAACACTGTCTTTTACCCTTGTCAATCAGTTGCTGTTACCCTTGTCAATCAGATACTGCTACCCTTGTAGGTCAGTTGCTGTTACCCTTGTCAATCAGTTGCTGTTACCCTTGTCAATCAGTTACTGTTACCCTTGTCAATCAGTTACTGGTACCCTTGTCAATCAGTTACTGTTTCCCTTGTAAATCAGTTGCTGTTACCCATGTCAATCAGTTACTGTTACCCTTGTCAATCAGTTGCTGTTACCCTTGTCAATCAGTTGCTGTTACCCTTGGCAATCAGTTACTGTTACCGTTGGCAATCAGTTGTTACCCTTGGCAGTCATTTACTGTTACCCTTGTCAACACTGTCTTTTACCCTTGTCAATCAGTTGCTGTTACCCTTGTCAATCAGTTGCTGTTACCCTTGTCAATCAGTTACTGTTACCCTTGTCTGTCAGTTGCTGTTACCCTTGTCAATCAGTTACTGTTACCATTGGCAATCAATTACTGTTACCCTTGTCAATCAGTTACTGTTACCCTTGGCAATCAGTTACTGTTACCCTTGTCAATCAGTTGCTGTTACCCTTGTCAGTTGCTGTTACCCTTGTCAATCAGTTACTGTTACCCTAGTCAATCAGTTACTGTTACCCTTGTCAACAGTCTCTGTTGTTACCATTGTCTACACTATTGCTGTTACCATTGTTAATACTGTTGCGGTTAACATTGCCAACACTTGCTGCTGCCACTGTCAATCATGACTGTTTCTCAAGCCAACACCATTTCTTCCTCTTTTTTCCCCATTTCGACATGGTCTACCCCTAAAACCCCGTGTCTGCACCATCACCATCAGCAGCACATGACTTGGAACTTCCAGCAGGGAAGTCGCCCATCAGAACAACGGACACAAGTGTGGTTGTTTGTTTTTTCATTTCAGATAATATTGTGGATTGATACTATAATGATGAGATGATATTTTATAACATATATCCGTTTGATCCAAGCAGTGTCAGGATGTTTGCGGAGTGAAAGTGACTTGACATCTGGTAATTTGATAGGTCTGTCTTCTCCGTGCTGTGTTACACCACATTGCCTAGTTGGTGTCTGTACGTCTCTTCAAAGATAGAATTCTGTGCGGGATCTCCAAAGTTGCTGTAATGTTTTGTGGGTTTCTTTTTCCTTCTGGAATTGTTAGTGTGTGCGGCAAGACGTGCAAACTTGCCGGTGAAATGGAGCCTGCAATATTCCCTGGGAGCTGCTGAGGATGATGCCCTGGTAAAGCTGTTTTCCTTCGCTGTTGGTAAAGTCAGTGGTTTTGTTTGTTTGTCTTTTTAGTTGTTGTTTGTTTTGGTTGTTGTTGTTGGGGTTTTTGGTGGGGTTTTTTGGGGGGGTTGTTTTTTTTAGGAAGGGGGGGGGGGGGGGGGATGGTGGTGTTTGATGCTCATGTAATACCAAAAGCAGTCTTTCTTATAGTCATGAAATACATGACATACAATATTAACTCTTTGGTAGTCTTCGATTTCGCTGTCAGTGTGAACCAAAAGGGACCACAGTTTGTTGAAAAGATTGTTATACGTTTCCGATTTATTTTTAGGAAAGATTTCATTTATGGCTTGATTTTCTGATTTAAAAAAAAATCATTAATCTTTCAGATAAGCATTTTATGGGAGTTTTAACCCAACCCCTTTATTCTTCCTCAGGAAATTTACTATTGACTTTCAAAGGTTGAAAATCTTATTTCATATCTATACCCAGATTTTTGGAGAGAAAAAAATGATTTTTTGACAAATCTTGTTTTTATATTATTTATTTTATCTCTTGTTTTCTTTATTATTCAGTTGTGGTACATAGGATTTTTATTTATCTTGTTATTTTTTAATATTTTTATTGTTAAAATTTTTTGCTGCCTCATTTTCTTTGACGTTCCTATTCTGCTGTTCCCACGCCACTCTGATCTGTTCAACATCTCCGCCTCAGCCGTACTTGGATTCGTTTTGTCATATCCCCAGGGTTGACAGTCCTCAGGGAGCCTTTCAGTGTTAGGCCACCATGCTGCTAGCTTCTGCTCTTAGACTTTACGCTTCCAATCACAGTGTATTCCAGTGTCAACCAGGCCCATGAGGTACAGACACCTGCAGTGTTGGTCAGGTAATTTGAACAACACTCTCAAAGTGGATGAATCTCGACTGTGTGGTCCCAGTCTTCCCTGTGAGCCTATAGCAAACTCAATCTGGATAGAAGCTGGTCGGAGTCTGAAAAATGTCTATCAATGATTCTTATGAGGTTTGAACAAGGGACCTTCCAGTCCATAGTCCAAGGCGCTAACCACTGCGCCAAGGCGGCTGGTCGGTACAGACGATCTTTGTTGTAATTTAGGGATATGGTATTGTGATAACTGAACGTGTGGTCTAGGTGGTGAGCTGCATCAAAGTTCAGGAACGCTACTCTGCATTACTACACGTCCCTTATTCGCCAGTGGTGACAGAGGCAGTGTAATGAGGAACACCCAGTTCTCAGTTGCTGGGTGACACACGGCAGGTTTTTCTGTACTGTCTCCTGAAGTCATAAGGCTTGTTTGAAAAATGCTTGTGTCCAAAACATGCCGTGTTCTTCTTTTGTAATGAAATCAACAGGAAAGGGAGGTGTGGGGTGTTGCCTGTCAAAGTGAAGTGATCGGTGGGTTGTTTTTTTTCTCTCCACTTTATATCCCCTTGTAGTGAATGCCTGTGTTGTCCATGTGCCTGTCCCAGATCTAGGGTGACTGAAGGTCAAGGATTTCCTTGTGTGTGTGTGTGTGAAAGGCCCATCTGGGAGACTTAGACAGTATGTGGAAAAGTCAACAGGAAAGAGTTCCATGAACCACCAAGATCCATTGTTTGCCTAACTATATCTCAGGACTTTTTTTGGGAAGAGAATCAACACTCCTTCCAAGATGCCCCCCCCCCCCCCCACTCTCATTTGATAAGAGAGTTGCCGATCTAGTGTTGGTGTCAGGTGCAGTCCGACTCATTTTGTGGTGGAGAATTATGAGAGAAGAACACCACAAAAATTCTCATATACTGAGGGGAAAGGAAAAAACCTTTGCTAGTTTGAGGTTTACTTCATGTTTGTCTATATCAATGCATAGTAAATACACAGTCATACATACAGAGCACACACACATATCTATCTACTTTGCATTTACAAAAAAGGACAACATGATTCTTGATGCAGTACGATGCTTTATTGGTGTGTTCACAGCAAATGATGAACAAAATACACACAATACTGGAGCTGAAAGAAAGGTAAATGCTCATTATTTATTTTCACTGCTACACTACACATTATTACTACATCCATATGCATGTCAGCGAATGCAGGATTGAATGTGTTTGTGCATGCGGGTCAGCCTCTGTGTATGCATATGCAGAACTATTCAAGGAAAATAAAGATTTGCTTATGTGCATGATCATGTATGTCTATACAACCATGTTTAGTAGTATTGCACATTTATAACATCAACGCATGCACGGGAAACGCAACGTGTCCTTCCATCTAACTCGTGTATATGCAGTAACAAATGCTATGGACTCTTCCTCAAGGAAACGTGAATGAAAACTATTTCCAAAAAACTGATGAAACTGTGTGTCTACTGGTGCCAATTTGGATGAATGCGAGCAAAGATTGATACATTTGTTAAAATACCTGACCAAAAAAAAAAACTTTTGAAAATACACCTTTCACTGATAGTTTGCAGTTTTTCACTAAAAGAAGAAAAAAGTTTTGTTTTTTTTAAAAAGGAAAAGTGCAGCTGGAATGATTTAACCAACTACATAATTATATATAAGACAGCACCACAGCTAAACCCTTGCAGCATCCATTCTTTCTTTCTCTCTTTCTTTTTCTGAGTATGTTACCATACTACTACTACTACTACTGATCCAATAAATATGAACAGAACCATCTGTCCGAACTCCAGTTTCTTTGTTGCCAGATTCTTGGTCATTAGTTTAGCCATCCTGTCTTCTCAAATTGCAAACCCCCACCCCCCCCAAAAAAGCATCATTCCCTCCGAAAAACAGACTTTTTACCTCTCTAAAACTGTGCTGGTGTTGTACATTCTAACACTAATTTTTTTATATCCCCCACTCTGCCCAGCAAAAGAAACGCCTGCTGCTAGAGAGGTCCTGCCTGATAGAAGAACAGGTCAAAGAATGGCGCTGCTGTGATGGGGGCTTGGTTTGGTTTGTTTATTTGAAGTTATCTTGGCATGTTAGTAACTGATATGAAATGTAGCTTTCACTGCGTCTTTCGAGATAATGATACATATCGATGTGCCTGTCAGTATTGTAACTGCCCTTCATGGGATGATTAAAGTGTTTTTGACTTGACTTCTCATAATTCCGTCCCCATCTACTTGCACCCCCTCCCCCTTCACTCCACCTTGCTTTCTTTCCTTAGGCCCTCTCCTTTATGTCCGTTTCCCTACCCCCCCCCCAAAAAAAAAATGTTTTTAATATTGTGTAATGATACAGACTAAAACCATAAAACTCACACATACCTATTCAAAAACAGCAGAAAACCATAAACCTTAGAAATTACTTCAAATTACATTCCCACCTTCATACCAGTATTACTAACAATCCCTCTTCCTCTCTCCTCCTCCCCAACCCCCCCCCCCCCCCCCCCAAAAAAAAAAAAAAACCAAAAAACCCACCAAAATCAAATTCTCTTCTCAACATTTTTCCTTTCAAAAAAATTCTTAATAAAAAAAAAAACCCCTAAGAAAAAGGAAGGTAAATTTCCACTTTTTTTTCTAGGATGATTTCCACAGTACCAGTAATCTTATGCCATGTCAACTCACAAAAATAGTGAGTTCAATACAATATCCCACCCATTCTGTCCTGTCCTGTCCTGCTGGTCGTTTTGAAAAAAACAAAAACAAAAAAAACAACCTCCAAGCTGAAAAATTCCTGTTAATTAAAATGAAACAAAACAAAAAAACCCACCAAAAACAATTAATTTAACAGGAAACTTGGATGTAGATTGAATTTTTTCCCCCATGTACAAATGGATCAAAGATTTTGTAAAAGTACACAAGAATTTGTGACACTAACAAATTAGCACCAATAGAAAACGATTCTGATCATCCAGAAAAAAAATAAAAAAGAAAAGAGATTCATTCTGTTCACCACCAACAAACTGTACCCAACCAAAATCACAGTCAAAAAAGTTCCTGACTGGAAACACATGGAGGTACCACAATTACATCAACGAACACAAGACCAGGTCTACTAGAGATAGCGATGTCTTTTGTAATGCCATACTGCATGCATGCAAAGTGGAGTGAACATGACTTGCTCATTATACACTAACCCTTCCCTCTTGCTTCCCCCCCCCCCCCCAAAAAAAATGTTGAAGCAAAGCTTTTACACCACTACTGAACCCCCCCCCCCCCCCCCCCCCCCTCCCTCCTTATCAGCAAACCAACATGACCCACAAATGGCTTATTCCGTCGATTTTTTCAATGCAACCAAAACTTAAATCTCGCGTGGTGAAGAAAAAAACCATACTGCGTAGCTGGATAAAAATGTGGAGAAAACAAACATGATCACAACCCTGTAGTTCAATATTCCTGACATATTCTCCCAACACCCAAATGAACACAATATGAAAAATGTGCCTCCTTCCAACATGCTCTGATTTCTCAAACCTTTGACCCAAGACAAAACAGTCACTTAATTCCGCAAAATATTGGTTTGGGGTTTTTTCTTCTCATTCTTGCTACTTAACCACATGAAAGTCTGAACCAGTTTCCACACAAACACTGAACACAGAAGTTCATTTAAAAACCAGCTAACTACGAAACGAATTGAAGAGATCACCTTACACCCAGGCTACAGAAACTGACTAAACTTATAGACACGACGGAAAAGAATTGCGGAGAAGAAGACCAGAGCAAACTAACATGGGAAACCAACAATCCCACAGGAAACTCAGAAATCGACACAAAGCAAAAAAAACAACCATACACTGAAGCTATCAATTTGTAGACGAGTGATCTATGGATAGAAATGAACCACATAATATGATATTCACGACTGTTGTTTGTGATGAAGAACTGGTCAGTTTCCAAAATGAAGAGACAGAGTAAAATGATGATAAACAGACTGACAAGTTCTAAATTATGAAAGAGATGGAGAAAGCTCAAGGAAAAGCTGAACACAGAGCAGAACATGGAGAAGAAAACTGGTCTAGCTTGCCTCCATCCACAAACAATTTATCCCATAAAAATCAGTATAGTCCAGATCTGTCAAACTTTCATATCCACAAAAACCACACCATCTTTAAAAAAATATTTAAAAACCCAACCAAAACAGGTTTTTTTTAGACGTTACCTTCTCCAAACATTTGACAACCCTGAACAATTCTGATCTTACTGCTTGTGTCCAACAAAAATCTATCATCACAGACATAAAAATACCATGATGAGGAAAACAAAACAGATAAGCTCTCCCCCCCCCCCCCCCCCCCCCCCCCAAAAAAAAAAAATCCATACTGACTACAAATTCAAAAAATAAGGTCAAATCTTTAAAGACCTAAACTAGTTCATTTTTTTTCCCTTGAGACAGCAAGCAAAAAGTTAATAAAATGCTCCACGGATAAACAACTTATCTACAAGGAAGCTGGCTGATGCAATTTCTTCATGTTCATAACTTCCATCCACACACTGCCAAGCATCACCCTTCATCACAACCTAAAATAAATCCTCCTGCTGTAACCATTACATGTTTATTCTTAAAAAGCTGTGCAGACTATAAAACAAATAATACTCTATTAAAAAATCATGACATTACACAACATACAGTGCAGAATATTCACTCACATCAAAATTGGTATTTGGAATAAAAGCAAAGCAAAAAGCAAATATTGGTAAAACTCGCGGATACATGAATGCCAAAACGCCTGAACGTGCAGTCTGTTTCATCCACTTCTCTTCTGTCTCCGTCTTCTACATGTCTTCCTTATTTCAGACCGTCAGGTACATTTTGCTTATCACTCTCATAGGTCATCCATTCCACATTTTCTCTCTATTTGTCCTCTCATCCAGTTAAAGTCTGACTTTATACTAACACTCTGTCAGCTTTCTCAGAATCTACGCTTCAAGCCGGTTACATTGTTGAACTCACACACTCTGTACATTCACTGCTACTGTTCAAGTCTACAACTCAGCCGTTCGTCCTTTCATTTGAATTCATCGTCATAGTAAATGCACAAGTTTCAATAATGAAGCTTTTTTAAATACGTGAACACTTATACACACAACACCAATAATATTTACAGCGTAATTGTGTGAACACCTAAAGCCAAGTCGACACTGCTAGCAATAACGACACAGATATGGTTGGAGCTTTACAGTACAACACACCTTGGAATGGTATTTCCAGAACTGGCTTGTTGAATGACGTGAACGCCACTGATATACTGAAGAGGTATTGAACTCATGGCAGTGATGCAAACTGATCAGAAGCACAAGCAAAACACACCCCAAAAAAATCCATCATCATTCTTGTTACGGCTTTGGATGTTCACTGTAAGGTAGGAGAAACATGCAGGGGGTCCATGATCAACTCATACATCACCCTGAACGTGATGATTTTACAAATACAAAATTGGGAGGAAACAGTGAACTTAAACAACAGTCTCCTGTGAACTTAACAGCAATCCACAATGAACAGAGTGTACAATAAACTTAAATATACAATAAACTTAAATATGTCTGCATTAAACTTGAAACAACAGTACACTCAAAGCAAAATAAAGATTTTTTTTTAAAAAGAATTTACAGAACATATTCAAAATTCACATCAAAATTCATAATAATGTGACCTTTGTTAAAACATGACCATGAAATAAATATCGTCAATATTTGTGACACGCTGACATATAACTACATCAAAAAATACATCGACACCTGCAAAGACAACAATCCAAACATGTCATCCTGTCAGAAAATGATAAAAAACACTGTTTCCTTTATAGCACAACATCTTTTCTCGTTTGTTTGCAAATAAGAAAGAAGATTCTACCTGCAATAGTTGTGGATTTGTCACAAGTTTTTAACATATAACAGGACCTTCATCAAGAGTTGAGTTTTGGGGTTGATCAGATATGACAGCTAGGTCAGTGATACATGATGTGAGTGCTACTTGGTAGATGATTAGGGGGTTGCATCTGCTTTCTCTCTTCAGTGATGGATCCTTGGCATGATCTCCACGGTTTCTTTGATCTTCCCAGTCTGTGGATCTTGATCACAGCAACCAACAACTCTGGGGGTAAAGATCAGAGAGGCATTGGAGATGTGAAAGGGTTCCACCACTGAACACAGAAAAAGATATGAAAGACCAGCTATCCACCTACATCTGGTGTCGTCTGAAACAGGGGACTGGCCTCTGGCTGTATGTGTGTAACTTGTTAACACAACCCTTGGTGTAGGTGCTTTGATGGCAGCCTACAGCTCATGGCCCAAAACTGGGCAAAACCTTTTTCCTTTCATGTTGCAGAATCAGAAACGCTCTTTTCACCCTTATTTATTTTGTTTTATTCAAAGCTCTTTTTGCTCTTCATTTTCCATTCATTTGAGAACAGTAAAAATGCTTATTTTTTTCCTAAAAGATTTTCTTCAGGCAACATGAACGTTTTGAAATGGAAAATGCCCACAGAATTGAAAACCCCTGTTGTAAGTTACGGCTGGGAAAGAGCATTTGTTTGCTGATTCTAATCACAGGAGAATAACAAAAATTAAGTCACATCTGGAATATTAAGAGGTATTTTCACATAGCGCTGATAGCAAAACAAAAAAACAGCAACGTGGAACAGTGCTGAAATTTTACAGAAATACCTTCCTGCCACAAAGAGTGCTGTAACCAACACAGCAGCAAACAGAAAAATGTCAACACATTGCATTCTTGCTTCACAAATGAAGTTGTCAGGAGTGAGAACAACAGAAAACAGAGGAGCAGATAAATGAATAACATATAAAAAACATAACAAACAAAACCCTCTTATGTTTGGGAATGGATTGTCACAGGTAGAACACCTAGTTATTAAACACCACACACTGACACTGAACAACAACGTAACCGTGGAGTGAGTCGGTTCCACATATTTCACCAACTATGCCAAAATTATGTACATAATTTGACACTGTTAACTGGTACGGGCAGTTTTATTTATTTTAAATAACAAACTGCAATGAGTATTGGAAATTTTGTGTTTAAACAAAAAACAACCACTGTACAGCAACTATCAACACTTAAGCACTAAAATGAAAAAGTAGCACGTTTGATTCAGTAAAACAGTCACCACATAAGCTTTCCACAGACACAACTTGTGATCATGATACGAGGCTTGTGCACATGAAAAAGACCCATTTCTGTTTTAAGTAAACTCCTTTTTTCTTCCCTTCTCAATCTGCTGTTTAGTTAGTACACCTTTTGGGCGACCATTTGATGAATTTATGATGGAGAGATTTCCCCCCAGTTGTCCCCCTCCACACTGCTATAGTACACTGGACTTTCACCAAAGGAAAGTGAGTTAAAATTGAAACATTTTCTGTCAAAATTCTTAAATTCAACAACAAAAATATCACACGAAATAATGGGTTGACCGTGCTTAAAACTAGCGTTTAAAAAACAAGTGCACTGCGCTGTTCTGTCACGTTTTTCTGAACTGACTCAGAACATATTTACAATCGGCTCGACTTCATGATCCGAACACTTTCCTTTTAACTCTCCGCTCTGCAGAACGTTTTCAAAACTTTTGTTTGTTGAACTCGCCACTTTGGAGAACAAAACACTTTCCTTTGACTCTCTGCTACAAGTAGTTTCTACTGCTGTGTCACAGCAGCCTGAATTCTACCAGCCGAACTGAACCACCTCCACAGTCATTTTCTTCAAAGTAACCCCCTCACCACCTGATCCTCTGGACAAGTAACAACAACAACAACAACAGCAGCACAGATACCGACATTCTCAGCACCAGCAAGTACAGGTGAGGACCCCCCCATGCAGCAAGCAGACTGGAAGAAACACCGTGGTCACAACACACACGTTTCATGGCAGTTTGGCATAGCAGTCTGAAGGTGGTCCTCGCTACATCACCAATACAATCTAACATCCTTGGGGTTTTTGGTGGGGGGTTTATGTAGCTGGATATACAGGCTAGATATAGATATACAATTGGTTATAGTGACAGTGCTCTGCTCTTATGAAAAAACTATAGACAAAGTGAACTGCTTCTGTTCTGTGATGTGTGTGTGGGAAATATATATATATATATATATATATATATATATATATATAGAGAGAGAGAGAGAGAGAGAGAGAGGAGATTCCAACACAAAAAGCAACAACAAAAACCAACCATCTGTAGATAATCATTGAAGTCTACATCACCTACATGCTTTCCTACTCTATACACACCCCCCCCCCCTGATGCAGCAATAAAAACACCCTTCAGAATCCTCACACTCTCTTCCACAACCTTCATCAGACAACAATTCCCTCTCCTCCCTGCTCCAACAATCATGGCACAAGTAGTCTCGTCTTTCACCGCAACAGAAACATCAACCTCTTTCCCTCTTTGCACCTCGCCTGTCCTTAGGGAGAGCAGCCCGAATTCCACGCAGAGAAATCTGCAGCGACTGAAAGAGGCACACCACACCACACCTCCTTACCTTACACCACACCACACCATACCTTACACCACACCACACCATACCATACGGTAGCTCACCCCCACATACTCATCAGCACAACCAGACCACCACTGCCTACTACCACTATGAGCGAATAGATGTGACACCGAAGAAGAAGCACACCCAGACTACCCGCAGTGAAGGCCACTGTCACACACACACACCACCACCACAACACCCTAGGTCCTGCCTTCCACTGCCCCAGCAACTCCACTGAGCTAGCTGCTGTTGCAGGGAGGAGAACAGCTACTGAGACTGGCCGTGAATCCGTTCCTTTTCCATTCTTTTCCACCATCACCCTCGACACACAAGAAGAAGAAGAAGCAGCCGATACATTTTATCACAGTGCAAAGTGAACACAGGTAACAAACCCAACGATCAACAAGGTGTATGACAGAAAGTCACCAAGACATTTCCACACATGGAGGGGGGGGGTTGACTGACTCGGCTATTTTTTGTTTTTTGACTCCTGCAATGTTCTGTGTAACTTCTTCACACACACAAAAACCTTTCACCTCCCAATGCGCTATACTACTTCCTTCTTTACAACTCTAAAGTCTGACCACTGACTCCGCAAGCCTCTGCAGTTTTCAACTCAGTATCACGAAGACATCAACCATATCCCTGCATAAGCCCAATCTCCTGCTCCCTATGGCAAAGTGTGTATGCTTTCATGATCTATCAATCACAGACTGAATCTATACCGACAGAAAAACCATTATTGCACAGCTTCAACTGAGTTTGCCATGGTTCAATATTCACTTCACACTGAACGGCAAAACATGTTGACAGAAAAGTTCTTGTGACTGAGTAGAAGATGATCAGACTTCATTTTCACAGGCAGAAAAATGCAAGCTGAAAGTCGCTGCTAAAAAGACAAGTCTGCAGAACTTATAGGAAGCTAGTGACAAAACTGCACTGGTCACGAAGCTACGAAGCCGACTATGAAAAGCAAATCATCAATGCTACTGACTGAATTAGTGAATACATAATGCCCGCTTTGACTCAAAATGCTATTTTTAAAAACGTATACTCAAGCAGCATCACATATTAAAAAAACACAGCAAGCAAAACAGACATTCAGTGACTTTAAAAAATACTGACACATTATAGGGAGAGGTGACTGTGTCATTTCCTTACAATGAATAAAGGGACAGTTTGGAGGTTGTGCTATTCATCTATAACTTGTGCAAGCATACCAGTTTTAGCATAGGCAGCAATATCCTTACCACTAAATGCATTCAACTTCAAGGCATACGACAGCTTGGTATGATCTTTTGAAATTTCACAAAACTCATTTTGCCAACTGTTCTGATTACACTTCCTTTAGTTTTTGAAATGTTTCAGGGATGGTTAAGACAAAAAGATTCCATTTTGTCACAACTGCATAACATGTTACACATATAAAAAAACAACAACACTGCTGTATGTAAATCTCATATAAAAAACACAAACAGCATTGTGACAAGCTAAACACAAAGAGCTGTATGTTTATGTATAAATATTACACAAAAACAGACAAATATTACACAAAAACAGACTTTTTTTAAACAAAAACAAAACATTGTATATATCTATGAATATTACACAAAGTCAGTCAGGTATTTCACAGAGAATCAGTCACAAGGCTACAGCACAAACATACATAATTTGTTAAAAAGTCCTGTAAGAGTAAAAATAATGATATTCAATCTTTCTAAAGTCCACAAAATAGTGCCGGTCAGTCAATACAAACAACCTTTCTCTTGTCAGATCTCTAAAACAGGGCAATACATGACAGTACAACTGTGAACACATTCATCCAAATACACATTTAGAGTATAGCAATACCTTCGCAATGTTCACTGTTCAATCAATGAAACTTTTCTTTTTAAAAAGAAGTTTTAAAAGAGCCTACAGTTTTATGTACAAAAAGATTTCAGATGTGACATTTATCTTTTCTGATACTATCACTTAAATATTTTAACTTTAGCTATAGCTTTATGATAATCTTCGTAATATTTATTCATACATGACTAGAACCTATCTTATAACAAAGAGCAAAATAAATCTATCTTTTATCTTTGTTTTCATCTGTATTTTAACAATTAAGAAACCTTGTGTTTTTCGCCAACCAAGAAATCAAACAATTTTGTAAATCTGATTATAAAATTCTTGCAGTGTGATTATCACCTTTAAATTTATCATTTACGTCTTTTTGTCATTTTATCACTCTTGTTCCCAAACACAACTCAAAGGCACTCCACCAACCTCCAGTATAGTACTCACCCAAAAATGGGGAAATTTTTTTTTTAAAGAAGAAAAGAAGAAAAAAAATGGCGAGATGCATGAAGCATGAACTGGTGCAGCATGGGGCAAGAGTGAAAATCTGATCAATGACAATGATCAACTTCATCAATATTTCCATAAACACTAACCCTAAACTTCCTAGGAGAAAAAAACAAGCAGACAAATTCACATTCGAGAAAAAAAAGTGAGATTCTAAACTCTCTAATTAAAAAAACAACAACCCTATAAGCTTGATAGCAACATTTAAAAATCACAATCCGAGAGATTCACAAATCTCCAATCTCCATGAAAAAAAAAATCAACATTCATTTTCCTTTATCATTATTTCATTGTTTAGCATGTCAGCTTAAACCGTGTGTTAAAATATCCTTTAATGCACACTGACCTAAGAAAGAAAGAGAGAGAGAGAGGGAAAAAAAAAAAGCAACAAAAAAAAGCACAACATCCACAGATTATCACCATGGTTAGCACAGCACTGTTCCGTCTCCTATCTCCTCACTGGAATGAGTACAAGCAAAAGACAAAAAAAAAAAAGTTTTAAAAAACCGTGTGGGGAGGGAGGGTGGGGGTGGTGACGACGTCCTCCATGAAATCACAGTCCCCTGATTGATCACGTTCAATAAAACCTTTCGACAAACCCATCTCCTGATGAAAGAGTAGGGAAGTGGGAGAGGGGGGGGGGGGGGGGGGGGTGAGAGGGGAGTGGAGTGGGGAGGGGGGGGGTCAGGGGAGGAGGTTTACTTGGGGGAAACCAGCTGGGTGACGGAGCCCCACACGCATCGCACGCTCTTCTTCAGCCTCTGACTCAGCTTCTGCACACCACACACACACACACACACACACACACACACACACACACACACACACACATACACACAACACAAACACACACACACACACATACACACACACACAACAATAAGCATAATGCAAACCAGCAGTGGAGAGAGTACGATCCTGCAAAACCTGACAACTAACACTGTCTCACACACACACAGAGACAGCCACCACATAGCATAACATGTATTCTGCATTCATTACTGTAAAACCTGACAACAAACACTGTCTCACACACCACACAGATAGCCACCACATAGTATTACATCTATTCTGCATTCATTATACTGTAAAGTGATAGATTTAACCTGCACATGGTTATAATTCATTACCGTTAAGTGTTTCACTTAACCAGCACACGGTTATTATCTAAGTTCGGGGGGAAAGTGCTACGTGAATTATTAAACTAGGAACACCACGCAAGCAGACTGCTCTTTTGCTCATATCTGAGTATTGATACATTATATTCCCTTGCCCTTTTTATTCTTAAACATCTTTGGAACTGTGCATACACTGACATCCCACCTATTCACACACACACACTGAAGGGAGAGGGGAATTCATGCGCACGCAAAAAAACAACCACACACACAATGAAAGAGAGAAAAAATATTCTCTCTCTCTCACACAAACACACGAAACGGGATAGCCTAGTGGTCAGAACATTGCGCTTGCAATCTGAAAACCCAGGTTTAAATCTCGTTCAAGGGGATTTTTCCCCTGGAATTAATACCAGTGCAAACTCAACTCTCCCCAAAAGTCCTTCGGATGAGACTATTAATCAAGACCCCTTGTGTGAAAACAGCCAGAACATCTTGCGCACACGTTAATCCTGTCCCACTTTTTGAAAGAGTAAGTCATTGCGTGCCGCTGGGAACAGATGAAAAAATTTACAAAACTGCATACACAAGAGGACTGGACGTGAAAAAAAAGCGCATGAGTGCTTATTCCATTATCCTCAATATAAAACAATGAATAAATAACTAAATACACACGCACTCACTCACTCACACACATGAAAGGTGGTAAAAATTCACACACACACAAATGAAAGGGCAGGGGGGTGGTAATAAGATATGAACTTTGTCTACTTAAAAGAAAATGGTCTTGAATGCACACTGAGAATATACATTATCACCCAAAATAAAGACAACCACCAGTAGGAGAAAGAATGTAAGAAAAAGAAGAGACAGGAAGAAAGAAAGGGAATAAAAGAACTTTCCGAACACCACATCTGCATTTATAAATGAATTTATCTATGTAGTCATTTGTTGCATTTACACACTGGTTCACTGTTTCTTTCCTGCAAGTCCCTATACCTTACACACACGGGACTGGATGTAAAAAAAACATATGAGTGCTTATTCCATTATCCTTGAAATAAAATAATAAAAACAATTAATAAATACCTTCAGCTTGTTTCTGTTCCTCACATAACACAGGTGTAACAAACAAACCATTTGTAATTTAAAACCCCACCCAAAACCACACATTTTAGAAAAATGGAAAAGAAAAAAAAAGGTTAATTTTCAGCCATAGTTCTGTCCCTTTACTACCCTGTAACTGGTCAATGAGAAAGAAACTATGAAATACAGAATTCATAAAAATTGTAACTAAGACACATCAAGCTACATCAATAGCAGAACATGCACCGACACAGAGCACAGCAAACAGAAAGAGCTCACAATCCAAAGCCAGAATCATCACACAATCACAATAAAACAACAACAAAATAATATAAACTATAATATGGTTACAACAACAACACAAATCAAATCTACCCTAAACCGAAGATAAGAAAAAACCCAAAGAAAGCTACCAATAAGCCCCAAACAGCATGACCCTTACAATTCAAACCCATACCCATACCCCGAAAAGCATTCTGTATCTCTAAGAAAACATCAATATCATAAATAGATACATACAATGTCGTGTAAAGCAGAATAATTGAAGGTACATACATTCAAGAGTATACTTCAACATAAAAGTTCATTACTGATTCTGGAAAAAGCTAATATCAAAGCTAAACAGCAGTTGAATTAAAACGACTATAAACTTGCAGATAAAAACAAGTCTTAAGTAAAATACAAATGCTACCACATACTGATATACACCATACAACAAACGGGTCCATTTCACTGAACAGACATGTTTTGAAAAGAGTGCATTGGCACTCTGATTTTGACTATAGAAAAGGCTAGGTGTTATACTCACTCTCTCTCTCACTTATTCACTTACACACACACACACAAACACACACACTCTCTCTCTCTTACCATGCACAGAGCTACCAAATCCTTCATACTGCTGATGAGATACTTTTTTCAATAGGAAATGAGGAGTTTTCAAAATTTAGCAGGATTATATATTTGATTCTTCATCCTCAAGTCTGCCTACATATTATAAACGATATTTCTAAAATGGGTTTTCCTTCTAAGAAACAAAATATCACTGACACACTTATTTTTCACACTAATTCTTTTTTTAATCTGTAAGTCAAAGTCTTCAAACCTCTCTTCAAAAACAGTTGTCCTGATCCAACTTCTTCTTCCTTTTTTGTCATGTTTCTCCCAGGGGAGGTTTGACATTGATGAGCCTTCTCCATCTCCCTCTGTTTTGAGCTTCCTCCTTATTTATGCCCCTTTCCCTAAGATCATCTGCAATACAGGCAGCCCAGGTCTTGCTAGATCCAACAGAAACCGAAAATGATTGTTTTGTCTCTGTCCTGATCCACACCACCATTCCACGACACACTACCAATCAAGTTCAATCCAATCACAATCACACTGCCATAAACATGATCAATGATCAAAGAGCAAAATCAGTTTCTACAGAACAGATCAACTCACTCCCTATGAACCGCTGTGATGGAAGTGGTCTCGTGCACAGCACTTCTCCTACTAACCACTTCAATGGCAGGATTTGGCCTTCAGACACTTTTTCCCTTAGCTCAATGACGTCAACTTTTGCACAAAATCCGGCAGCTAGCTTTTGACTTTGACCTTCCACCTACATGTCAAAATAAACCCTAGAAATTTCACACACTTCAGTTGAGTATCTTTCTAGTTACGAATTGTTCACTAATCAACAGAAACGGCCAGTAATCAGAGATACACATAGTACACATCGGCCAGTATGGTGAGGAGTTTATCAGACAAAACAAAATAACTGCATAAACGGGGGAGCACTGAGAATGATTCTCACAGGTGATACACACGTCTGCATTTGTACTTTTGTTCGGTAGTCTGTGTGATTCTTATGCTGTCTGTAAGCGCTTAGAGCTTTCAAGGGAAAAGATTAGGCTCACAGAATATCCTTACTTACATTTTTCTTTTCAAAAGTTGGGGGATTGGAGTTTCTGTTCAGTCCTTTTAGTTTCATAGATTTGTTTTTTATCCTTGACTAAACATACCTTTACATTGAAGCCATGGTGGTAACTGACAAAAAAGATATTTTTCTAACTGTTGAATGTTCAGTGGTTAGAGACACCATGCAGATCTGTGTTAACCTCTTAACTGCCCAGTGCAAGTGCACCCTATATGCCGGGGAGTAAAATTCTTATGTACCACTGCTATGTTTATATCCCTCTTATTCAGAAACTACTGCATGAATATTCCTGATAGTCTGCCCAGTGACAGTATATATATTGTAGATGACTTCGAAGCAAACTCAAATTAGTTAGCATGATATTTCACTGTGAAAATATATTTAAAATGTAAAAAAATTGACCAAAAATATGATTTCTTTATCACCACTGTCATTCTGAGTACCCCCGATAAATCTCATTCTTTTTTTTTTAATGCACGATCAGCTGAATCATACACCATCGTTTTCATCACTGTTAGGTAAATCTACAGTTTTATTTGCCAGTTTTACAGCTGTGTAAAGTTATTTATGCCTTCAATAAGAAGTGTTAGCCATTTTGAACACAAACTTCCCAAGCAGTCAAGCATAAAAACACAAAATACGAGCTAAAAAAATGATCGTTTTTGCTACGGTTTTTGCAGCTGGATGTTGCCAAGCAACAGGAAAGTGACCTCCATTAATTTTGGAGTTCTTTCCCTTTAACTGTAGTCAAGGAAGCAGGCTTGTTTACTTCGGTTCGACACCCCGGAAATTTTCCGGGGCTAAACGTGCACCCTATACACCTACAACCCGAAAAATTTCCGGGGTAAGGCAGTCTAGTGGTTAAGTCAATTGGGGGTTTCTTCCTTTTTTTCCCCTCTCTTTTGGTCCCTAAGTGATAGGTTTCCCTAAATGTGATAAAGTGAAGCAAACTGCACTGAAAGAGGAATAGCTGGTAGCCCTGCTTACACACACACACACACACACACACACACACACACACACACACACACACACACACACACACACATCCATACCACAGTCAAATCAACAACCAAACAATACACAAGACGCCTGCACAGACACATGAAAATGAAGCATGTTGTACATGCACACATCATCTATGTTCCATGGCTGCAGCTAGCTAGCTAGCTCCCATCCTCACAAGGCCTATCATGAACAGCAGCAGCAGAAATACTAGCAGGAAACTCTCACAAGCCCGCCCAAACTACACTACACTACACTCTTCCTCTGCCACACACCACTCCCCTTCAAGCCTGTCCTTTTTACCCTTCATGGCTTCAAGTAGCATTATGGACACGGTTACAGTTGGGTTATGTTTTCTTCACATCAATTACGTATGATAAATTAGTCATCACTGAGATTAACTTTTCTCTGATCCAGTTTGCAGAAATAACATATTTACCCTGTACGGCTTCAAGGAGCATTATGGAAACGGTTACAGTTATTTGTTTTCTTCTTCACACCAATTACGTATGATGAATTAGTTATCACTGAGATAAACTTTTCTCTGATCCAGTTTGCAGAAATGACATGTATACCCTTTATGGCTTCAAGGAGCATTCCGGACATGGTTAGTAGTTTTTTTTCTTCACATCAATTATGTATGATAAATGAGTCATCACTGGGGTCAATTTTTCTTTTGTCCAGTTTGGAGGATCTTTTTCAGAGGAAAAAGGAAGATTCTTAAAGAAATGACACATTGAAGCCACATAACAAAGAAAAAGGATGCAATGTCTGAAACAATGGAAACATACTGACAAGACACAGCTATGGTAAAATGTGGACTAAAATATACCCAAAGTCAATTTTACAGTGTGTATAAACTCTGCTGTTCATAGACTGTTACAGTATATCTGATAAAAAAAAAAAATTTTCCCTTAGCAGTAATGGAGAAAATCTTGGTAACCACACTGAGAGGATTTTTTATATTTTTTATTACAAGGTAATGAAGTATTAAAAAGATGGGGTAAATGTGCATGAACCATGAAACCCAAGTTTTCTGTGATTAATTTTTTTTATCACAAATATTTTATTGTTTGGAACTCTTCAGAACCTCAAAAACTAACAGCTTTTAAAAACCAGTTTTGTGATGAGGGGGGTTTATTCTACTCAGCATCATTCAAAGCATACCTCCTTCTCCCTTCTTTCTTAAATAAACAATACAAGGTCAGGTAGTGTTGAATAATGATCTACACACTGGGCATGTGGCAGGGACAAGAGTTAAAGCAACCGCATAACCCACCACCAATATGAGGGGGAAAAATCACCTTCAATACCAAAAAAACACCCATGAATAAATACATTTATAAATAAATAAAATAATATAACGCAAGTCCCAGTCAGAGGCCGGTCAATACCTGCAGTGGGGCCTAACCCTGGCTGGAGTCACGGGGGACCACATCTTTCCCCGGGGAAATGTCGCGTCACGACTTGCTGCCCGCCGTGGCCGCTTTGGTCTTGATGATTCCCAGGATGCTCTGCACGCCCTGCACGCTGGCCTTGACCCCGGCCTTCAACACTGCCCCCACACCCTGCGTCAGAGGGCCAGGATGGGAAGGACATGTGACAACAACACGCGGGCAGAGTGTGGACGTCGACAAGCCAAGTCGTGGCACCATGCCAGTTCTGGCTTTCTTTCCCTTCTTTCATACTTTAGCATGTGAAACATAAATTTACGAACAGGACACTTAAAAAGCAAAAAAACAAGACGTGAACCCTTATATTTTTAATTTTCTTTTGTTTTTGAAAAAACAAGATTGTGGAAGCACGCACTCTCTGTGTGTGAATGAACCCACATCTGAACACTAAAGTTATGCACTTGTAAGAGAAAACAAAAGATGCTTCAAAACAGACAGGACACAGACTAGCTTGACAACAACTAACATCACTGCAGAAAACCAAACGTAACAAACTGCAAGTTCACAAAACAACAAACGTTACCGCAGAGAGTACGAAAAAGAATTACTCACAGGAAAATAGTGGAAATGATAACAATACCAAGCAAACACTAACCATGCAGCGTTCCATATAAACACAGATGAGAACATAACGTCATTTCACTGAGGGAAAATATGACAAACCAAATCCAGAATTATTTTTTCAAATGTCGTTCTTCAGCTAGCGCTCCAAGGTTTATCAATGGAGAGATTTTGCGTACGTGACCACTTTTGCCCCCACCACTAAGGTAGCCACATTCTGACTTCGGGGACAAATGACGATAAAACCGACCAGTCAGCAAAAGGCAAACAGAATATCCTGTCTGTCGTTTCTAACTCTGAGAAAAAGACTCTCCCACCCTCCCCCCTCCCTCATTGTTTTATCATTCCCACTTCCCCAAATACATTTTTATTCCATCACTTCAACTGCTTGTTTACTAGAGAGAAAACGTATCTTTTTCATGACATAAGATTTTATCAAGAGTTGCAGTCGTATCCACTAACCTGCTAATTGTATATTTTAGTATCATCTTTCTTCGTGCAAGTAATGGTGCACGGTTTCTTCAACCAGGTAAGTGGACTGTCAGTTTGTGTAAGGATGTCTCTGAAGATACTAGCGCATCTCTGAAAATGTAACATATTCTTCGGAGCACCCTGGCCTTATATCAATTTAATTTTGGGGGGGTTTTTTTGTTCCTCAGCTAGAGCTCAGAGGTTCCCCAATGGCGAGAATTTGTGTATGTGACCGTTCATGCCATCGTGAAGGTAGGCGCATTCTGACTTTGAAGATGTAGGCTGGGTATGTTCAATGTTTCCATATGCCATCAAATGCTGACATGAATTACGGGATCTTCAACATGCATATTTGATCTTCTGTATGTGTATATACACGTGAAGAGAAGTAAGGCACTGGCAAGTCTGCACCTGAAGTTGACCTGGAAGATCTAAAAAATCCCCACCCAATTCATCAGGTGCCATTCAGATTTGAACCCACAACTTCACGGACCTATGGACCCATGGTATTGAAGTTGATCGGTCAAAACAACTCAGCTACAGCGTCCATCAATTCAATATTTAATACCTGTCATAGCCTATCATCTAACATATTACAGCAGTCATTCTGTCGCAGTTCTCATAGTCCTGCCGTTCAGCATTGTGAGGATCTTCAACATCAAGCATGAACACTATTCTGGGGGTTGGAAAAAGGGATGGAGGGAAAGAGAGAGAGACAGACAGAGAGAGACAGCGGGAGAGTCTTGTTTCTCATGACTGGCAGACAGAAAGCGGAGTGGAAAGCTACTGGCAGAGGGTATACATAACGACCTCTCTCTTTTGAACCATGACTACCCATCAAGCTTGAGAAGCAAGTGTTCTTCTACCACTACACAATTTCTATCATAGAATTCTGAACAATTCAACGTGTTTCAGTACTGGCATAAAATTGCTTATAGTTTCTGTTTCGCAAAAGTACACGCCACTCAGAACGTCTTTAGGAAGATTCTGCACCTGGTTCATGATGGAATACTGCATTCATGACACAGACTATAGAAACACCGAGAGAACACCACCACAAACAGAACACCACACAGACACTGCAGAAAAAACATGACCAAAAAAAAAACCTATATAGACAGAGAGAGCATTGATCAAAACACAAGCAAAAGACGCTCGAAAGAGAAAAGTGACATACAGAAACGGAGAAGAAGATCCAAAATCCTAGGCAAAAGAAAGGAAAAAAGACAGCTGACCAAGAAACAGACAGCAAGACCTAATAACTTCCAAGCCAAAGTGATTCAGGGAATTAAGTGCATGCTATAGAAAGCACTGTAGATAACAAGAGCATCAAACAGCTATAAAATTCCCTTTAACCGTTGCAATATCCTTTTGTATCCTTTACATGTTCCACACAACACCAAAAGGTATTGAGCTCCACGGGATCCATAAAGTCAAATTACAGAGACCGATCAATAGCAACTAAAAGAGAGAGAGAGAGAGAGAGAGAGAGAGAGAGAGAGAGAGAGAGAGAGAGGAAGTGTGTGTGTAATATGTGTGTGGGTGTATATATATATATATATATATATTATATATATATATATATATATATATATGATTCTTTCCTTTTCTAATGAGATCATAAAGCCTGATTCTTTTCAGTTAATACGTGATACCTATACATCTACCTATGAATCTTCTCACTAAAATAAACACACGCAACAAGATTGAAAGAACAAAATATAGCACAAAATTTTACAATTAATTTTCACTCAACATGTCGTTTCTTCAGAAAAAAAAATTGTTTAAAAAGAAGTACAAAATCCAAACACAACCCCCCCCCCCCCCCTCCCCATTCAAAACTCAAAGAGAGCAATGAAAGCAGCAAAACAACATCAACAACAAATTGTAAAACGAACAGCATAGCAAACTGTGAGTGACACGAAGACATAATAAAACTAGCTACAGACACAACACAGACACACTTTGAAGGAGAAAACAAAAACGACTAAAAGAAAGACACTGTCAGGCCTACCTTGCCATTCTGGGCTGATCTGGGGGTCTGTGGGTGAGCATCCAGACACTTCTGGTAGCGTAGCTGATGATTGATTCACCGATCACATCATCAGTAAGCGCATCAATACAAGCAATTCATATGTTCATCAGTCTACAAAGATTATTAGTGATAGTATTCATGAAGAGATCTTCCCAAAATGGTGCAATGGACACAATGTAAGTGAAGCCAAAAAAAAATTTTTTTTAAAAGAATAAAAGGAAAAAAACCTCACACAGATCAAATCACAAACAGAATTGCCGACAGAATTGTTTTAAACTATTGATTATTTATCATTGGTTGTATGACCGTGTAAGATTAGGTTGAATGCATGCGCTTTGATTTGTGTTTGCAAGATATAGCACTATATAAGTTCCATTTATTATTATTATTATTATTATTAAAAATGCTCATTCTGCCACTATTTTCAACTTCACTGCTCTTTGAATTGAACAAGCTTTGTGGACATTACTGACAAATTTCTATCCCAGAAAAAAAAGTATCAATAGAATAACAAATAAAAACGCTACACATATCACTCACACACACACATGCACGCACACAGACACAGACAAACAACATTTTCAGAACAAATAAATAGTACAACACCAGCAAATAATTTTTTTTTTAATTCACAAGCTTCTGGGTTTTTTGCTGATCATTTCATTCTTCTATTTTTTTTCAATGCACATTTTTCCAGAATTGATCCACATGTCTTTCAATAACTTCTGCACATACATAATGTTCACGAGGTCAAATCAACAAACAACCAACCCCCCCCCACGACAAGATATTCTCTAAAGACAACACACGACAGCCGTGGCAAGTTACCTTGCATGCAGCTTCAATGGTCTTGCACAGGGGGCCTGCAGAGTGCTCGCAGTGAAACACGTGGGACATGAACTTGTTCTGCGCCGTGTGCATCACAAACGCACACAACCTGCACACCGACAAAAAAAACCCCACCACTTGTCACACGGCAATACCACCCGTGCTCTCATGCTCAGGGGACGGCATAGCCTAGTGGTTAGAACATTGCGCTCGCAATCTGACAACCCGGGTTCGATTCCCGTTCAAGGGGATATTTTCCTCTGGAGTTAACATCAGTGCCGACTCTACTCTCCCCAAAAGTCCTTTGGATGAGACTATAAACCGAGATCCCGTGTGTGAACGCATGCAGAACATCTTGCGCACACGTTAAAACCTGTTCCGCATTTCGGAAGAGTAGGCCATTGTGTGCCGGTGGGAACAGATGACAAAAATTTTACAAAACTGCATACACACAGGGACTGGATGCAAAAAAGCACACAAGTACTTATTCCATTATCCTCAATATAAAAGAATATAAAAAAAAGATTTGGCACAAATGTCACCAATGTTACATGTACGCACGCACACACACATTATACATCACAGTCCTTCAGATAAGACTGCCCAAGGGAAATTATCCATGTGATGTTTAGACTGTCTCACTGCAGACCAAAAAAAACTACACATAAAAGGTAATTAAAACGATTGGGAAAAGCTTCTTAGGCATAAAGACTTTCACATATTGCATGAGCACTAAGTGAGAAGAAAAATATGGAGAAACTATTAAAAACCAGCAACATAATTATTTTCATTCATTTTGGGTTTTTAGGCCAGGACGGAAGCAACAGCAGCGAGAATGACCACAAACCTTCGCAAAATAACCATCATTCTCCTGCTGTTCGTTTGTTCGTTCACGCTTACAACCCAGATGACCGCAAGGGTCCATGTCAGGACTGAGAGTGGGGACTTACTTGATGTTGGAGATGGAGATGCCCATGAAGGACATGAAGCGTACACGACACTCCTCCAGGATGTTGTCAGGGTTCTGGAACATTCCACAACCCACCCCTGCCTTGTAGCACATGACAGCACATCACACACCTAACATCAAACTACCTTCTCTAAAATTCCCCCTACACATTCTTTTATCTCAAAAAGCACTGAAAAAAGTGACATGTTCAACACTAACCTATATATTTTCTTAGCAAGCTGTACTAAAAAATGAATTAACATGAAAAAAAATGTTCAACTGATTAAGCAGAACAACTTTATATTTACTGTCAGTGTTCTGCTCTTTTTCCAGAATCATTTTTCACTCTTTTCCTTATCAACATTATGACTGACTCATTTCTTTGAATTTTTTTTTCTCTTAGTTTATGGGTGCAGCTTAACATAAGGATAATTATGCATGAGTCAGGTTTATTATCATAGTCCTTCTTCTCTGACGAATGCCTAGACAGCAAATGTTGAATGAAAATGCATTGCATTGTCCTTAAGTGCCTAACAAGTCAGACCCAGCACATCCGACTTTGACACAGAAAAGAACAGTTACGATCCAATCCCTCGGATTTTATTTCACTGCTAAACCAGCAGAAAAACACCGAAAAAAATCAAAAGCATTAACACACACACTCCACATCAAGCAAGCGAACAACAATCAGTCAGTACTGACCCCATGTTCGGTGATGGTGATGGTGGAGGGGGCGATGGCCACGTTGACAAAGGTCCACTTCTCCGGAGGCTCGTGGGCGTACATCCAGTCTATGGACTCGTTGATCATGTCCGTGCCTGTGGAGGAAGAGTGGACAACACTCACC
Organism: Rapana venosa; assembly: GCA_028751875.1. Taxonomy (NCBI): domain Eukaryota; kingdom Metazoa; phylum Mollusca; class Gastropoda; order Neogastropoda; family Muricidae; genus Rapana; species Rapana venosa. The sequence continues at coordinate 51,655,346 of CM054144.1, forward strand.
TCACTTATCTGACTGCTGAGTTCATGAACAGTTCATCATGTCTCTTTCGTTTTCCCTGTCTTGTTATACTGCTTAGCATAAGGTATATACTGAATGTAGGGAAACTGTGGTGTAATGTGGAGTGGTGTGGTGTTGAGTGGTGTGATGTGGAGTGGTGTGGTGTGGAGTGCAGTGGTGTATTATGGTGTGGCGCAGTATGGTAAATTGAGTAGCATTATGCTGTGTTGTCTAATACTATGAAAAATACTCTTGTATCGTATCACAGAGAACTGTCTTTTATTTTGTAATGTTCTGGGTTTTTTTGCTGCACTATTCATCGTGGAGTACTTTTCTGTACAGTATTGTCTTGTCTTGAACTCTATTGTATTGTAGTTTGTGATGTTCCGTTTTGTGCTGTACTATTCCATACTGTAATGTATTGTGGCGTACTTTTCTGTATTGTCTACTGTATTGTCCTGTATCATACTGTCTTGTACTATACTGTACATCTTGTCTTGTATTTGTACTGTACTGTACTGTGCGGTACTGTACTGTGCGGTACTGTTCTGTTCCATGTTGTGAACATTAGCTCTTTTTTTCAGTCTGTTTATATATAAACTTCCTTTACGTCACTTACCTGTAGGTCTAACGACCTCATGTGACCCCAGGTAGTGACAGCGCATCACCTTGCGCGGCTCTTCCATGGGTGTGGGGAATGTCACACCTGGCAAACATCGATGCCCATTAGCAGCACCACATCAACAAGACTCGCACAACATTCACAGACATTCATAGACAGGACCTACACACCCATCTACAGTCTGTCCACAGACTACTACAGAAATATCTGAAGATGCAGTTGGGCATTACTCACCTAGACGCTTACATGACGGCTACCCAGCATATGTAACAACGTCTCACTCATCCTATACCTGGGAATCACTGGGAGACCGAAAGCGCACACTGGATAAGAAGTTTGCAAGTGTGACCCATAAAGACTGACCAGCCCTAACTAACAGTTGTGGCTTCAAACATTAACTCATTCGTTCATGCTTGTTGCTTGTTACAGCAAAGCTGATCTCACTGACTCTACCAAGGCTGTGTCATCTCCATGAAAACCAGACGCCATTGCAAAGAACTTATGGCAATTTACAAATCAAAGTGTCAAGACCAAAAAGCAACAACAATAAAAATTCTAAAATAAATATCTTCAAATCAATGTAAAGCTCATACAGAATGTTGATATCTGACTTGAGGAGCTGGGGTATTGCAACACATTTTTCAGGCAGTGTGTTGTGGTGGACAGGTTGAATCCCTGCAGACCTCATGCCCCTCCAGTGAGCAGTCTGCATGCTGGGTATGTTCATTAGACCTATGCCACCAGCCTCCTTAGCTGGCCTATAATGACATGTGAATGGAGTTTGTTTGTTTATCTATTTATCTATTTTTCTGTTTCAAGGATAATGGAATAAGCACTCGTGTGCTTTTTTGCACCCAGTCCCCGTGTGTGCGCAGTTTTGTAAATTTTGTCATCCGTTCAACATGCGCGCATGATGTTCTGCATGAGTTCCCACAAAAGAACATACAGCAAAGCTAAAAGCTAAATAGATAATGCAAGAAAGAGGACTGCATAAACAAATCTACTGAATCTGTTTACAACCCATTGCACTGTAAGTGCAGAAGTTAAGGTTCCCAAAAGAGTTATTTGAACTACCAGTCACTTTAAGTTTTGCTTTCATGAAAACAGTTAACAGAAAGAAAAGGCAACATATCCATGCTGGCGAATTTTAACAAAAATTGTTCCTACTGTCACCTACAGGTCTGAGGAACATGAGTGCGTTACCATGTCAAAGACAGACAATACTGATGACAAATTCAAGACCAATGAATGAAATCAAAATATCTAGCTCTCCTTACTGAAGGAAATTTCTGAATCATTCTGAGATGTGGAGAAATCAAAAGAGAAAATACAGCACATTCTACTGACATCATCTTAATTAAGAAAAGTCCCTGGTGTAGGTTAACAGCCCAAATTTATCACACAGAGGCCCAAAAAACAAATATCAGCCATCATTTAAATCATACATAAACACATATATGTATACAATATGTTGTCATGCAACTCACAATGTAAATGAATTTAAAAAAATTTGAAATCTCCCAAATATGACATAAGAATTCACTGAAAGAATACTCATGGTATATCCTTGAAGGCAAATCCCAGCTCAAAGATCAGAGTTAGGTTAACATGGTTTCAAAAAAGCACTAAACATCCAAACAAAGCAAAAAACTCAACCAGAATAACATCAGCTGTTCAGGAAAGGTTCTATCTGTCAAGCGTACAAACACATAACCACTATCCCATCTCACTGTTGATCAGAGACGCCGACTTGTCCAGGTTGGGTAAGTCAGTGGGCCGGGTCACGCGGGGCTCTGACTGGGGAACATGCAGGCCCCGCTCCTGCATGATCTTCTTGCAGATGTCGCGCAGCGTGTTGGCGATCTGACGAGCCGGCGTGTCGCATTGAAACACGTGGCACATGTGCATCCGCGTCGCTCGGTCACGCGCCACATATGCAAAGTCCCTGTGTAGACAATGTCAGAAAGGTCTTCTGATAAAAAAAAATAAAATAACTAAAAAGTGACTGGTTTATGCTCAAGATATTTCCAATTTGGGGGGGGGGAAGAAAAAATATACAGTTACTGGTTCACAGTCAGGTTATTTTAAGTCTAAAAAAAAGAAAACAATGCTATTAATTCACATTATGATACTGCATATCACTACTGTTTAACATTCAGTTTTACCAAAAGGAAAAATATGCTTACTGGTGCACAGTTCGAATACTCTTATTCATACAACAAAAAACCCCAACCCTATCAGTATTTCAAAAAAGAAAACAAGCTTAATACCTCAGCCACTTTTAAACCACAACCAAAAGCAACAAGAAGAAAAAGTATTGTATAAAAACAGCATGTTATTTATCAAAACAATGTAAGATTTTCCGCAGAATTTGATCAGCCATGTCATTCTGTATGCAAAATGAATTTTCTTTTTTTCGTTCCTCAGCTAGAGCTTTGAAGTTCATCAGTAGCGAAATTTTGAGTATGCGACACTTTTACCCACCATTAAGGTAGGTGCATTAAAACTTCAGGGATGAAATGTTTACACTCTCTACCAATAACTCTTCTAAATGCACGAGACGCCCTTTCAGCATTTTAGCTTTTAACCTCCCTACAAGTAACCCGCTATAGGGTAACCAACCATCTACTAACCCTTCCCTCCATATCACCCACTACTGGGTTACATCATCATCATCAATGCCTTTGTGCCTTATTGGCACGTAGGGCAGCAACAAATGTTCTCCACTCCTGTCTGTTCTCCACTACTGGGTTACGGTAGCATACAAATGCGCACAGTGCACAAGTACTGGAAAAAAGGGGGTTCTCTCCCTTAACGTAGGGACAGTGTTAACAAAAAGGCACAGTTTATAAGTGAAGGACAATCATCAACAGTCAGAACCTCACCTTCCGTTGTCCCGTCCCACTCCCCACACACGGATGGAGTGGATGGGCTGCGAGTTGAGGACAGAGATGTCTGCCGGGTCGATCAGGCGCAGGCTGCGACTGTCAACGTCCATGTACAGGTCCTTGCCCTGTAGACAGGAGACAGTAGACTGGGCTGTGCAGTTTCTACACTACAAAATGTATTGTGAATACAAGCATCATATCTATGGATATGCCTGAAAGCTAATGCATGCACATGTACCAAACACACACCAATATCCAGTAATTTAATATTTCAATGAACAGAGAAACTCACATACACACACACATGTTCAAAATAGTCTAAAACACACACACACTCCGGTACACAATTCCAAGATATAAGAAATTTAATCTTTCTGATGCCTTTCAGGGCACAAATAAAGAGCATAACATGACACATTATTGTCTTAATGACTTTTTAAAAAAATGTGTTGAAAACCACACACACACACACCCCCTAATCTAATACCACTTTTATGTGAACAGATGTAAAATTGAAGACCAATAGACACACACCGTCTAATATCACTTACAATGAACAGACATTAAATACAAGAACACACACATACACAGATGCACACATGTATGTTAGTCCGTCGTTTTCGATGATGACCTCCAAAACAGCACAGGAGGCAGCTGCTGTTTCGGAAATTGGGCAGAAATTTGATTATAGTGGAGATGCCTTGCCCACAGTACATCCCCACTCTCTCGGCCAAGTGGGCATAAGGACAGTCAGCGTTGGAGATGTTCTCCAAAGGCCAACTAGCCCCCAGGCTGCAGCACATAAGGACTGTGCAAGTCAAGCCTCCTAGTCAGAGAGTCATAGTCGATCACTAAAGACTAAGCTGTAAAGTGGAATTCCATGAGTGGGAAAGCCACTGGTCATACAGCCTCTCACTTTGCTGTTGCCCCCAGCGTCAATGGTTTAATCAAGAACTGTGATAAACCCCAGTACAATGCACACAGACACACACACAAACACACTCACACACACACACAGACACTCACATCTCCCCAGCGGCCCACGGTGTCATTGATGTCGTTGCGGCCCAGGGAGAGGTCCATGATGCACTTGTTGACAGCCTTGCTGCTGCGTTCTGGGGTCAGGTCATCCTCAGCGATGCTCACCCACCCCAGAGACCGGACCGCAAACCGCACAGGGTTATTGCCCCTGTTCTCCTCCGAGGCGGGCGGTTTCTGCTCCGACTGAGATGCCCTGGTGAAGAAACAAGATTCGTGGGAGTCTGGGGAGCTATTGGATGAATTGGTGATGCAACTGTGTGTATATATTTATACTTATATATATAGTTGCACAGTATATATATATATATTTTGTTTTCTTCCTCGGACAGAGCTACAAGGTTTACCAACTGTGAGGTTTTTGCTGATTTGATCAGTTCTTTACCCCTAAAGTTTAACCTTTTTCCTACCGGAAACCCACTATAGGGTAACCAACCGTCTACTAGCCCTTCCCTCTGAATCACTCACTACAGGGTTACGGTAGCGTACAAATGTGCACAGTGCACGTGTACTGGGAAAGAGAGGTTCTCTCCTTAATGTAGGGATAGTGTTACATAGCTGCATACAGACTTCAGGGAAGGTGTTAAAATATGATACATGTGTGCATGCGTTGTTTTTTTAATTCTGTCATCCGTTTCTACAGGCACAAAATGACTTCCTCTTCTGAAAGAATGGACTTTTATCAAATGCGCAAAGATGTTCTGCATGCATTCACACAAAGGACCTTGGCCTTATAGTCTCATCCAAAGGATGTTGACATTCAGTTCAATTTTCTGGTCAAATTGGGGAAGAAAGGGCAAGGCTGGAACTCAAACCAAGAACTCCATGATTTATTTGTTAGGCAAGTGAATGTCTTAACCATCCTGCCACCTTCTCTCTTAATGCTAGTGATATAGTACAGATGCCATCTAAAATCTTTTCACACAAATTGTTAGATAAAAATTGTACAACTCTCCAAATGCTCTTTTCAGAGCTAGTAGAGCCTATGTTTAGCCAAATCCTTTCCTCCCCTATCCAAATATTTGTTTTAATTCAGCTGGAAGGAACAGTTTCCACTGTTACACCTGGTTTAAAAAAATATACACGATATACAAGGCTGTTTTTTTAAAGTGGATAAACAATAATTACAGCAATACATTTTTTATGCCAGCCAAATGCTCTCCACTATCAATTTTTTGCTTTCAATCTCTTCATCATCTGATTTAGCATTCATAAGTTTTCCTGGTAGTTTTATACCTGAAGCTTTGTATACAAAAAGATGGAAAAAGATTACTTAAAATGAATATGGTGAAGTGTTCTAAATGAATATGGTGAAGGCAGAACACTTACTATGAACATAGTGAAACAAGAGAACTCACACTTCCAATTCTGACTACTCTATTATTTCAAAACAGAGACATTGTTAGGTTACGAGCAAATGATTACACATGTTGTCCTTCAAAATGATGACACATCATCACAGCTTGCACATCATTTAGGTGAAATAAGAGAACCTGCACTTGATGCAAACATGGTGAAAGAGAAATTACACTTCACACAAATATGTTAAACGACATTTAACCTACACTTCATGGAGAAAGAGAGCAATCCCATTTTGTTGTTTATAGCCCTGCCGACCACAGAGGCCATATCAGGGCTGTCAGTTTAAATCTCAGAATAAAACTGTGCAACTATGTACAGATCAAAATTAGGCAACTCTACTGTCGTTCCTTGTATCAACACCCTGGCTAACTGTCAGAGCTAACCAAGGTCGGTTACTGTGCTGTTGGAGAACCCACATCAACCACACGTAACATGAGATAAACCCAAAACCAGATTCCTTAAAACAACCGTGTTCTTTGCGACCAACTAAAACGCTTTTTTCACTCCCAGAACTTAAACCAAACATAGGGGAAAAAGGGAGAAAACTTACAGAGTCTGCAGGGACTTGGCGGCATACTGAAGAGCGTGTCCCTCAAACTCCTGCAGGTGTCGCTCCGTGTTGGAGGTGACGCTGGTGGGGGTGGAGGGCACGGAGCTGGCCTCCTGGGAACTCTGTCACACACCACCACCACCACCACTGCTGTTCAATACCTCTGTGTCGTGTATACTAACTAACTAACTACAGGGGAACACTGTCACACACACACCACCACCACTACTGTTCACTACCTCTGTGTCATGTATACTAACTAACTACAGGGCAACTCTGTCACACACCACCACCACCACTGCTGTTCAATACCTCTGTGTCATGTATACTAACTAACTAACTACAGGGGAACACTGTCACACACCACCACCACCACTACTGTTCAATACCTCTGTGTCATGTATACTAACTACAGATATCACCTTAAATAGCTCTGGGACATACAATCAACACTGTAAATGAATACATGACATATACTAGACACTGCCTTGAAGTATCACTCATTGCAGATTCCTTGTGCTTACGAATACCTAGATTCAGCCAGTCCACTGTCGGCCATTGCTCTTTCTCTGTTTCTGGTCCATCGATTTGGAATGGCCTCCCTATCTCTCTTCACCAAAGGCCTTCTTGTGACACTTTTAAATGTGGCCCCAAGACATATTGTTCAAAACCTAACATTTTCCTCTCCTGTTTCATTTCATAGCTATCCCTGCTTTTCAACAGCCAAAAATTCCATCACCCTGCCAAAGTGTATAACGTGGGTGTGTGTGTGTGTGTGTGTGTGTGTGTGTGTGTGTGTGTGTTTGTGTGTGTGTGTACATTTGGACTTGTTAGAACTTGCTATTGGTTGCATGACTGTGTAAGAATGAGTTGAGTGCAAGCGCTTTGATTTGTCTGTGCAAGATACAGCGCTATATAAATTCCATTTATTATTAGTAGTAGTAGTACTAACAACTCACAGAGTCACTGGTTACAGGAAACAATGGCTACAATTTTCACAGTCAGCCAGTCAGCCAGACAGAGAGCAGTACTAACTCACTCACTGAGTCACGGGTTACAGAAATAAATGGCTACGTTTGACACAGCCATTATAGACAGACAGACAGACAAAGGGTAGCACTAACTCACAGTCACTGGTGACAAAAAAAGCAATGGCTACATTTGACAGTCACCCAGGCAGACGGAGGGTAGTACTAGCTAAACTCACACAGTCACTGGTAACAGGAAACAACAGCTACATCTGACACAGCCATGCAGACAGAGGGTACCACTACTACTACTGGAGCCGACAACTCACAGAGTCGCTGGTGACGGAGACAGAGCGCACGGTGCCGGTGGTGCAGAGGCTGGGGCCATCTGGAGGGGCAGGAGGGGGAGGGTCTCTCTGGATGGTGCCGCTCTTGATGTGCCAGTAGTATGCGCCATCCTCATCTACAACCACAACAACAAAGGTACACAGTGTTGCTTGCGTTTAACGACAGAGATGATTTGCACGCAATGAGGCCTGAAAATGGAATTCGAGTGATTCCTTCGTTCTTTACTTGGTAATCATAGGAGATGGATTTTTTTTAAATAATGTGCTGCAAGACAAACGCCTTTTCCTTCTGTGAAAGTTTTAACTTTTGTTTCAAGATTATGAAAAGGGAGAGTCGGAACAGGAATGACTATCGTGCCCTTTTTTCTGAAGAAGTGTATCTGTGTAAGACAAATCATGTTTTGGAATTCCTGTTTACAGCTGGTCACCAACACTGAATGTATTGCGCATGTGCATGCGCACATAGACACAGACACACACAATCACACACGGGGAATGGGATAGCTTAGTAGTTAGAATATTGCGCTCGCAATCTGACAACCTGAGTTTGATTCCCGTTCAAGGGGATATTTTCCCCTGGAGTTAGCATCAGTGCAGACTTCACTCTCCCCAAAAGTCCTTCGGATGAGACTATAAACCGGGGCCCCTTGTGTGAACGCACGCAGAACATCTTGCGCACACGTTAAATCCTGTTCCGCTTTTCGTAAGAGTAGGCCATTGTGTGCCGGTGGGAACAGATGACAGAATTCACAAAACCGCAAACACATGGGGACTGGATGTAAAAAAGCACATAAGTGCTTATTCCATTATCCTCGATATAAAAGAATAAAATAAGATTTAACAAATAAATAAAATAAAATTTAAAAAGTAAACTAAAATAAAAAATTTTAAATTACATAAAATAAAAATAAATAACACACACAAACAAACACACACCGACACCCCCCCCCCCCCAACCCACAACCCCTTACCTTCATGTTTTTCCCATCCCGGGGGCAGAACGTCAGTGGGGGGCTGCACCTGCTCCTGACTGTCCTCCTCTGCCTCCTTCTTCTTCTCCTCCTCTGGCTCCACACTCTGCATCAGTGGCAATGGGACAGGTCACATCCACCGTCCTCACACACTACACAACTTGGGGCCTTTTACTCCATTACATTCCATCATTTTCAACCTTCTTCAATCATCAAATTTTGTCAATCATACATCTTTAATTCATACATCACAACTAACTAAGAGTCAGGATAGCCCAGAGTTAGACGCGTATGCCTCGCGTGATCTGCTGACCCAAAGTTAGAATCCATTTGGAACATTTTCCCCTGGAGTTAATATCGTGGCTGACGGAGGGCTCAGGATAGCCTATGGTTAGCATCGTTGCGCTCGTTCTACGACCCAGGCTCCATTCCCGTTCAAGGGGATAGTTCCCTGAAGTTAAACATCAGTGCAACACCTGCGCCAAAGTCCTTCATGAGACTTTTAAACCGAAGCCCCATGCAGCTTGCACAACCACACTCTTGCGCACACACTTAAAACCGTTCCATTTTCGTAGAGCTGGCTTGTGTTGCCATGGAACCAGATGAAAAATTTACAAACCGCATACACACGGGACTGATGTAAAAAAGCACTAATGCTTATCCATTATTTCACATGAAAGATTAAAAAAAGAAACCTCCACTGCCCCCAAAAGTCCTTCGGATGAGACTATAAACTGAGGTCCCGTGTGCAAACACTGAACATCTTGCGCACATACTAAAACATGTTCCCCTAATCGAAGAGTAGACCACAGTGAGCTGGTGGGAATGGATGACAAAATTTACAAAACTGCATACACACACGTAAAAAAAGCACAACATTTAGTCCATTATCCTCGAAATAACAAAATAAAAATAAAATTTTAAAAATAAAATAAAATTTCTTATTCTCTTTTCATATATTTGGTATATATTCATTCAGTCTAGTATTAATAAAACCAAGAATTAACATGTTATTACTTATTTCCTGACCACTGTAAGCCTGCCCTGCATATCAAATTAGCTTCTCAAATCCTGCACACACAAAAATCTCTCAACTCTTTTGCAGCCACATCCATTTAACATTTACTGACACCAAGAAGTTAGGAATAAAAATTTTTAAAAGAGGTAACAGCCAAAACCTTCACATTACGAATGGGACTGAATCCTACAGCTCACAAGTTCTCTATGCAGACAAGTTACTGTGTGTACTGAAAAATTCTTATCTACAAGAAGAGTAAGGAAAATTCATGTCACAACAACTTTTCTTCTGGAGAACTAACCAATCAGCACACAGGGACATGAGCAAAAGCCATCACGAGGCACTGATGGAGTTAAGAAACACTGGGAAATGTTTCTTTATAATATACGCCACTGAAATCTCCTTCAAGAGACATCACATTTTGCTGATGCAGTAAACTAAGACTGTCTTTCAAACAAATATGGCCTCCCTATCTCTCTTCGCCAAAGACCTTCTTGTGACACTTTAAAATCTGGCCTCAAGACATATTTGTTTCAAACCTAAGAATTTCCTCTCCTGTTTCATTTCATAGCTATCCCTGCTTTTCAACAGCCAAAAATTCCATCACCCTGCCAAAGTGTATAACGTGTATGTGTGTGTGTGTGTGTGTGTGTATGTGTGCATTTGGACTTGTCAGAACTATTACTTGCTATTGGTTGAGAGCAGTCAACAAGACCCGAAGAGACAAAATCAGAAACGAAGTCATCAGAGACATGGTAGGTGCAACACCAGTCCTACAACACATCGACCAGCAGAGGATCAAGTGGTTCGGACACCTGACACGGATGCCTCACAACCAGCCAGCTCTTCGGGCCTACAACACCCGGCACTCAGGATGGAAAGCCAAAGGACGACCAAGAAGAAGATGGAGTGATTCCGTGGCCGACACCCTAAAAGCCCACGGCATGTCCCTCCTCCAGGCTACACGCCTCGCTGCCGACAGACAGCTATATCTCCCCGCGACACCTCCGAGTATAAGCGGAAGACAAAAGTAAAGTAAGTAAAGTATTGGTTGCATGACTGTGTAAGAATGAGTTGAGTGCAAGTGCTTTGATTTGTCTGTGCAAGATGCAGCGCTATATAAATTCCATTTATTATTATCATTATTATTAAACACTTATCACAGCCTAACCCAAGACAAAACGAGATCACTGGAAGTACCTGGCTCACTGCCTCGTGTCCATTCTCCACAGTGTCCGGCTTCTTCTCCTCCTCCTCCTCCTCCTCCTTGTCTTTCTTCCCCTTCATCAGCTTTTTGTCGACAACAGCGTAGATGTCATCAGTCAGTGGTCCCTTGACATGTTTGACCAGCCTCTCCAATCGTATGTCTGACTGGATGCCGCTGTCATGGGAGTCTGGCGAGTTGATGTCTGTGGCAATCTGCAGTCTGGACATACAAAAGGGCAAAAACACGGAGGATATAGATCTTCCCATTATTTATGAGCACAGCCAAGCCACTGACCTTATAGTTAACAGCACTAAAGACTGGACAATTAAGGGGTTTTTTTAAAAATCAGTCTAGCCCTGAACTTTGCCTGTAAATTGAATTATGTTAGTCCGTCGTGTTCGACGATGACCTCCAAAACAGCACAGGAGGCAGCTGCTGTTTCGGAAATTGGGCAGAAATTTGGTTATAGTGGAGATGCCTTGCCCACAGTACATCCCCACTCTCTCGGCCAAGTGGGCATAAGGACAGTCAGCATTGGAGATGTTCTCCAAAGGCCAACTAGCCCCCAGGGCTGCAGCACAATAAGGACTGTGCAAGTCAAGCTTCCTAGTCAGAGAGTCATAGTTGATCACTAAAGACTAAGCTGTAAAGTGGAATTCCATGAGTGGAAAAGCCACTGGTCATACAGCCTCTCACTTTGCTGTTGCCCCCAGCGTCAATGGTTTAATCAAGAACTGTGATAAACCCCAGGCGCTGACGGCTTCAGTATGTAATATGACATGTCTGAAAGATAAAAAAGGAATTATAAAAACAGCCCAAAAAGTGGAATAATTGATCCTCACTCTGAACTAACCATCAAACAAAGCGCACTGTAAAATGCCTGTTGATATAAAACATCAAGACTCTCTCATAACTCAGCATAGTACATAGTTCCCCCTTTTCATATCACACGCTTTTATTTGTCAGCTTTATTGCACTGGGCCTTCTTTTTCTTTTTTTTTTACATGAATACTTTCTCTTTGTTTCATAGTCAACTGACCACACAACTTTACCAGGCAATATATCATGCTGGTTGATTTAGGTCAGAGCCAAAAGACATTTCAAACAGGCTGTTGTCTGCATAATGAATTCTCAATGACCATAATCACAGCTGCTATTCACACCTGTATCAGCAATACAAATGAATACTTTTGTTTTTCTCTGGATCATGTACATAATGCATTTACTTTTGTGTACTTTTGTGTAACCTTCACTTGATACCTTCAAATCCAGCCTCAAAACACACTTATTTCCTACCTGAGACTTTCCCCCCAAATATCTGTCCCTAATTTTCAACAGCATCTTTCACCTTCTAAGTGTTGTTCCGAGTGTGTGTGTGTGTGTGTGTGTGTGTGTGTGCGTGCGCGCATGTGTGCGTACATACGTGCGCGCGCATGGTTTTGAAATCTGTTGTTCATTATGTTTAAGGAGAGTTGCATGCCTGTAAATGATTTGAGTGCAAGCGCTTCGATTTGTTTTGTTTTTTTACAAGATTCAGCGCTATATAAATTCCATATATTATTATTATTAAAAGCAAGCAGCTAAACGAAGTACAGATGTGCAGAACAAATTTAAATTTCACTGAAATGGAAAATGTTGGAAGCATTGATGATAATGAACACACAGACACACACAAAATCAAATCCTGGCACTGACATTGTATTGTTCTTTCTCTTTCTAAATAAAAAGTTATATATTTTACTTCTTAAACCTCAAAACACACACAAAAACTCTAGCTAACCTTCCACAGACCTGTTTTCATCATGACTCGCTCTCAAGACAAATTTTACAATACATATGGAAAACATTTCTAAAATCTACACAGTCCTAAAATAACTAAGACTGTATAAACAAAAGAAGCTACACAGACACACTCGCACACACACACTCGCTCCTACTGACTCTCACACACACACACACACACACACACACACTTCTCTCTCTCTCCCTCACTGACTCACACACACACACATTCTCTCTCCCTCCCTCACTCACACACACACACACACATTCTCTCTCCCTCACTCACTGACTCACACACACACACACACACACATTCTCTCTCCCTCCCTCACTGACTCTCACACACACACATTCTCTCTCCCTCCCTCACTGACACACACACACACACACACATTCTCTCTCCCTCACTCACCGACTCTCACACACACACACACACACATTCTCTCTCCCTCCCTCACTGACTCTCACATACACACACACACACATTCTCTAATATCACTGAGAGTGAACAGACGTAAAATCGAATTCTCTCTCCCTCCCTCACTGACTCTCACACACAACACACACACTCTCTCTCCCTCCCTCACTGATTCACACACACACACACATTCTCTCCCTCACCCTCACTGACTCACACACACATTCTCTCCCTCTCCCTCACTGACTCTCACACACACACACATTCTCTCTCTCTCTCCCTCACTGAGTCACACACACACACATTCTCTCCCTCTCCCTCACTGACTCTCACACACACACATTCTCTCCCTCACATTCTCTCCATCACTAACTCACACACATTCTCTCTCCCTCACTGACTCCACACACACCACACACACACACACACCACACCACACCACACACACCACCACACCGTCAACCTATACCCCCACAAACAACACTCACTTAAGGGTAGGCAAATGATCTCCCTCCTCCGCCAGACCCCCATCAAGGTCGTCCAGGGTTTGAACCGCGAACCCTTCCCCGGGACCGTCGGGCATCTTCTTTCCCGCTACGCCCCCTTTCGCCTGCTGCTCCAGCATGGCCAGGTATCCCAGAATGCCTCGGCTCTTCTTGCCGGCGCTGGCCTCGGAGATGGGCTGGTAGGTGGCCTCTTCGCGCATGTCCTCCTGACTGCCCAGCAAGTTGTGCGTCATCTCAGAGTCGTCCTCCAAGCTCGAAGTGTCGTCGTCGGTGTCGGCCTCTTCTTCTTCGTCAGACGGGCTGCTCAGCTTCTGCAGGATGAAGGAGCGATCCGGGCTGGAAGGAGTTACGTCCCCTGACGAGTAGTCGCTGAAATGTATAATAATAATAATGTATGGAATTTATATAGCGCTGAATCTTGTAAAGCAACAAATGTATAGGCAGATGTGGATTTATTTTATTTATTTATTTATTCTTTTATATCGAGGATAATGGAATAAGCACTCGTGTGCTTTTTTTTATTTTACATCCAGTCCCCCGTGTGTATGGATTAGTGATGGTGCAGTGTTGATTCTAGGATTTCAAAAAATAGGGGCTCAAGGGCCCCCTAAAATGAAAAGAAAGGGGGGCATTAGCGCCCCCCCCCCCCCCCCCCCTCCATATTCATTAAAAAAAAAGGGGGACAAGTAGTATTTGCTTACAGTACTCTTTAGTTTCTGCTATTTTTCAAGGAAGAGAAACAAAGCAAACAGGCAGATACTATGGATGACATATTCACCTTAAAGTGTTGCAGTTAATCTGTAGTTAGTATTCATGACAGTATGAAATATTCACCTTAAAGTGTTGCAGTTAATCTGTAGTTAGCACTCATTACAGGATGAAATATTCATCTTAAAGTGTTGCAGTTAATCTGTAGTTAGCACTCATGACAGAGGGGGAAGGGAAAGTCAGAGAAAGGGAGTGGAGGGGAGAGAGGAGAAAGAGGGGGCAGAGGGGGGATGAGAGAGAGAGGGGGGGAGAGGGGGGGGGGTCAAAGTCAAATTTGTATTTTCAGAGTTGGGGAGATAGATCTAGAAGAGAGGTAAAAGCCAATATCAAAATATCACAGTTTTTTTCTCTCCCCTACATGGTACAATGAGAGAGAGAGACGCTTTGACGCTTTGACCAATTTATTGTCATTGCCCAAAGTGGCCTATTGACAAGGGGGGTTATACACGACTTTCTTTTGTAAATACAAATAAATACAAGAAAAATCACATGATGCATTTAACGTAACGAAAACCAAAAAACCAAAAATGAGCTCTTATGAACGGATACGACTTTAAGCTGTGACGTAAACTCAGTTTCAAAATGAACACAAAGTAATAACAAGGATGAACAATAAGAACCAATAAGCAATAACTAAAATAATGAAAAGAACATTCTAGAATGCTATATTAGACCATCCATTGACATTGTATGTGAAATTTTCAAAAAATATTCTTGCTGGAGACTACAGCGTAATTATAAATGTTTCTTTATGTGTTTCACAAAATGCTGGAGTTTACATAATATAAATGTTACTTTAGTTTAGTCACAAATGTTAAGCTAATTGGAACTTAGCTGTAATTGTCTTAATTTCAGTGCTTCAGCAATAAACTTTGCAACCGATTTGATCACAATATCATCATCGGGCGATAAGATAGAAAAAATATCTTGCCTTCGGAAAGCTTCTAGATTGAGAACACCACAGTTTTCACGTATGGAAACATATGATTGACAATGAAACAGGAAATGCACTTCATCATCAAGAATATGACCACACATAGGGCATGGGAACTGTGTGGACGTCTCAGGTTGAAACCATCTTTTGTTTGCATTGAAGCCGACTGCTCTTAGTCGAAATCTTGCATAAATTAGTCGATGCCATTTGTCAGTGACTATTCGAAGATACTTTTCAGCTTGAAAAGCACACTTAAACGAAAAAAACCAGCAGTATTTATCTTTACTTTCCATGTCCGAGTGCCAATTTTGTTTAAATGAACAAATGAGTCTGTCTTTCAATTCAGAAATAAACCCATGCTCGCTACCTACTTCCTGAGACAACCACACGATTCCAAAACCATGTTCTGATAAAAACTTTTTAACTTGATATGCCCAATTCTTCTTACCCAGCTCCATTTGTATAACCATCATGTCATAAGACTGCCTACATAAACGTGACCCTGGAAGTTTCAGTAGTTTTAGCCAGTATTTAATACACTTAACAGACGTTCTGATGTTTAAAGGATATCTTCCCGTTTCTCCATATAGTACAGTATTTGACGAATGGATTGGGACATTTAAGAAACGTTTGATAGCATATGTATGTATTTTTTCCATTTGTGGATTAACAGTAAGTCCCCATATTTCAGATGCATATGTAAGTAAAGGTTCTATTTGAACATCAAACAATTTCCAAAATAGAGAGAGAGAGAGAGAGAGAGAGAGAGAGAGAGAGAGAGAGAGAGAGAGAGAGAGAGGAGAGAGAAAGAGAGAGAGAAAGAGAGAGAGAGAGAGAGAAAGAAAGAGAGAAAGAAAGAGAGAGAGAGAGAGAGAGAGAGAGAGAGAGAGAGAGAGAGAGAGAGAGAGAGAGAGAGAGAGAGAGAGAGAGAGAAACTATATTTCTACATTCAGAGTTTGGGGGGGTAGGAAAGGTAAAAGCCAATATCAAAGTCCCCCCCCACCCCTCCCCACTACATTGAGAGAGAGAGGCCACATATATATTTCCACATTCAGAGAGAAAGATCTAGGTCTAGATCTATATGATAGTTATACTAAAGTCAATATCTAAAGTCTTGTTTCCACCCCAGCCATGATGGTACATTGAGAGAGAGACAGCGAAGAGAGAGAGAGAGAGAGAGAGAGAGAGAGAGAGAGAGGAGCGGGGGGGGGGGGGGGGGGGGGGGGGGGGGGGGGGGGGGGGCGTGGGTCAGGGGTTTTTTTTTCCACATTCAGAGAAATAGATCTAGATTTAGACAATCAGTTAAAGTCAATGTCAAAGTCTTGTCCCCCCCCCCCAACCCCGAGAGAGTCTCCTAACTCATGGAAGTCTTTCTAAGATCACAGTGTTTTTTTGTGTTTTTGCGTGATGCTTAAAGCGCTGTTCTGTAATTAAGGCATCCTCCTTTAGTGAAGGCATCGCTCTTTCCATGTTTAATACACAGGGGGTCTATCTTACTGCATACCATGATCACTGTTCTACTTGTCTGGCCAGATCTATCTGCTCCGTAAAAGCAGGAACCTGCTCCGTACGCAGCGTCTGCAATCTCTTCAATGATCTCTGTCCCAATCATGTCACTTGTTTCTGGAGTACAAGGCCTCTTGGATTATGACGTAAACGAAGAGGACAACAGAGCAGAACGAGCCGCTTTATCATGAAGATGGCTTGTAGGCGCGCATCAGTAAATCTTGCCCCCCTGGGGTAGCCTACCAACTTTAGGACGAACTACGTACGGCCCCTGTGCTTGGTCGAAAGATTCAGATTCAGATTCAGAATATTTTATTGCCATTTAAGTCATGTAAACTTATTTGACACAACAAAAATCAGAAACATCAACGGAGAACTTCAGGGGAAGTAGCGCTTAATTTTAGAGATGATACAAACGTCAGTTGCGATGCCGCACCGCACTGTTGGTTCAAACACGTGCTGTCCAGGATATTTTTGCGTCTGTTGGGGCGCACTGCCCACATCATTTTGCGGCAATTATGAAAAAAATGTGGGAATCCCGCAAGGGCGCACCCTAGAATCATCACTGACGGTGTGTATTGTGTATGGGGGTGGGGGCGTGTGTGTGTGTGTGCGAGAAAGAGTCAGCAAATGTGTGTGTGTGTGTGTGTTTTTGTGTGAGTCACAGTCAGTGAGTCAGTGAGAGAGTGTATGTGTGTGTTCGTGTGTGTGTGTGTTCGTGTGTGTGTGTTCGTGTGTGTGTGTGTGTGTGTGTGTGTGTGTGTGTGTCTGTCTGTCTGTCTGAGAGAAGAATGTTCCAGGAAATTCATTTCCTCCATCTTCTAGAAACCTTTCTCGACAGCTTCCACCTCATTTGAACTCCACTTTTTCACCCTAAAAAAAACACCCAACCCCAGCCCCCCCCCCCCACACATAAGCTGATATACAAACTGCCTTTTATCACAGAGGGATATTTAAGTAAACATAAAGCCCTTCCTACTTCCTTACCTAACATCGTTTCAATCATACAAAATCATTAACCTTTGCACTTCTTTTCCAAACTGACGTTTCCAAACTGTTATTTTTCCTGTGTAATGATATGCACAATGTAGAATACTGTGCCTTCATTACTACTGTAACAAAACCTCACCTGTTGGCATAGGGACGTCTCTCGGGAGCAGTGCCTTCCCCTACTGACAGGTGGCCAAAAGACAATGGGTCATCGTCATCGACGGGACTCTGCAGATCGTTCTGCTGACCTTGACCTTCCAGGCAATAGTTGGGGTTGGCAAAGCTCAGGTAACTTGGGTCAGGCTCTAAGATACACAGACAAAATCATACAGGGATTAAATCAACTCTGTAGTTAAAAATATAGAGTCTGTAAAGAAACTGAAAGGGGGCATGAAGCTCAATAGTCAACTCTTTATATCATATGTCATGCAAATCCATGATGGTCTCTATCCATAAACTATGCCAATTTGTTGTGCATCATATGCTATTTTCAGACGCTTTCTTTTTTTTGTGCTGGAGAATGTTGAAGTTATACAAATAAATGCAGCAGGGAGAAGAGCAAATTTGAAGCACACCTATATATATATCTTACATGGCATCTAATATCAATAACCCGATTCACTGGCAAAGGTCAGATGATTTCACACAAGAGGAATGTCTTGTGAATCAGTCTGAAGTCATACGATAGTCTACACACTGCATACAACTAAAAGAAGACAGAATAAAACTTAGGACATTTGAGCAGCATCTAAGTCACACACACACATCAACATTAAGAACCCACCACAGAAGCGGAATACTGAACAGTCTATTTCAATTTAGTAGGAGAAAATCTGTCTCAGATCCAGTACAAATTTCCTTTTTTCTGTCACGAAAGCAAATTGAGAAATTAGTTCATACAACTGCCTGACATAAATGAATGTGACTGACCAAGCAAATCATACTTTTCTGTCTGACTTCCTCTCTCACACAAGTGAAACCAACATATATGCTAACTTAAAACACTGAAAACACAGTTCATTACATCGGTGAACATTCCCTGATAAACCCTCACAACATCATGACCACTACTTACTTACCATCAGTTTTGTGAGTGGAGAGCAGAGTTCACAATTCATTATGTACAGTCATTTCCCCTATGTTCTCCTAACCTTCCAGTCTACCCATTCTTCCACTATTTTTCTTTGTCTTATGATACTCTCACTGAAAACAAAATCATCATGTATATTTATGTTCAAAGCAGAGTAGGCACCTACTTTTCGGTGAATTGGGTGAAGGAGGGGTTTCTGACATAGTGGCAATGTCGTCAATGCCTGTCTGCAGACAAATGGCTCTATCACACGTTCCTGTTCAGCTCCTCACTTTCTGTTGGTGACACCAAACCTCATGTAAAAAATCTGTGAACACAAGTGAAACAGAAATGACAGGATAAGATGCAAGCATTTAGGATTCTTTATTCATGGCAATAATATTATAAAGCCCCCCCTCCCCCCAAAAAAAACCACACACAAAAAAACCCTCTCTTTAAAAAAAAAAAAAAAGGGGGAGGGGGTAAAACAATTATTAAGCAGTAAACTGATAAACAAACTAAACCCAAAGACTGTTTTGATACTGCAGAACACAAATGATAAGTACATGATTTCATCAATTCATGACTAATCAAAGTTAAAGATACGACCTATTACTAGTATTAGTGTTATTATTATCATAGCAATGATACACGATGAAAAAAGGAAAGGAGGTTCAGAGTTCAATCCTCGCCATATGTACACATATCTGTAGGATTTGTTGGGTTTCTACCATTGTACCAGCTCCTAGTTTCTGACTCAAGCTGACTTAGTTAAATAAGTACTTGTATGTTTGTCCGCTGTGTCCGACGATGACCTCCAAAACAGCAGAGGAGGCAGCTGCTGTTTTGGAAACTGGGCAGAAATTTGATTATAGTGGAGATGCCTTGCCCACAGTACATCCCCACTCACTCGGCCAAGTAGGCATAAGGACAGTCAGCGTTGGAGATTTCTCCAAAGGCCAACCAGCCCCCAGGGCTGCAGCACAAAAGGACTGTGTGAGTCAAGCCTCCTAGTCAGAGAGTCATAGTCGATCACTAAAGACTAAGCTGTAAAGTGGAATTCCATGAGTGGGAAAGCCACTGGTCATACAGCCTCTCACTTTGCTGTTGCCCCCAGCGTCAATGGTTTAATCAAGAACTGTGATTAAGCCCAGGCGCTGACTACAAGTTGAATTAGAACCAGTCAAATATCATGAAATTAACAATTTGAGGTGAGTTTGTCTGAAAGTCTGCAAATTCCACATGGGAGAACAGAGAAGGGGGATCCTGTCAGTGTCACTAAACATGCAGATGGTCACCACTCTAAACTTAAGTGAAGATCCCACATTCTCTAATTCCATAAAAGTTTTCTCCTATCAATGTGGCAAACAGAGGAATCAGAATGCAACGTTCTGATAATTCCTGAGACTGTGAATCACTTATCACTTCTTCAGTGATCAAAAAGCAGCAATGCTGAGAGGTCTCTTCTGGCTGGTGCCCTAATGGCTGCTCAACAATTATGTTAATTTTTCTGTACACTGCTGACTTTGGGAGAACAAAATGACATGTGTGATGATCAAGATGAACTGTGTGGAGGTAAAGACAATGAGGTATCAAAGATAAGACAGTAAGTGAGTAAACCCCCCCCCCCCCCCCCCCCCCCCCAAATACACACACACAACAAACTTAAATCACAAGATTCACAACCCACCTTAAGAAAGAGAAATATTGCTAATATTACATCATAAAATTTAATAGTTAACATGAAGATCAGAGAGATGACAAAAATACCTTACTAAATACCTATTCAAACATAATGCATGTCAGCAATCAAGATAAGAGAGATGACAAAAATACCTTACTAAATACCTATTCAAACATAATGCATGTCAGCAATCAAATACATACTTTAACAATGCCAATGGAATATTATGACATAATCTCTATCAGAATTCCATGGTCACCCTCACAAACTGATTGCACTCTACTCTGAAGACTTTTCAGCTAGCTTAAGAAGTTAAGTGAAGGAACCAACAGATTCTGCTGGAGGATAATTAATATATTATGTATACTATACTAGTCCCTTTTTTTTTTAACATGACTATTCTCATCTTTGCTATAAAAAAAAAAAGACTTTGCACACAACCCACATTTCTTCATTGATGGTCTGATGAACAATACATACCATGGATGCAATCCCACAAACTTTATAATAAATACAATTGATTAAACTCCAGCTTACACGTACAACTCGCTGTGTTTAATTATGACACATGGCTCTACCATAGCAGACCTGGTCTGAATCACATCCAGGTGGTTTCTTACTATCACCAGCTTCGTCACAGGAAAGATCATCTTGAAACAGTCAGCAATGAAGGCAAGATAGCAGCCAATCAATAATTTGCTGACTGAATAACTGGGCCGACAGAAGGCTAGGTTGGCAAAGACATACTTGCTCTATTTGACCACTTGAAAAACATCTTGCCATCTTGAGAGTATATTTTCTGCATCTACTGGCACAGAATTTAGAGCAAAACATATCGAGCAATGATGGTAGACATAAATTCATCTAGGGAAAAAATTCCACCATCTGCCCCAATCGAATAACCAGCCAGCCAAGAAATAAACATAAAAATGATCACCGTCTATGCCAATACTATATAATATAATTATAATGGCAATTCAGAATCTCCATTGCAGTTACAGAAATTGCAAGGATTCCACAAACATACTGACATTAGTTACGAGTGTAAACAACATCAAGAAAAATATTGTCAGTCTTCGTGTTTAGATAATGTACATAAATGATAAAATCAATCTAGGAGAAACAGTAGGATGTCCAATGCTTGGCTCACGCACTTCCCTAATGTATGACTCTCCTGACAACCTGACGATGTAGATGAGAGTAGATGACTAGTACACACAGTAGTAGTACTAGTAGTATCATTCATATCAAAATAAAACATTGTAGTAGTATCAGTCATACCAAAATAAAACATTTTTACAATGTACTAATTCAAATACCATTTTAAATTTCTCTCCATAACTCTACCACAGTACCTGGCTTTAAAAGATCCTCTGAAAAAAATTATAATCACACAAATCAGATAACTAAAAACAAACCAAAAAAGGCCAACAAACATTTGGTCCTTTAAAAAAAATCATTTTGAAGGCTGCACTTTACACAAGGATCAAACCTCTGCTTTTTACTTTTAGAAAAAATCTGTCTACATAAATTTAGTTTCATACCAGTGTACCACCAGAAACATCCACCTATAGTGAACACAGCACTCCCGCATTTATAAATGAAACCAACTGGTTTTTCCATCTTACCTTCATATATGGTAAAATCACCTAGGTCTAACTTGACTTCAAATTGAGAGGAAGTCTAGACTGTTCAAACCCAGATTTAATGATAGCCTCATAATACTCATTATACCATACAAAGAGGAACCTGGGGTTTTTACCTCCAAAAAATGGGATCCACAACAAGAAAAACCGAAATATATTGTACTTTGCTTGCGGGATGACTAACGACCTGCATCACATTATCATCATTTGATAATCTGAGCTAATTATATTATCAATAGGTCTCTGTAAAAACACCGATGGTTGTAACTACATAAGACATTTCATCACCAATTCTTCAACAAGTCTGTCCATGTGACGCTTTACATCTGCAATTAAACTGTGAATACAAGCAATTCGATAAAAATCCATACAATGTAGACTTCCGTGGTTAAGATAAACAAGGATCGAAGGGATGGTAAAAAAATCGATGATTTAAAATAACTGAAACTCGAGTTACGTTTTTCCTGTCATTTCGACAGCTGTGGTACATAATAAAATTGAATATTTCAACACTGCAATATGTTATTTTCATTCAGCATAACACATTCCTCACATTTTAAGCTTACAAAATAGAAGAATACCACACAGCTTACATTTGATAAATTATGCAGCCGACAGAGAACCGGAAGTTAGCTAATCGTCATCCCGAGGTGAAGAGTTGAGCTCATCTTCTGCAACAAATTTGACCTCGGTTTGTTTCAATGTAGCTGTAATTAAAATTTGACAAATAAAGAATTTGACTTAAACTAACATACCGCTTAACATTCAGAAGTATTATCCACATAATTCAAAATCATAATATTAAAAGTATAGTCCCGCACATAACCCGAACTGTCGGGGCACTTTCGGTTTTGTTTCCAGTCAAAATTCTTTTTAGTATTATATACTGGAGCTGCGCAAAGGGATTACAGGATAGGAGAGGTCAGGACGGAACGACAGGGAGGAGTGGTTATGGTGTGTGTGTGTGTGTGTGTGTGTGTGTGTGTGTGTGTCTGTGTGTCTGTGTGTGTGTGCGGCAGCGTGTGTGTGTTGGGGAGGGGGGGGGGGGGGGGGGGGGGGGGGGGGGGTAGGAGATGATGTATCATCTTTTGAGAGGAAAAGCCTTCCTTCATTTCAGAGAGTGCGATTGCTAGAGATGGAACGTGGGTTCAAGGTGATGAGATGGACAAAGGCAGATGAATAATATTTCGGCATGTCGTGGGTTTTTTGTTTTTGGGTTTTTTTTTCTTCTTCTTTTTTTTTTTTTTTTTTTTTTTTTGGGGGGGGGGGGAGGGTTGCGCGCACGTTTGTGGATATTTGAAAAGGTAATATATAGTGCACAAACTTAGGGCATGGCTACAGCCAACCCTTGTCTTTAGCACTGGTATTTAGGCCTACAACCACCATACAAGAACTTTGTGTCCATGTCTTATATCGTCTGTATAAAAAAAACTAATTCAAAGTGTGCACCACTCCCCCCCCCCTCCCCCCCCCCCCCCCCCCCCCTCCCTAAAAGATATTAGTTTATTACTTGTTTACAAAAAAAAACGGCAACAGCAAAGGAACGTAACACGAGCAAAAACCTCACAATCATTTGCATCGTTTACCAACCGTGGATTATCTCCCTTCCTCCACTAGGTATCGTTCAACGGGACACTACAAAGATGTTAAAAATGTTGGAAAGACAAGGTTGTACCAGAATGCATGCATGCAACGCCATTGTTATGAAACTGGATGGGGGGGGGGGGGGGTGGCAATGAGGAGGAATACACGTATGTTAGGGAGGGATGGGGGGGGGGGGGGGGGGGTTAAAGGGAGGGTAGGGGCGTAATTGTGTGGGAAGGGAGAAATTATGATGTTATGGGTGTTTTTTTCATTTTATTTTATTCTATTCTTTTATACCGAGGATAATGGAATAGGCACTTGTGTGCTTTTTTACATCGAGTCCCCGTGTGTATGCGGTTTTGTAAACTCTGTCATCTGTTCCCACCGGCACACAATGGCCTACTCTTACGAAAAGCGGATCAGGATTTAATGTGAGCAAGATATTTCTGCGTGCGTTTATTATGTTTGGGAGGGGGGGGGGTATAATTAAATAGATGGGGGGGGGGGGGGGGGTCCTGTAAATGGGGGCTTGGGAGGCATTTTGGGGGGGAAAGGGAGTAAAAGACACCAACAAAACAGTTTTGTTTTTTTAAAGTACCATTCACACGTGGAGGAGGCAATGAGCAAATATGCCCTCAAATGAAAAGTAAATAATAAGAATAATGATGATGATGATAATGTATGGAATCTATGTAGCGCTGAATACTGTAAAGCAAACAAATCAAAGCGCTCGCGTTCAAATCATTTACAGGCATGCAACCGTCCACAAAATAACAGGATTTACAGATCCCATAGTCTTCTCTACTGTAAAGCCACCATAGATTTTTTAAAATGTTATTCTTTTATATCGAGGATAATGGAATAAGCACTTATGTGCTTTTTTTACATCTAGTCCCCGTGTGTATGCGGTTTTGCAAATTTTGTCATCTGTTCCCACCGGCACACAATGAATGACTCAGCAACAAGCCCTTATACCAACCAATACGAAATGTAGCTTTCTTGTGTCTTTCGCGATAATGACACGTATCAATGCGCCTGTCAGTATTGCAACTGCCCTTCACGGGATGATTAAAACGTACTTGACTTGACTTGACTGTCTATCTTTCTCCTCTGCCTCTCCTAGTGCTTCATTGGGCTTCATTCCTGTCCAGACTGAGATGTTCTTCTTCTCTCAGCTCATACTTTCCCTACCTAACTTGGAGGATTCCGTTGGCTGTGGCAAAACATCAGTATGACTGTGCCCATGGTGAAGATCTGGTTGGCTAACTGGGCTTTTTTGGAAATGTGTGGCAGACTATTGATATCACTGGGCTGCCGAAAAACCACTCTGAGCTTTGAGCAGTGGAACGTTATGCAGGAGAGAGAGAGAGAGAGAGGAGAGAGAGAGAAGAGAGAGAGAGGGAGAGAGTGAGTGAGTGTGTGTGTGTGTTTTGTGTGTGTGTGTGTGTGTGTGTGTGTGTGTGTTTAAATTTTATTTCATTTCATTCTTTTATTTCGAGGATATGGGAAAAAAGCACTCATTTTGCCTTTTTCATCCAGTCCCCGTGTGTATGCGGTTTTGTAAATTTTGTCATCCGTTCCCACCGCTACACAATGGCCTATTCTTCCGAAAAGCAGAACGGGTTTTAACGTGTGCGCAAGATGTTCTGCGTGTATTCGCACACGGGACCTCGGTTTATAGTCTCATCCGAAAGACTTTAGGGGGTATTGAAGTCGGCACTTAAGTTAACTCCAGAGGAAAATTCCTCTCGAACGAGAATCGAACCCGGGTCAGCAGATCACGAATACATCACTGTAACCACCAGGCGTGTGTCTGCTTGCGTGCGTGCGTGCGTGCGTGCGCATGTGTGTGTGTGTAGTTGTTCTTTTTGCTGGCCCTGTTATTAAATGGAGCTGAGATGCCAGATTTGGCATTACCCGATGCCTGCATCTATACTTGCTATTGGAAAAGCATAAGTTTTTCTTCTTCTTCCCAGATTTTAGGGTCAAGTCTCTGAGATATTTTATGATTATGTCACTTAATTAAACAATCGTCTTTTGTCTGACATGAGTGAACTTTGTTCTAAAAAGGAATTCTGTTATAGCTCTGACCGGAGTAAGTTATTGCTGTTTTATTCTGAATGAACAGTTACAGGGCTTTGGTCCCTACTTTCTGTGTCACATTTATATAAGAAAATCTATGCTAGATAACATTAGTATTAGCCTATTGCTTCTTCGTACTTGGTCCAAGCTGGTTTTGCTACGTTTCTGTTCTAGTTGTTTTTCTTAGGAGGGGGAGAGGGAGTTGTTGCATTTGTTGTTGGTTTGTTTTTGGTGTGATTTGTGTGGGTGGTTTTTTCTGTAAAAAGAAAAGGACAAGGGGGAATAATCATCAAGCCAGAAGTGTTCAGACGATGAACAATACAATCCAATTCTGCATAAAAAATATTTGTTCTTTCAAAAACTGATATCTTTAAGTAAGATCACACAAATTTCTGTCAGGCAATTCATAATTCAAACTCTAGCCACAACACAGAGATGAAAATTACAGACACTGAGAGAGTAGCCAAGGCCACGTTATTTTCTTTCTTCTTAAGATCCAAAAGCGATCAAGAATTTAACAGCCTGATGTACTCTGAATCAAAACAGTCTCTCCTGTGCACTATGGTATGAGTATGACTGTGGACAGATTAAGGTTTTTGACCACCATCGTCTAAAGAAATCAGCGATTCGCACAATTAAGAAATCGTAGGCTGATGTCAAATATGGCACGACCCATAGAACTGTTCAGAAAGGGCCGCAACTTAGGTCGATGCCTCTATCGCTGGAGAGAGAGAGAGACAATGACAATGACAAATTCTTTTATTTCGAGAATAATGAATAAGCACACATGTGCTTTTTTACATCCAGTCCCCGCCCGTTAGGGATACATCTTAATAATAATAACCCAATACTTATACAGTCTCACAATAAAAACAAGGGGAAATAACCCTTTTCAAAACAGCCCCCCCCCCAACAAACCCCCCTCCCCCCCCCCCCCCCCCCCCCCCCCCCCCCAAAAGCAAGCAATTAAAAGAAAATCCTAAAAATACCCCACCCTGCCCCACCCCCCAAAAACCAAACCAAAACAAACAAACAAACAAAAGAGAAGGAAAAACCAAACCAACAAAAGATGATAAAAAAGAGAAAAACAGACAAACAACAACAACAGGAGAAAGGGGCAAACACAAAGCCAAGAAAAATAACACAACCAAACTAAAAAAGTCATAAAGTAAAACATCTACACATTGTCAAATGGTACACATACTTGTTACACATAATTATAAGATATTGAAATAGGGCACTCATTAAAACTTAAGTACAGAGGCAAGTCAATAAAGTATTGAAAATATAAAAATATGAATCCTTCATCGGGATATACTATGACTAAAAAGAGGACGATAAAAGGTGAGAAAAGAGGACAGAGACAGAGAGACAGAGAGTGTGCGTGTGTGTGTATTTCAGAGATAATATCCAATATATAAATCCCAAACAGTATCGATCCCATCAACACTCATTTTAGATTATATTTCGTTTCAAATTATATGTCATGATAGTGAAATAAATTTAATACCCATACATCCACACAAAAAAACAAGAAACAAACCAAGAAGAATTTTAAAAACTATACAGTCGTTTAGGGAGAGAATAGGGGTGGGTGAGTGAGTGAGTGTGTGAGTGTATGTGTGTGTGTGTGTGTGTGTGTGTGTGTGTGTGTGTGTGTGTGTGTGTGTGTGTGTGTTTTGTGTTTGAGTGTGTGTGGGGGTGGGGGGGGGGGGGGGTGTTTCAGGGATAATACTAAATATGTAATACTCACATAGCACACGATTAACACACACACTTTTTAATTATGCATGAAAATTGAATGTCATGGGATAAAATAAGTGCAATACCCATACACTCTCTAAAAAAGAAGGGGAAAAAGCAAAAAAGTCATAAAAAGAACATCTACACATTGTAAGTAATAAGAAACAAATTCTTTTTTTCCAGGATAATGAATAAGTATTCATGTTCGTTTTTACATCCAGTCCAGCCCATGGGGTCACATTTAAAAAATGCACTCAGTACTCATACTTTCAAGAAGAAGCAAAAGGAAAAACTTTTTTTAAAGAAAAAGAGAGAAGAAAAAAAACAAACAAACATACAAACAAACAAACAAACAAACCCAGACGAGCAAAAGACAAACATACCCCCGAAACCCCCCTTACCCCCCCAAAAAAAAGAAAAAAGAAAAGAAAAAAAAGCAAACAAACAAACAAAAAAAAAAAAAAAAAGAGGGGAAAAAAAAAAACCCCAAAAAAAAAAAAAAAAAAACACCAACAACAACAACAAAAAAGCAAACAAAAACCCCCCCTTCCAAAAAAAACAAAAAAAAAGAAAAAAAAAACATCAAACAAACAAATGAGAAAAAAAAAAGGGGGAAAAAAAAACCAAAACAAAAAAACAAACAAACAAAAAAAAAACAACAATTAAAAGACAGCACCGTTCCCCCTTCACACACACACACACACACACACACACACACACACACCACACCCACACACGAAAACAAAAAACTAACAAGCGAAAAACCCAAACAAATCACCAACAAAGAACAAAAAAATAACTACAGCAATAACAACACAAGGTGAGGAGAGAGAGAGAGAAGAGGGGGAGAGGGGAAGAGAGAGAGGGGAGAGAGAGAGAGAGAGAGGGGAGAGAAAAGAGAGAGAGAGGGAGAAACCAAAGTTATAGATCATAAAATTGAACACCTTCATATTGTAGAATTGTACACATATTGTTACACGTGTATAAGATATTAAAATAGGAGATTCACTGGAGCTCAAGTAAAAGTCAACAAGTCCAAAAAAATATTGAAAATCGAAAATGAATATGCCCTTTATTAGAATACAAAAATAACAATAGAAGGGGGAGAGAGAGAGAGAGAAGAGAGAGAGAGAGAGAAGAGAGGAGAGAGAGAGAGAGAGAGAGAGAGAGAGAGAATGAAATTTAAATTTCATATCGGTCTTAGGCCATAATACAGAGAGAGAGAGAGAAGAGAGGGGAGAAAGGGGAGAGAGAAAAGGGGAGAGAGAGAGAGAGAGGAGGGGTGTTTTGTGGGGGTGTGTGTGTGTGTGTGTGTTTCAGAGATGGTACTAAAATATATAATTCTCAAAACAGTACACGATCACCTTGGACACTTATTTTGATTACTCATACAAAAAATATGTTATGATAAAAAAATAAATATAAAAAAATAATAATAATAATTAATTAAGTTTAAAAGAAAAACCTCAATACGATCACCTTGGACACTTACTTTGATTACTCACACCAAAAATATGTTATGATAAAAAAAAAATTTTAAAAAATAAATGAAATAAATAAAATAAAACTAATAATTAAATAAATAAAAAAAAACCTCAATACCCATACTCTACACAATAAAAACAAGAAAGAAAGAAAGAAAGAAAGAGAAAGAAAAAAAAAAAAAACAACAACCGCCAAGTTTTATAAGGTCATAGTGAGAGAGGGGAGAGAGAGAGGGAAAAGAAAAGAGGGGAGAGAGAGGGGGAGGAGAGAGGGGAGGAGAGAGAGAAGAGAGAGAGAGAGAGAGAGAGAAAGAGAGAGAGAGAGAGAGAGAGAGAGAGAGAGAAGAGAGAGAGAGAGTTGTGTTTCAGTGATAACTCTAAAAAATATAATTCTCAAACAGGCACGATCACCGTCAACACCAATTTGAATTATCCATGGATAATGTCAAGATAATGGAAATAAACAATACCGTATACTCATAAAATGAAAATAAGGAAGAGGAGAAAGGTGTGGGGGGGGGGGGTGAAAGCCAAATTTTATAAGGTCAGGGAGAGAGAAGAGAGAGAGAAAAGAGAAGAGAGAGAGAGAGAGAGGAGAGAGAGCGAGAGAGAGACAGAGACAGAGAGAGAGAGAGAGAGCGTGTTTCAAGGGTAAACTAAATGATAATTCTCGAGACAGCACAGGGATCACCATCAATATTTTTTTCGAATATACTTGTACAAATTGAACGCCTGAAAAGAAAAAGCCAACGTCATTACACTCAGCAATAAGGAGAAAAAAAATCGCTAAAGTATAAAAAACATCAAATACATTGTAAGTAAAGAGAGAGAGATGGGGGGGGGGGGGGAAAAGAGGAGAGAGAGAGAGAGAAGAGAAGAGAGGAGGAGAAGGAGAGAGAGAGAGAGAGAGAGAGAGAGAGAGAGAGAATGACAAATTATTTATTTTGAGGTTAATGAATAGCATCATGTGCTTTTTACATCTAGCCCCCGCCCGCGGGGAAACCCACCCTTAATAATAATCCAATACTTATACTCCCCCAAATAGAAACAAAGGGAAATAACCTTTTTCAAAAACAAAAAACAAGAAGAGAAGAGAGAGAGAGAGAGAGGAGGAGGAGAGAGAGAGAGAGTGAGAGAAGAGGAGAGAGAGGGGGAGAGAGAGAATAAAATGGAGAAAAAAATCCCAGAAGACCAGAAAAGAAGAAAGCACGAAAAACTGTAAACTTAAGAAGGATCGTTTTTCCTCCCCCAATAAATACATTAACACGAGACTGCAAAGACAAAATAAATAAAACCAGAAAAGTTTGTTTTTTTAATTCCCCCCCCCCCCCCCCCCCCCCCACCCCCGCGAAACAACAATTAACAGCACTCCCTTCCAAAAAACGCTACCTTGCTACTAATTAGGACGGAAATATGACCTCTCGACAGGATCAAACCCTTTACCCCCCCCCCCCCCACCCACCCCCCATCCCAGCGGCAAAAAAACGTTGGGGCCCCACGGTCCAGTGATTGGCAATGGTCGGTAAGGGCTGTGTGATGGTATCGGCAAAGGGCCTCTTTGGTGGTTCAGATACGGTCATCGCCCTATAATCCCCAACGTCTGAAGACCACGATGGGTGTCGTCTTGATTTGCTTCAAAACCTCCGCCCCCCCCCCCCCCCCCCCCCCCCCCCCCCCCCCCCCCCCCCCCCCTCACCTAGCTAGGAAACGCAGCATACCCAGTGGAAATATACGCTGAAAACGCCCTGTGTGTGTCGTGTGTGTGTGTGTGTGTGTGTGGTGTGTGTGTGTGTGTTGGTGGTGTGGTTGTGGTGTGTGTCGCGCAATTTATGAAGACACATGCATGTAGGCCTAAAATTATGATTTTGGCAGTTAGGCTTGTGCGTGCTCATATACGCGCGCACGGAAATAGTATTTGATGGGAGAGGACTTGTGTAACTGTGAATTGTGCGCCTTATTATTATTATTATTATTATTATTATTATTATTATTATTATTATTATTGTATATTACTGTTGTTTTGTTTCTGTATAAATCATCCCTCTTCTTTCCCTGCTTCTTCCATTACGAATTAACACTTTTATGTAAAAAACACACCAACAAAACCAAACAAAAACAAAACAAAACCTTGAGTATTTCTGCAACCATTAAAAAACACCTGGGACTATTACTATAATAATAATAATAATAATAATATATGGAATTTATATAGCGCTGAATCTTGTAGAAAACAAACAAATCGAAGCGCTTGCACTCAATCATTTACAGGCATGCAACTCTCCTTCAACAGATTTCAAATCCATGCGCCCCGCATCTACGCACGCCACGCCCAAAGCAAAGCGCGCGCCACACACCCACACACACACACCACACACACACCAACACAACACACACAGAACAACACTTAGAAGGTGAAAAAATGTTGTTGAAAATTAGGGACAGATATGTTGGGGGGGAAAATCTCAGGTAGGAAATAAGTGTGTTTTGAGGCGGATTTGAAGGAAATCAAGTGAAGGCTTTTGACGAAATGAAAAAGGGGCATTCCCGGGGATGGACCCGAAACAAGAAGGAGCGACGGGGAACAGGGGTTTGTTTGAATTGGGGGTTTGAGAAGCCAAAGTATCG
>CM054144.1:51692134-51704634 GCA_028751875.1 Rapana venosa
GAACTGTGTTGGCGGATATTGATCTCACTGGGCTGCAAAAACCACTCGGAGCTTTTTGAGCAGTGGAACGTTATGCAGGAGAGAGCGGAGAGAGCGAGCGAGAGAGCGAGGAGAGAGAGCGGAGAGGACGAGAGAGAGAGATGAGAGATTGAGGGAGAGAGATGAGAGAGAGACGAGAGAGTGTGTGTGTGTGTGTGTGTGTGTGTGTGTTGTGTGTGTGTGTGTGTGTTGTTGTTGTGTGTTGTGTGTGTGTGTGTGTTGTCATTTCATTTATTCATTCTTTTATTTCGACGGATTAATGGAATAAGCACTCATAGTGAGTTTTTTTTACTTCCGTCCCCGTGTTGTATGCGTTTTTGTATGATTTGTATCCGTTCACGGCACACAATGACCTACTTCTTCAGTTGCTTACACCTGGGACTGGTTTATTAGTTCATCCGAAGGACTTTGGGGGTAGTGGAGTTGGCATGAAGTTAATCCAGAGGGGAAAATTCTCTCGACGAGAAATCGACCGGGGTCAGCAGCCACGGAAATACTCACTGTAACCACCAAGGTATTTGTGTTGCTTGGTGGTGCAGTGCGGTGGGCGCGAGCGCGTCGCATGTGTGGGTGTGTGTGGTAGTTGTTCTTTTTTTGCTGGCCCTGTTATTACATGGGAGCTGATATGCCACATTATTCGGCATCGCGCTGCCTGCCCATCTATACTGGCTCTCCAATTCTGATGGCATAAGTTTATTTCATCTTCTTCCAGATTTAGGGTCAAGTCTTCTGGGATATTTTATGTTGATGTCACCTAATTAAACAATGTCCTTTTGTCTGACCATGATGTGAACTTTGTTTTAAAAAGGCATTCTGTTATGCTCTGACCGGAGTCAGTTATTGCTTTTGTTTCTTCTGAATGAAACAGTTACAGGTTTGGTCCTACTTTCCTGTGTCACTTTTCTATAAGAATTCTATGCTAGATAACATTAGTATTAGCCTATTGCTTCTTCGTACTTGGTCAAGCTGTTTTGCTCGTTTCTGTTCTCGTTGTATTTCTTAGGAGGGGGGCGAGGGAGTTGTATGCTTTGTTGTTGGGTTTGTTTTTGGTGTGATTTGTGTGGGTGGTTTTTTCTGTAAAAAGAATGGACAAGGGGGAATAATCATCAAGCGGTGTGTTCAGAGATGAACATACAATCCAATTCTGCATCAAAAATATTGGGTCCTTTCAAAAACTGATCTCTTTAAGTAAGATCACAGCAAATTTCTGTCAGGCAATTCATAATTCAAACTTTGCCACAACACAGACGATGAAAAATACAGCACTGAGGAGAGTAGCAATAGGCACGTTATTTTCTTTCTTCTTAAGATCCCAAAAGCGTATCAAGCATTTAACAGCTGATGTACTCTGAAACAAAACAGGTCTCTCCTGTGCGCTATGTCTGAGTATGACTGTGGGACAGATTAACGGTTTTTGACCACCATCGTCTTAAATGAAATCAGCGATTGCACAATTAAGAATCGTATAGGGTGATGTCAAATATGCACGACCCATAGAACAGATTCAGAAAGGGCGCAACTTCGGTCGATCAATTGCTCTATCGTGGCGAGAGAGAGAGCCCATGACATGACAATTCTTTCATTTTCGAGAATACTGAATAAGCACATGTGCTTTTTTACATCCAGTCCGCCGTTAGGGATACATCTTCATATAATCACCAATACTTTATAGTCTCACAATAAACACAAGGGGAAATAACCTCTTTACAACAGCTCCCCCCAACACCCTCCCCCCCCCCCAAAGCAAGCAATTAAAAGAAATTCCTAAGAGTACCCCACCCCTGCCCCACCCCAACAACCTCTACCCAACAACAAACAAACTCCAAAAGGCAGGGAAAAACAACACAACAAAAGATGATAAAAAAGAGAAAAAAGACAAAACAACAAAACAGGAGCAAGGGCTACAAACCAAGCCAAGAAACATACACAACCAAACTTAATTAAAGTATAAAGATAAACATCTAACATTGTCATGGTACACAAACTTGATTACACATAATTAAACGATAATGAAATAGGGCACTCATTAAGACGAGTTACAGCGGCAAGTCCAATAAAGTATTGAACAATTAAAAATATGAATCCTTCATCCAGGGGTATATTATCTGACTATAGCAGGTACGATAAAAGGGTCGAGGAGAGAGAGAGAGACAGAGACAGAGAGACAGCGCGTGTGCGTGTGTGTGTATTTCAGGATAATATCCCAAATATATAAATCCCAACACAGTAGCGATCCCATCCAACACTATTTAGATTATACTCGTTTCAAATTGATTAGGTCATGATAGTGCAAATAAATTTAATACCCATACATCCACACACTAAAACAAGAAAAAACCCAGAAGCATTTCAAACTCTCAGTCGTTTAGGGAGAGATATATGGGTGGAGTGAGTGAATTGTTAGTAGTGAGTGAGTTGTGTGTGTAGTGAGTGTGTGTGTGGGTGTGTGAGTGTGTGTGTGTGTCGTGTGTGTGTGTGTGTGTTTGAGTGTGTGTGTGTGGTTGGGGGGTGGGGGGGGGGGTGTTTCAGGATATACTAAAATTGTAATTCCTCAATAGGCACACGATTACCACCACAACTTTTAAAATTATGACTCATGCAAATTGAATGTCACTGGGATAAAAATACGTGCAATACCCATTACACTCCTCATAATAAAGGGGGGGAAAAAGCCATAAAGTCATAAACAGAAACATCTCACATGGTAAGTACTTCGAAACAAATTCTTTTTTTAGAATAATGAAAAGTATTCATGTTCGTTGTTACATCCAGTCCACGCCATGGGGTTTCACATTTCAAAAATGCATCCGTATATACTTTCAAGCAGAAGGGAAGCAAAAGGAAAAAAAACTTTTTTTTACAGCAAAAGAGAAGAAGAAGAACAAAACAAACAACATACAACACAAACAAACAAACCACAACCCAGACGAGCAAACGACAAACCTACCCCAGAAACCCCCTTCCCACCAAAAAAAGAAAAGAAACGACAAACACAGGCAACAAACCACAAAAAAACAAGAAAAAAAGAGGAGGGGGGGGGGGGAAAAAAAAAACCACAGAACACAAAACCAAAAACCAAAACACCCCCAACAACAACAACAACAAACAAGCAAACACAAAAACCCTTAAAATCCCCCACAACCCCACCGACAGAACCAAACAACATCACAACCCACTGAGCAAAACCACAAGGCCAAAACCACACAACAAAACACAAACAAACAAAAACACACACTTACCAGACAGCACCGTTCCCTTCACAAACTAACCACCTCACACACACAACACACACACCACCCGAAACAAAAACTATACAAGCGAAAACCCAAACAAATCACAACAACGAACAAAGTTAATAATCAGCAATACCAAAACCGTCTGTGAGAGCGAGAGAGAGAGAGAGAGAGATAGAGCGGACGATGGAGAGAGAGAGAGGAGAGAGGAGAGAGAGAGAGGAGCGAGTAGCGCGGGAGAGAGAGAGAGAGCGTAAGCCAAAGTTATAGATCATAACATGGCACACCTTAATTGTCGACTAGTCCACATATTGTTAACGTGGTAATACGATATTAAAATAGGAGATTCATGCTCGAGTAAGTCCGTCAACAAGTCCAACATAATATTTGAACATCGAAAGTATGAATATGCCCTTTATTGGAATACACAATAACAATAGAGGCGCCGAGAGTGAGCGCCGAGCGAGATAGAGAGAGAGAGAGGAGAGAGAGAGGAGTGAGCCGCGCAGAGAGCGAGAGAATGACTTAATTGCATATCGGTTTTAGGCCATCATACAGAGGATGACGAGAGAGAGAGAGAGCGAGAGAGCGCGAGAGAGAGAGAGAGCGAGACGAGCGAGTGAGAGAGAGAGAGAGAGCGCGCGTGTGTTGTTGTGTGTTGTGTGTGTGTGTGTGTGTGTTGTGTGTGTTTCAGCGATGGTACTAAATATATTAATTCTCAAAACAGTACACGATCACCTTGGACATTTAATTTTGCTTACTCATACACAAAAATATGTTACGATTAAAATCATATAAAAAGAAATCATAACATTAACAATTATTAACCTTTTTTCTTAAAAGGGGGTTTTTTTTAAAAGAAAACCTCAATACGCTCACCTTGGGACACTTACTTTGCTTACTCACACCAACAATATGTTATGCTAAAAACTCCTTATAAAAAAAACATGAAATAAATACAATAATACTAATGAATTAAAATACAATAAAAAACCAACTCATACCCATACTTTAACAATAAACAACCACCGAAAGACAACGCAAGCAGAAGGAAGAAGAAAAAAACCAACAACAACCGCCAAGTTCTATAAGGTCATCGTGCGCGAGAGAGAGCGGAGATGAGATGATGAGATGAGAGAGAGAGCGAGAGAGGAGAGATGCGAGAGAGAGGCGAGTGTGTGGGTTTTTGTGTTTCCCAGTGATAACTCTAAAAAATCTCATTCTCCAAGCCAGAGCACGATCCCGTCAACAATTTTGGATTTACTCATGCAGATTCTATGTCAAGATAATGAAATAAACTCATCCCGTATTCCTCTACAATAACAAATAAGAAAGAGGGCACGGTGAGATGGGGGGGGGGGGGATGAAAGCCAATTCTCTTAGGTCAGGGAGAGAGGAGAGCGCAGAGAGAGCGGAGAGAGAGAGCGAGAGAAGAGAGAGGGGAGAGCAGAGAGAGAGAGAGAGGAGATGAGAGACAGAGAGCAGAGAGAGAGCGGAGAGAGCGTGAATTGGGTTCTGAAGGAGAGAGAGATGAGCGAGAGAGAGATGAGGAGAGAGAGAATGAGAGCGTGTTTCAGGATAATCTAACTGTTATAATTTCACGAGCCAGACAGGATCACCTCAATATTCTTTGTATACTAGTACAATTGAACGCCATGAAAAAGAAAAAGCCCACGTCAATACACTCACGCAATAAGGAGACCACCAAATCGACAGTTTTAAATGAACTCTATACATTGTAAGTAAGAGGAGAGAGGAGAGATGGGGGGGGGGGGGGGTGGGGGCGCGAGAGCTGGAGCGTGCGATGCGAGAGAGCGCAGACGAGAGATGAGAGGAGATAATGGAGCGAGAGAGCGCGCGAGAGAGCTGCCCCATATTTTATTATGGGCTCGAATAAGCACTATGGCTTTTTTTTACATCCGTCGCCGCAGGATACATCTCATAATCATCCATACTTCTACCTCTCACCCAGTCGAAACAAAGGGCCATAATCTTTTCAAAACAAACAAACGAGAGAGGAGCGAGAGAGAGAGAGAGTAGATTGAGAGAGAGAGAGCGAGGAGAGAGAGAGAGAGATTTGAGCGAGAGAGAGAGAGATGAGGGAGAGAGAGAGCGCTGGGGAGATGAGAGAGAATAAATGAGAAAAAAAATCAGCAAGACAGAAAGACGGAAAGTCGTTAACACCTCTGATAACTTACGAAGGGATTGTTTTTTCCTCCCACTAAATACAGTTAAACCGAGACTGCAAACGACAAAATAATAAAAACACAGAAAATGTGTGTTTTTTTAATACACCCCCCCCCTCCCCCCCGAAACAACACATAACAGCACTCCCTTCCAACTCGCTACCTTGTATTTATATTTAGGACGGAAATCTGTATGACCTCGACAGGATCAAACTTTACCCCACCCCCATCAGCGGAAAAAAAAAAAACCGTTGGCCACACGGTCAGTGATTGGCTATGGTCGGTAAGACTGTTGATGGTCTAGGCAAAGGCTTTTGGTTGTTCAGATACGGTCATCGCCTCTAATCCCAACGTCCTGAAGAGGCGATGGGTGTCGTCTTTGATTTGCTTCAACCCCCCTCGCCCCACACACACCACCACCCCCCACCCTTTGTGGATTTCTGTCATTTTGGAACATACACTAATAGCTAGCGAAGCGCAGCATACAAGTGAACATCATACGCGTGAGACGCATGTGAGTGTGGTGTGTGTGTGTTGTTGTGTGTGGGTGTGTGTGTGTGATGTGTGGATTTACTGTGTGGGTGTGTGTGTGTGGTTGTGTGTGTGTGTGGTGTTGTGTGCGCGCGCGCGGCGCATTATATGAAGACACATGCATGTAGGGCTATATAAGTATTAAGTTAGGCTAGTGCTGTGTATGTGCGCGCACAGGGGGCAAAAAAAAAATCGTCTTTGTTCGATCATTATTATATTCTTATTATTATTTTTTATTTTATATATTACTGTGGTTTCAGTATAATCATCCACTTCTTTCCCGCTTCTTCCTTTAAAATAACACTTAAAATGTAAAAAAAAATAACCACACCAACAACCAAACCCACACAAACACAAAACTTGAGTATTTTGCAACCATTAAAAACACCTGGGACTATTACAATAAACATACCTCTTAGGAACGAACAACTACTCCTATCTATAGACGTTTGAATTCTACTCTAACAGATTTTGACCAACAGTATTAGCTCCCTCCCGCTTCCACCGCCGCATTAGCGTAAGTCCAGGAATATTATCTACAATCAACCGTCATAATATACAGTATTCTCAGTGATGGATGCCCATATATCGATAAAGTCTGCGCGATATACTCGTCTTTTGAATATCACTCATGAAGTCTATGGCCTATAGATCTCGTGTCATCTATTACGTGCACTGGTCTAACTGGAAGGGGTGGGGGGGGCGGAAGGAGGGGAAGGGGGGGTATTGTAGGATGCCAAAGGGGTGGTCTCAGAGTGTGAGGAAATATTCGTTATGCTGCTTTAAGGAATTATACGTTTGCTTTCTAACGAACTGACAGGGGACACGAATAAACCTCTTTGATTGGTCTGTCTGGTCTGTGTGTGTATAGTGTGTGTGTGTGTGTGTTGTTCTGTATGTCTCTCTTCCCCCCCCCTCTCTCTCTTTCAAACACACACACATGCACGCATTGCACACGCACGCACGTACACACCACTCTCCAGCAAGGGACATGAACTGGACGACTATAAATATGTTCACCATCAGTTCATACGCTTGCAAACAGTTTTACGTGGCCTTTTTCAATTTTTTTCCTTGGGGGCACAAAAAGCCTTGTTATGGTGACCTGGTCACAAGGTTTAATGCCGTTTTGCGTACATTATTTGATTATTGTGAATTTTACATTTGGGGTGGTATTTTGTCGTGTGTTCAAGGAAATGCATTCCGTCAGGACTCGTTTTCGAGGTGCTAGCTAGCCAATTGGGCTGTGAAAACATTTCCTACCCTTGGCAAAAAATGTTACAATGGGCCGTTTACCCTTTTTCAGTTTTTAATTGTTTCAGTTTTCAGCTCTCTCTCTCTCTCTCTCTCTTCTCTCTCTCTCTCTCTCTCTCTCGATATAAAAGAATAAATAAATAAATTAATAAAAATCTCTCTCTCTCGATATAAAAGAATAAATCTCTCTCTCTCTCTCTCTCTCTCTCTCTCTCTCTCTCTTTTGAAACTGAGTTTACGTCACAGCTTAAAGTCGGTTCCGTTCATAAGAGCTCATTTTTGGTTTTTTTGGTTTTCGTTACGTTAAATGCATCATGTGATTTTTCTTGTATTTATTTGTATTTACAAAAGAAAGTCGTGTATAACCCCCTTGTCAATAGGCCTCTTTGGGCAATGACAATAAATTGGTCAAAGCGTCAAAGCGTCTCTCTCTCTCTCTCTCTTCTCTCTCTCTCTCTCTCTCTCTCTCTCTTCTTCTTCTTTGGCTATTACTGTTTTTATCACGGCAGTACCTCGTTACCATCACCATATTTCCTTCAGACAACGAAGCATGTCTACCGTCTCTCCTCACTCCCATCCCCCCCCCTCCCCCAAATGTCTCTCTGTGACATACAGCCCCCCCCCCCCCCCCTGTCCTCACAGATGGGAGGTTTGCCAGCAGTGGTCCTGTGCAGTGACTGTCTTCCAGCCATTTGTCAGAACAGGAGGGTGCACAGCAGGTGTTGTCTGATCTGACTGATTGACTGACTGACTGGCTGGCTGGCTGACTGACTGGTTGACTGACTGACTGGTTGACTGACTGGCTGGCTGGCTGGCTGACTGACAGACTGACTGGCTGGCTGACTGGTTGACTGACTGGCTGACTGGCTGGCTGTCTGACTGTCTGGCTGGCTGACTGGTTGACTGACTGGCTGTCTGACAGACTGCCTGGTTGACTGACAGGCTGACTAGCTGACAGACTAACTGACTAACTGGCTGACTGGCTGACTTATTGAATGACTGGCTGGCTGACTGGCTAACTGACTGACTGACTGGTTGGCTGGCTAACTGACTGACTGGCACTGGGCACTACTCTGACTGCTGTGTGTGAGAGGACAGACAAACTGTGGAACACTGCTTCAGTGCTTTAATGACAGTTATTACCGGCCTCCTGTCTGTCCCCTTGACTTTGTTTTTGTCTCTCTGTTTGGACACTGGACGAAGTTGTATGTGTAAAGTCCACTGTTGGCCATCACTCTTACTCTGTTTCTGGTCCATCGATTTGGAATGGCCTCCCTATCTCTCTTCGCCAAAGACCTTCTTATGACACTTTTAAATCCGGCCTCAAGACATATTTGTTTAAAACCTAAGAATTTCCTCTCATGTTTCATTTCATAGCTATCCCTGCTTTTCAACAGCCAAAAATTCCATCACCCTGCCAAAGTGTATAACGTGTGTGTGTGTGTGTGTGTGTGTGTGTGTGCATTTGGACTTGTTAGAACTATTACTTGCTATTAGTTGCATGGCTGTGTAAGAATGAGTTGAGGTAAGCGCTTTGAATTGTCTGTGCAAGATACAGCACTATATAAATTCCATTTATTATTATTTATTATTTAAAGTGGTGGGGTGGGTTTTTTTGTTGGTACAGAGAGATTGAGGACCTGGCAAGAGAGAGAGAAGGGAGGAAGGAGGGAAGAAGAGGTTGTAGATAAGCGAGTGAGCCTTCTAAGTGAGTGGGTGGTTTGTGTCCGTTTGGTAGAAGGATAATTACACTTGATTGTTTAGGGGGAATCAATGCAACTTACACACCTGTTCTGGTCTGTTGGGTGGGGTCTGGATTGAAGTGAGGCTATACACGTGACTGCCTACTCTGACTGCTGTGTGAGAGGACAAAATTGTGGAACACTGCTTCAGTGCTTCAATGACCGTTATTAGGGGCCTCTCTGTCTGTCCCCTTGCTTTTGTGTCTGTGTTTGGACAGTGGGGGGAGGGGGGGGGGGAGTTGAATCGTGAAGAGTGTTTCTCTTTCTTTTGTATGGAGAGATTGAGGAAGCTGGGGAAGGGAAAGGGAGGTGGGGTGGTTGGGCGGTGTGTAATTCTTTAAGTGGGTGGCTGGGTGGTTTGTGAGTGTTTGAAGGGAAGGATAATTGCAATTGATTGTTTAGGAGAATCAATGCAACTTACACACCTGTTCTGGTCTGTTGGGTGGGTGTCTGGACACATGCAAGAGCCTAACACGTGACTGCATGTTGCCTTCGTTCTTCCGTGCAAGCAGGTTTTCAACTTGTAATGCCACTCTGAGCACATGACTTCACATCATTATTTCAAACAATCTTGCGTGTGAAATCTATCTTCTTTTTTGGTAATCCTGCCTTCTGTATTTAAAAAAAGGGTGTCTCACTGTAAGGTACCACAGAAAGTGAGGTTCCAATCACTTCCGGGACCTTTGAAAAGTGGTCAACCAGGAGTCAAAACTCAAGTCATGTCAGGCCAAAGGCATGGTCCTTACCCATAAATCTCAAACGCTGTTTTGAAAAGAGTTTATCTTACATTCGACTGTTTTTATCGAATTTTCCATAAAAGCATTTTTTTTACTGTTGAAATTGTAATTAGTCACCCTTCTACTTCCTAAAATGATTCCTTTGCTACGACGTATGTACTACCAATAATACCGCATACAACTTCACGTTGTCATACGCATCATTCTTATTGTACATTTCCACAACACATTGATACTAGTACCTTGGGTTTTTACCAGCTAATTCTTGAATTTATTACTTTCTGTCGTAAGATATTCATCAGCAACATTCTAAAGCATCTCAGTTGCTGTTGGTTCTGTTGGGTGTTCCCCAGATTGACATTCTGAGGTTCACCCAGACCCCGCGCTCTGTCTCACTCATCTCACACAGGAATCACCGTGAGACCACAAGTACACACTGGACGATGAGAAGTTTGCATGTATGACTCTCTGTACCTCGCCGTATGGGCAGCCATACTCAGTCTTCTGAGATCTTTTCCTTTCTTAAGGAAGAGTACAGGGTGACACGCTAAGAGTTTGTCATGGATGAAGACAATCTCAACATAACATTGTCAAAGCACAACAACATCTTAATGTAGGCCTCGGCTCTTTGCTTACATCAATAACTGACACAACTTTTGGCCTGGGACAAAAATCCTGGTCTTTTAAGTTACAAGGTTTTCATAGGATAATTCTGAAGCATTTTAGTTTCACGGTGGATCGGTGGTCTAGAGGTAACGCGCCTGTCTAGAAAGCGAAAAGTCCGGGTCGGAAGTGTGCGGTGGTTCGAATCCCGTTTGGGCCCGAAACTTTTCCCCCATCCATTAGACCATGAGTGGTGGTCTGGGCGCTAGTCATTCGGATGAGACGATAAACCGAGGTCCCGTGTGTTACTCAAAATTATTCAGCGCACGTTAAAGAACCCACGGCAACAAGAGAGTTGTCCTGGCAAAATTCTTAGAAAAAAGCCACTCCGATAGGGAAACAAATACAGACCCCCTCCCCCCCCCCAAAAAAAAAAAGGTGGCGCTGCTCTTAGGGCGACGCGCTCTCCCCGGGGAGAGCAACCCGGATTTCACGCAGAGAAATTCGTGACTTAAAGTGGTAAAACTAAAACTAACTAAACTAACAAGGCAACATCGGGATTACCCATTATTCTGTATAAGAGAGACAAAACTAGTCCTTTCCACCTTCTCCCCAAAACCTGGTATAGTATGCAAGTCATGCGTCTTTTAGAGGTAAAGGTGTCCCATAACCTATGTAGTCGTAGGGGAGCGAGGCATCAGAGACCTTAACTTCTCAAGGGGCCAGCATATTGACGGCGGCACCCATCTCCTCTCCCTCGCTGCTTTACCTTCCCTGACCCTAAAGAGGGCAGGTACCCATTTACAGCTGGGTGAATGGGGGACTGTACCTAAGCCAAGGCGCGCAAACGGTCACCCATCCAAGTGGTAACCACGCTCGACGCTGCTTAACCTTGGCTTAGGGAAAAGCGAGTGCTCCGACCACTGAGCTATCCCTCCCCCCCCCTCCCCCCCCCCATATGTCCGTTATAGATAATAAATTTCAATGGAATCTTTTGGCGAGCTGAGAAGACAGGGGAGGGCGAACAGACTTTATCTGATCTAGGAGGATGAGGGGAAGGGAGGGAGCTGTTCACAACAGACAGTATCTAACCTTACAGAGACAGCCAGACACTCTGACTGCTCTGTGAATGAACAGGCGGACAATGAAAGCTGCTCCAATGATTTACAAATTACCGGCAGTTAGTGCGGTTCCTGTCTGTCACTGTCTGCCTTTTTTTTGTCCCTGTGTTTGGACACTGAAAGCTGTATTGTGTGGAATGTTTCTTTTTGTGAGGGGGAGATTGAGAGGCAGGGGGGGGGGGGGGGGGGGGGGGGGGGAGAGGATAGTGGAGAAGGAGGGAGGGAGAGAGATGGTATGGGTTGTGGGTGAGTGTTTAAGTCTAATGAGTAAAACTTTTTTTTATATAATGTGTTTGATAGGAGATATGCGTAGTTGTTTAGATGGATCGAGGAAATGTGGACACCTGCACTGCTCTACCTGTTGAGCTCTGTAATCACAGAAGACTGCATTAATACTTTGACTTATTTTAGTCTGTGGAGGCTTCAACTCCTGGAAGTGGTGGCACCAGCTTAAGCACGAATATTCACAGATATTTTGTACTTGATCTTGAGAGCAGAAAGTTGAATAGTAGTGGGGTTTGTTTGTTCTTTTTTTTAG
The DNA here is from genome assembly GCA_028751875.1 of Rapana venosa. Classification (NCBI taxonomy): domain Eukaryota; kingdom Metazoa; phylum Mollusca; class Gastropoda; order Neogastropoda; family Muricidae; genus Rapana; species Rapana venosa. The sequence goes on from CM054144.1 coordinate 51,704,119, forward strand.
TTTTTATTTGATTGCTTTCAAACCTTCAATGAAGACAGCCATATTCTGTTTTTTGACTGAGTAGCTTTAAAGACCATTTCTGGAGCAAAGAAGCTGCTGAACTGAATGCAGACGTGAAACAGCTTAAGAGGTACACAGGGCATCACAGACACAACAAGGTTTAACTACTCACGTTCGTGCACAACACCTCCTGTACTTCCACTGGGAAACAGCAACTCCTTGGAGTAAAGGGGATTCCAGTCTCATAACCTCTGCCTGACATGGGAAGAGGCCAAGACCCTTGCCAGAGACAGGAGAAGGTGGAGGGACGCTGTTGAGGCCCTATGCTCCGCTAGGAGCTATAAGGACTAAGAAGAAGAAGAAGAAGAAGAAGAAGAAGAACCTCTGCTACAGCCCTCAGTGTCCATTTACCTGGAATGAGGGGGAGAAAGAGACGTTTTCATGTCCCAGTCATATCATTTTCAATCTCCTACCCCCACCCTTCCCCCCCTCCACTATAAGGATTACATCTGGCTG
>CM054144.1:51712134-51714634 GCA_028751875.1 Rapana venosa
AGCGAGGGAGAGGAGATGGGCGCCGCTCTCAATATGCTGGCCCCTAGAGAAGTGAGGTTTCTGACGCCTCGCTCCCTACGACCACATAGGTTATGTCTGGGAAACCTTTACCTTTTACTCATAGTTGTACTCAGTTCATGTATTAGTGCTATGTTGTTCTGAACTACTAAAAGCATTATGTTTAAACTATAAAGCGAACGCTGCTCTTTTTGACCTTCAAACACTCGTCAGACAACAAAAACTGAAGTGGTTTGGTCGTGTCACACGCTCCTCTGGTCTTGCTAAAACAATCCTACAAGGCACAGTGAGGGGAGGAGGAAGAAGAAGAGGCAGACAAAGGAAGATATGGGAGGACAACATTCGAGAGTGGACAGACATGGAGCTGAGAGACACCCTGAGGGCGGCTAAGAGACGAGAGGACTGGAGAAAGGACTGGACAAAGTTTCGAAGGCGCCCCAAAGGATTCGGAATCTGAGGGATCAGTGACGGTGACGGTTCTGTTTGGGTTCAGTTCATACTGTCACGCGGTCCGGTTGTGCTTTTGTTTTGTGGGTTGATGTTGTTGTTGTTGTTGTTGTTGTTGCTGTTGATTTTTTGGTTAAAAAATGACCTTCTGGGTATTGGGAAAATCTGAGCACATTACCCCTCTCTTGCGATCTCTCCACTGGCTGCCTGTGCCACAAAGAATAAACTATAAGATCAGTACTCTCTGTTACAAATGTCTCCACAAAACAGCACCCTCCTACCTCTGTGAATGTCTCCACCTGTACACTCCTTCTCGTTCCCTTCGCTCTGCTACAGATTCTTTGTGCTTACAAACACCTAGATTCAACCAGTCCACTGTTGGCCGTCGCTCTTTCTCTGTTTCTGGTCCATCGATTTGGAATGGCCTCCCTATCTCTCTTCGCCAAAGACCTTCTTTTGACTCTTTTAAATCTGGCCTCAAGACATATTTGTTTCAAACCTAAGAATTTCCTCTCCTGTTTCATTTCATAGCTATCCCTGCTTTTCAACAGCCAAAAATTCCATCACCCTGTCAAAGTGTATAACGTGTGTGTGTGTGTGTGTGTGTGTGTGTGTGTGTGTGTGTGTGTGTGTGTGTGTGTGTGTGTGTGTGTGGTGTGTGTGTGCGTGCGCGCGCGCGCGCATTTGGACTTGTTAGAGCTATTACTTGCTATTGGTTGCATGACTGTGCAAGAATGAGTTGAGTGCAAGCGCTTTGATTTGACTGTGTAAGATACAGCGCTATATAAATTCAATTTATTATTATTATTATTATCATTTTTCCTTCCTCTGTGTGTGTGTGTATGTGTGTGAGTGTGTGTTGTGTGTGTTGTGTGTTGTGTGTATATGTGTTGTGTGTATGTGTGTGTGAGTGTGCGTGTGTATGTGTGTGTGTGTTGTGAGTGTGTGTGTGTGTGCTGTGAGTGTGTGTGTATGTGTGTGTGAGTGTGTATGTGTGTGTGTGAGTGTGTGTGTGTGCTGTGGGTGTGGTGTGTATGCTGTGTGTGTTGTGTGTGTATGTTGTGTGTGTATGCTGTATGTATATGCGTTTTTGTGTTTTGTGTGTGTATGCTGTGTGTTGTGTTGTCTTGTGTTGTGTGTGTATGTGTGTGTGTCTGTATGTCTCTCTCTCCCTCTCTCTCTCTCTCTCAAGGAGCTAGATAGAAAAAAAAGTATGTATACTGAGAAAGAGACAGAGACAAGAGAGAGAGAGAGAGAGAGAGAGAGAGAGAGAGGAGAGAGAGAATGATCTTTCATTTTCAAGGGTTAGGAGGGAGGGGGAGAGAGAGAGAGAGAGAGAGAGAGAGAGAGAGAGAGAGAGAGGAGAGAGAGAGAGAGAGAGACAGACAAACAGACAGACAGACAGACAAAGAGAGAGAGAGAGAGAGAGAGAGAGAGAGAGAGAGAGAGAGAGAGAGAATGATCTTTAATTTTCAAGGGTTTGGAGAGAGAGAGAGGAGAGGAGAGAGAAGAGAGAGAGGAGAGAGAGATGAGAGAGAGAGAGAGAGAGGAGAGAGAGAGAGAGAGATCTATAAACTGATACCGTCGTAATGATGTGTGTCAAGATCAGAATGATACGCGACAAATGACACTGTATCACCGTACACAACGGGTTTTTTGTTTATTGTTGTTGTTGTTGTTGCTGTTTTTGTTGCTTTTTGGGGGGGTTGCGTGTGTGCTTGGTGTGTTGTGTGTGTGTGGGTGCGTGCGTGCGTGCGTGCGTGCGTGCGTGCGTGCGTGCGTGTGTGTGTGTGTGTGTGTGTGTGTGTGTGTGTGTGTCTGCTGTAGTTTTGTTTCGGTACTGATGCAATATATGTTTATACGCATGCATACGCACACCCCAATAATCATGTAAGCATTCTTACCCAAGTTGCCAAAAACCCCGAAACAAAACTCCAGGCATTTCTCACTAACTACACAATTTATTTCCTGACATTAAAAAAAACACACACATGAAAAAATTCATATAAACAAATACACTTTCTAAGAAAATAAA
>CM054144.1:51719634-51724874 GCA_028751875.1 Rapana venosa
GTTTTGCCTTGAGGCTAACTCTCCACAACGTCCATGACCTATCTCACTGTGAGGGGCCACACGTTCACCAGCTGACTGTCTGTTTCCTGCGGTTTGGAAGCAGGCCAAGCCAGATGGAGCTAAAAGCAAGAAGAAAAAGAATGGATGATCAGCGAAATGTAAACTCCAGCAAGAAAAAAGGGAGGTGGTGGCAGGAGGGTTTAGACATTCACCTGCCTAACCAGTCAAACCGTGTGGTTCTGGGTTCGATTCCCAAGCTTTGCCCTTTCTTTCCCCCAGTTTTATTTGAAAACTGATTCTAAACCAGTCAGACCCGTGTGCTTCCAGACTTGTTCGCGTCAAAAGAACTCATGACAGTTAAAAATCGGAAAGAGCAGGGAGGTACCTCCCGACTGTCCTGGCAAAACTGGTAGCTGGTGTATGGGCATGACCAGGGAACGCATCAGTCTGACCTTGAAGCTGACGGCGATGTTCTTGTCGTTCCAGAGGACTTTCAGTCCGATCATTGCAGCCGTGGTCTGGGCTAGCCTACCCTGGAGAGAATTATTCAGGTTTTGATCCTTCCCCAGTCAGTTCCTACCCCATGTCTCGGGTAACACCCTGGTTACAAAGTCTCAATATCACCTAACCCCAACTGCGTTACTTATTTTCTTTGTTCTTAAAAGTTTAGTTGCTTGACTCGGTCTTTTCTCAGATTGTAACCGGGTCCCCCCCCCCCCCCCCCCCCTTGTAATGAGAGACTGCTGCTATTGTTCCAAGGGGTGAAACTCTATCGTGCTGCTGCGCCAGTGACTTTGAAAGTACAGGCCAGGGTGAGGAAGAATGAAAAAGAGACGAGAAGGAAGATGTGAAGAGATTTGCGACTTATCTCTCGACCAGCGCTTTTTCTGTGCGTTAATAACTATGTAGGATGAATGAACGAATCAACTAATCAAACAACCAGACTGGCAGCTGGTCTGTGAATGAATGAAATGGATGAATGAATGAATGAATGAATGGATAAATGAATTATTTAGTAAATGAGTGAATGAGTAAATGAATGAACGAATGGATGGATGGATGGATGGATGGATGGATGAATGAATGAATGAACGAATGTGCGATTTAAGTGAGCATAAAAAGCCCATACCTTTAAGGGTAATTACGGGGCTAAAATTAATATACACCGGGCTCTGTGCTTACGCTCCAGTTTCATTACGAGTTATTATTAATCGTGGTGCTTTTTGTTTTTGGTTGTTGTTGTTGTTGTTATTTTTGTTTCTGACTCCCTGTTGAATATCGGAACTGAAAAGACTGAAGTGCTACGTATATCTATGTGAGGAACATCTTGACCCGTAGAGGCGTTAAATCTCCTGAAAATTTGCCAGTAGTTTTGAAATCACCGGTTCATAAAGTATTGTCAACCCCACTGATATGTGTGTGTGCGTGCGCGCGCGCGTGTTTGTGTGTGTGCGTGCATATAAGAGAGAGAGAAAGAGAGCGAAAGAGAGAGAGAGAGAGAAAGAGAGAGAGAAAGAGAGAGAGAGTGTGTGTGTGTGTGTGCGTGTGTGTGTGTGTGGTGTGTGTGTGCGTGTGTGTGTGTGTGTGTGTGTGCGTGTGTGTGTGTGTGTGTGTGCGTGCGTGCGTGCGTGCCGTGCGTGTGTGTGTGTGTAAGAGGGACAGGGAGTTGCCTAGCATCCCAATGGTGAAAAAAGATGGAACAAACGGAATCGTTCAATCATGTATTCAGCGCCGACACAGTTCAAACCAGTGTGATCTCTGAACCAATCACACCACCAAGGAACCTACCTACCTACCTGTCTACCGCCTCACCTACCCAGGCCCCCTGTGAAGTATTCAGGGCACAAAGTGATATTCCATTCAGCCCCATAAACCCCGCATGCATGAACTGCTTTACAACAAAAAAGAACCCGAACCAAAAACGGTTATGCTTTTGCTTGTTTGTTCTTGTTGAGTTTTTTTTCCCTTCTTCATAATAATACTTCCCAGAATAACCGTCAGAGGAAAAACCACACCTTCAGAGAATCGGAATGCATCTGGCTTGATGAACGCACGCAGAACATCTTGCGCGCACGTTAAAACCCGTTCCGCTTTTCGGAAGAGTAGGCCATTGTGTGCCGGTGGGAACGGATGACAAAATTGACAAGACTGCATACACACGGAAAGTGGATGGAAAAAAAGCGCATGAATGCTTATTCCATTATCCTCGAAATAAAAGAATAAATAAATAAAGTAAAAATTAAAAGATAGTGAAAGATTTTTTTTAATTTGGTGTGAATACTGAAACGTTAAAAGTTCGATGCAAGTGCACACATGAATGGGGCTTTTCGCATTCATTTATTTTCAAAGAACTTCAATCACAGCCTCTCACATTAAGTCAAAAGATCCTAGCAGAGCACACTGCTCTCCATATAATGTTTTAAAAAATTTATACCGCTTTAAGTCACGAGATTTCTCTGCGTGAAATTCAGGTTGCTCTCCCCGGGGAGAGCGCGTCGCCACAAGAGCAGTGCCACCTTTTTTTTTTTTTTTTGGTCTGTATTTGTTTTCTTATCAGAGTGGCTTTTTTTCTAAGAATTTTGCCAGGGACAGCTCTCTTGTTGCCGTGGGTTCTTTTACGTGCGCTGAATAATTTTGAGTATCACACGGTACCTCGGTTTATCGTCTCATCCGAATGACTAGCGCCCAGACCACCACTCATGGTCTAATGGATGGGGGAAAAGTTTCGGGCCCAAACGGGATTCGAACCACCGCACACTTCCGACCCGGACTTTTCGCTTTCTAGACAGGCGCGTTACCTCTAGACCACCGATCCACCGTCCTCAAACAAATGTAGCAGGAGATCAGTCTGTAAATCTAGTCTCCGATATTTCTTTAACAACACAAATGTAGCACGACTCTGTTAGTTGAAAATGATGACACTGTTTTGCGTTTTTGTGATGATATTCTGGAGGGGAAAAAAACTTGGAAGCCACTTCTAGAGTGTTTGTAGTTAAAAACAATTTCCAATGTTTCTCCTTGAATCAATTCAATTCGAATACTTTATTATCACAGAGAGAGAGAGAGAGAGAGAGAGAGAGAGAGAGAGAGAGAGAGACTCTATCCTATCCAGGTACCTTTTTATTGATTTACCTCTACAGAAAACGACAGCATCAGTCTTACCAGTTTGACATTCAATCCCAACCTATTACAACGCCCATTGAAGGCATGTAACACAATTTGCATATATTATCAACTGTTACCTGCCAGCTCAATCATTAGCATATATCAATAGGAAAACAGAATTTTGAACTACAGTCTGAATGAATACCTTAATCATCTTAAAGCGAGAAAGATTTTTTTTTTTAAATTTAAAGCGAGAAAGATGGTCTAATCATATACAAAATGGCTTCTCCCAGGTCGTAATAAGGTAAAGGTAAAGGGAGTCCCATAACCTATAAGGTCGTAGGGGAGCGAGGCATCAGAGACCTCACTTCTCTAGGGCCAGCATATTGAGGGCGGCGCCCATCTCCTCTCCCTCGCTGCTTTACCTTCCCTGACCCTAAAGAGGGCAGGTACCCATTTACAGCTGGGTGAACTGAGGGAACTGTACTGAAGCCAAGGCGCCCAAACGGTCACCCATCCAACTGGTAACCACGCTCGACGCTGCTTAACTTGGCTGGGGGAAAGCGAGTGCTCCGACCACTGAGCTATCCCGTCCCCCTAAATGGTCGGAAGGCCTCTATCTTAATTGCGGGTAATGGATCACATAATTATGCAAAATCTCACCATTGGTGAACTTCAGAGGGATGGCCAATGAACAGAAAACAAACAAACAAACAAACAAACAACAAAACCGCTATGGCTAAAAAACAAAAAGGAAAAAAGAATTTTTAAAAATATTCTATTTATTTGATAATACAGTCGACTCCCAAGATTTTTTCAAGAAATCTCTGGGTGCATGAAATTTAAGAACACTACAATCAGCAGATAATTATGAGCGTGTGACAGTGCTTACAACATAGCTCGCTCACTGCACAATGCAATCATATAATGTAACAAAGCAAGCGAAAAACCCTGGTACATCTCACCCACCCTGAAAAAGCAGAAAAATGCCACAACAAAGATGGGCCCACTAAAATAATGGCAGTATGACAGGGAAAAGTATGACAAATATCATATGACAGGGAAAAGTATGACAAATATCGTATGACAGGGAAAAGTATGACAAGTTATGGACAGAAAAACAGAAACAGCATTCAAGATAATGAAAAAGAAGGTTAAGATTTTCACCTCCCTTAACTCTTACACTGCTGCTGTAACACAGACCGGATTACGTTCACATTTTCACCTTTCCTAACTGTAACATTGCTTCTGTAACACAGACCGGATTACGTTATGATTTTCACCTTTCCTAACTGTAACATTGCTTCTGTAACACAGACCGGATTACGTTAAGATTTTCACCTTTCCTAACTGTAACATTGCTTCTGTAACACAGACCGGATTACGTTAAGATTTTCACCTTTCCTAACTGTAACATTGCTTCTGTAACACAGACCGGATTACGTTATGATTTTCACCTTTCCTAACTGTAACATTGCTACCGTAACACAGACCGGATTACGTAAAGATTTTCACCTTCCTAACTGTAACATTGCTTTGTAACACAGACCGGATTACGTTATGATTTTCACCTTCCTACTAGTAACATTGCTTCTGTACACAGACCGAATTACGTTTGATTTCACCTTTCCTAACTGGATACTTTCTGTAACCAACCGGATTAACGTATGAGATTTCACCTTCCTAACTGTACTCTGCTTCTGTAACACAGACCGATTACGTTGCGATTTCACCTTCTAACTGTAACATTCTACCGAACACAGACGGATAGATATTTTCCTTTAAGAACCGAAACAAAACCCCTACTAACGATTTCAATTTCCAAAAGAACATTGCTAAAACAAGACGGAAGTAAGGGTTTATTTAATGTAACAGGGTACCGAAACACAACCATAATTTAAGACCCCTTTCCTACAACATTTAACGGAACGGGGTAGCTATGGGAAATTCGTGAAATTCAAACCTTCATTCATTCAAGGGGGAACCCCGGGTTAAATGTCAAAAATCCCTTCTCCCCAAAACCGGATTAAAGTAAAGACCCTTCTCACGGGAAAATCTTCGCACACGTTAAATTTCCCTTTTTAAATTTCATTGTCCGGGGAAAAGGGGTACAAAAAAAAAACCCATACACACGG
>CM054144.1:51725374-51735374 GCA_028751875.1 Rapana venosa
TCCAAGTCTACACTCCCCCTTTACCCCACCCCCTCTCCTCCACCTCCCTTCCTCAACACCCCTTCCCCGCACCCCCCCCCCCCCCCCCCCCCGACTTTCCATTTACCCGTCAACCACCTCTCCACCCACACCACCACCCCACCACCCACACACACTTTTTTCTCACTTGGATTGAAAATCTTTCGGGTGAAAAACCCAGCAGAATGCTGCTAACCAACTAACCAACAACGACCACGGGGGTAAAAAAAAGAGAAAAAAAAGAAAAATGGCGAGGAAATTTGACTTTTCGGTTGAATGGAGAAATAAAATGATGGCGGGGACCGAAGCGAAAGTTTTGAAGAAGGCAACACGGTTCTACGGAAATCTTGAGTCAACAAGGACGTCTGCTTCCCAGCTAGTCTTGAGAGAGTACCGGACAGGTGTGTAAAGTTAGCAGTAGTTATCCGGTGCTTTTGTATGTGGTGTTTGTGTGTGTGTGTGTGTGTGGTGTGTGTGTGTGTGTGTGTGTGGTGTGTGTGTGTGTGTGTGTGTTGTGTTGTGGTGTGTGTGTATGTGTGTGTGTGTGTTGTGTTGTGTTGTGTTGTGTTGTGTGTGTGTAGTGTGTATGTGTGTGTTTGTGTGTGTGTGTGTGTGTGTGTGTGTGTTGTGTGTGTGTGTGTGTGTGTGTGTGTGTGTGAGTGAGTGAGTGAGTGAGTGAGTGAGTGTATGTTTGTGTGTGTGTATGTGTGTGTGTGTTTGAGTGAGTGAGTGAGTGTGTGTGTGTTGTGTGTGTGGTGTGTGTGTGTGTGTGTGGTGTGTGTGTGTGTGTGTGTGTGTGTTCTTTTGAGTTCTGTCTTTTTTGTGCCTGTTTCTGTGGGTGGGGGTGGGGGTGAGGGGTATGTGTGGGGGGGGGGGGGGGATCTGTGTGTGTGGGGGGGTGGGGTGGGGGGAGATGTGGGGGGGTGGGGGGAGATGTGTGGTGTGGAGGGAGATGTGTGTTAGTGTTGGAGGGAGATGTGTGTGGTGTGTAGTGTGTGTGTGTGTGTGTGTGTGTGTGTGTAGTGTGTGTGTTTGTTTTGTGGGTTGTTTGTTTTTTTGTTTTACACGTGGTTAGTGGTATATACTTGATACTGTTGTGTCATAGGAACTAGGAGCGAGTTCTGTCTCGTCTTTTTGTGTCTGTGTGTGTGTGGGTGGGGGGGGGGGGGGGGGGGGGTGGAGGGGGGGGGGGGTTGGAGTGTGTCCTGTGTGTACTGTGTGTGTGTGTGTGTGTGTGTGTGTTAGTGTGTGTGTGTGTTAGTGTGGTGTGGTGAGATATGTGTGTGTGTGCGAGCGTGCGCTTGCGTGCGTGCGCGTGCGTGTGTGTATAATCCGTGTGTGTGTGGGTGTGCGCGCGGCGCGCGCGCGCGCGCGCGTGCGTATATCCGTGTGTGTGTGCGCGCGTGCGTGCGCGTGCGTGTGTGTGTATGTGTGTGTGTGTGTGCAAGGAGCGGGTATTTCCTTGTTAGGATGCACATGGGTGGGTAAGTTATAAAAACACGGGCACAGAAAACGTGATAAAAGAATGGGTAGGCCGCCTTAGGTGCCCTGGAATAAAGCGTGATTCCTAGCAAGTGTTTGAACAATTCTCTTTCTGTCTTTCTTTCTTTCTGTCTTTCTTTCTTTCCTTTCTGTCTGTCTTTCTTTCTTTCTGTCTTTCTTTCTTTCTGTCTGTCTCTCTTTCTGTCTGTCTTTCTTTCTTTCTGTCTTTCTTCTTTTCCGTGTTTCTTTCTTTCTTTCTGTCTTCCTTTCTGTCTTTCTTTCTTTCTGTCTGTCTTCTTTCTGTCTTTCTTCTTTTCCGTCTGTCTTTCTTTCTGTCTGTCTTTCTTTCTGTCTGTCTTTCTTTCTGTCTGTCTTTCTTTCTGTCTGTCTTCCTTTCTGTCTTCCCTTTTTGTCTTTCTTTCTGTTTTTCCTTTCTGTCTTTCTTTTTTTTCTGCTTTTTTTCTTTCCCCTTTTTGTCCCCCCTTTTTTTCTTCTTTCTTCTTTCCTTTTTGTTTTTTCTTTTTTCCTTCCTTTCTGTCTTTTTTTCTTTCTGTCTGTTTTTCTTCCCCTTTGTCTTTTTTTTCTTTTCTGTCTTTCTTTCTTTCTTTCTGTCCTTTCTTTCTTTCTTTCTTTGCCCCTTTTTTCTTTTTTTCTGTCTGTCTTTCTTTCGTCTGGTCTTTCTTTCTTCCCGTCTTTCTTTCTTCTGTCTTTCTTTCTTTTTGTCTTTTCCCTTTTTGCTTTCTTTCTGTCTTTCTTTTCTTTCTGTCTGTCTTTTTCTGTCTGTCTTTCTTCTGTCTGTCTTTCTTTCTTTCTGTCCCTTTTCTTTCTTTCTGTCTGTCTTCTCTTTCTGTCTTTCTTTCTTCTGTTTCTTTTTTTTTTCTGTCTCCTTTCTGTCCCCCTTTCTTCTTCTTTCTGTCCTTTCTTTTTGTCTTTCTTTCTTTCTGTCTTTCTTCTTTCTGTCTTTCTTTTTTTCCCTTTTTGTCTTTCTTTCCTTTTTGTCTTTTTTCTTTCTTCTTTCTTTCCTTTCTGTCTTCCCTTTTTTCTTTCCTTTCTGTCTTCCCTTTCTGTCTTTCCCTTTTTGTCTTTTTTTCTGTCTGTCTTCTTCTTTCGTCTGTCTTCTTTCCTTTTTGTCTTCTTTCTTTCTTTCTGTCTGTCTTTCTTTCTGTCCTTTCCTTTCTTTGTCGTCTTTCTTTTCTGTCTTTCTTTCTTTCTTTCTGTCTGTCCCCTTTTTGTCTTCTTTCTGTCTTCTGTCTGTCTTTCTTTCTTCCTTTCTTTTCTTCTGTCTGTCTTTCTTTCTGTCTTCTTTCTGTCTTTCTTTCTGTCTCCCTTTTTGTCTTTCTGTTTTGTCTTTCTTCTGTTTTTCTTTCTTCCTGTCTTTCTTTCTTTCTGTCTGTCTTTCTTTCTTTCTGTCTTTCTTTCTTTCGTCTGTCTTTCTTTCTTCCTTTCTGTCTTCTTCCTTCTTTTTTTCCCTTTCTGTCTGTCTTTTCTTCCTGTCTTTCGTCTGTCTTTCTGTCTCTTTCTTCCTTTCTGTCTTTCTTTCTGTCTTTCTTTCGGGTCTTTCTTTCTTTCTGTCTTTCTTTCTTTCTGTCTTTTTTCTGTTTTTCTGTCTGTCTTTTTTTCTGTCTGTCTTTCTGTCTTCCTTCTGTCTTTTTTCTTTCTGTCTGTCTTTCTTTTTTTAAATTTATTTTATTTTATTTTCGCTCCTCATTTAGACCTTCAAGGATCACCAACGTGAATTTTTTTTTTTTTTTGCGTATGCGATAGTTACCTCCCCCCCCCCCCCTCGCCCCCCCCCCCCCCCCCCCCCCCCTTCCGTCCCTCTATTTAGGTTGCCGCATTCCAACTTCGGGTTAGTGGTCCAACCCAACTACGTTCATGCATTTTTCTTCTTCTTTTTTATTATTTTTTTTATTCAATTTTGTCATCCGTTCCTACCAAAATGGCCTACTCTTTCGAAAGGCAGAATGAGGTTTTAACGTGTGTGCGCAAGATGTTCTGCGTGCATTCGCACACAAGGCTTCGGTTTATAGTTTCGTCTGAAGGACTTTTTGACAGTCAGTTCTATTTTTCTCGTCAAACTGGGAAGAAAGGGTAAGGCTGGGAATCGAACGCAGAAACACATGGTTTACTTGTTAAGGCAGGTGAACGTCTTAACCGTCCTTCCTTCTTGTACTTACACGTGTGTGTGTGTGTATGTGTGTGTGTGTGTGTGTGTGTGTGTGTTTACTTTTTATATTATCTTTTATATCGAGGATAATGGAATAAGCACTCATTGGCTTTTTTACATCCAGTCCCCGTGTGTGTACGGTTTTGTAAATTGTGTTAAACTGTTCTCCCCGGGCACACAATGGCCTACTCTTTCGAAAAGCGGAACAGGATTTAACGTGTGCGCAAGATGTTCTGCAAAGCGTTCGCACACGGGGGCCCCGGTTTTTTAGTCTCATCCGAAGTGTCTTGTGGTGTGTGTGTGGTGTGTGTGTGTGTGTGTGTGTGTGTGTGTGTGTGTGTGTGTGTGTGTGTGTGTGTGTGTTTAAAGCTGTGGTTTTTGTGTGTGTGTGTGTGTGTGTTGTGTGTGTGTGTGTGTGTTGTGTGTGTGTTTTGTGTGTGTTTTGGGGTGCTTGTGTGTGTGTGTGTGTGTTTTGTTGTGTTGGTGTTGTGTTTGTGCTGTGTGTGTGTGTGTGTGTGTGTGTGTGCGCGCGTGTGTGTGTGTGCTGTTTTGTATGCCTGTCGGTCTCTCTGCCTCTCTGTCTGTCTGTTTATCTGCCTCTCAGTGGTTACGCATCACGCACGCACGCTCTGTAAACCATTATGTTCCAGTATAAATGCATGTAATCTGATTTGCGTCAGCGTTCATGTGCATATATCATCGTTGTATTCGTTCAACATGCATTATTCATTTTCAGCGGAAAACAGATATAGGCACGATAATATTTTGGGCTTTTTTTTTCCTTTTTTTCTTTCATTTTTTTTCAAAAACGACATTAATGGGCGACTGCGTCCGTAATATTGATATCATCACATACTAATGTTGGGAGCGTTAACAGCTTGGGGCCGGAGACTGCGGGGACGCTATTCCAAATTATCTCCCCCTGATAGAGCGTGCAGGTCACGTGGGTTGAAAGAGACCGGGTACCCGCTGCTTAGGGCTTCCTGTATACAACATGCAGTGCTAAACGGCCATAAAGACAAATGAATGCCATGAAAGCGAACACCACAAAGTGAAGGAAGGGTCCATCCACCTAGCCTAAAGTTTTCTCGAGAAGGATCTGCTGATGAGTCAGACAGCGATTTAGGGATTGTTTGAGGTGGGGTTTTGTTTTGTTTGTGTTTTTTTTAATAAAGACTTTATTGTTGTTTTTATTTGTTTGTTGGTTTTGTTGTTTTTGTTTTGGGTTGGGAGGTGGGGGAGGGGGGGTTGTTTCTTTGTGAGTTTTGCTTGTGTGCTGTTGTTTTTTGTTGTTGTTTTTTTTTTTGGGGGGGTTAATAAAGAGTTTATTGGTGTTGTTTTTTTGTTTGTTGGTTTGTTTTTTGTTTGAGGGTGTGTGTGGGTTTTTTTGGGGGGGTTGTTTCTTTGTGTGTTTTGTATGTGTGTTGTTTGTTTGGGTGTTTGTTTGGTTTTTTGGGGGGAGTGTTGGGTTTGTTAGTTTTCTTTGCTTTTGTTTGTTTTGGTTTGCTGTGGGTTTGTTTGGGTTTGGGTGGGTTTTTTTGGAGGGGGGAGGGGTTGGGGGGAGGGGGAAGGGGGGAATAATACCATTTTATTGTTGTTGTTTTGTTCTCGTCATTTTTCTTCTGTATTGTATACTCGGAAGTGAAAAACAAATAAAAGACAATAGACGTATGCATAGTTTTAGGTGAAATCGCTTTGATCTGTTTTTTTTCAAGCAATCATTGATATCTATATATTATATATGTTTTATGTATAAATCTACATTACATAAATATATATAGACACACACACACACACACACACACACACACACACACACACACACACAGAAAGATACACAGACATAAACAGAGAGACAGACAGACAGAGCGAGAGACAGACAGAGACAGACACAGAGAGAGAGAGGGGGGGGGGAGATAAATAAAAAAAAGAATGGAGCTAAACGTAGTGTAGGTTACCTAGTCGAGTCAGATTTTTATTTCCAGATGGTACATTGAAAAAAAGCAATGCATTTGCTTTTTGTCATCACGCTATCTATCTTTTGCAATTTCATAATCATGATGTTGCTGTTGTTGTTGTTGATGATGATGATGACGATGACGATGATGATGTTGATGATGATGATGTTGATGATGATGATGATGATGTTATTGCGCGCTCCTCTGCTTAACACCCGAGGAATCACCTGGAACATGCACCCCGATTTGCTCATTCCACCCGGGGAATCACCTGGAACATGCACCCCGATTTGCTCATTCCACCCGGGGAATCACCTGGAACATGCACCCCGATTTGCTCATTCCACCCGGGGAATCACCTGGAACATGCACCCCGATTTGCTCAGCCCACCCGGGAATCACCGTGGGTCCGTAAATAGACACTGGATGAGAGAAGCGTGCGTGTATGACTGCATTCGAGTAGCCTACCTAGCCATAATCGTAGGCAGCCATACTCCGACTTCAGAGGCTGTTTTCTTCCTTAACGGAGAGTGCACATTGTGTTGTTATGCTGGAGTTTGTTATGGCTTTAGACAATCTAAACATAACGCTTTCACGCGTAACAAGATTGTAATGTAGGCTATATATGTGTGTGTAGTAGTAGTTCTTCAGTTTAACGTCCTTCCACTAAACAGTGATATCAGACGGGAAAATGTGTGTGTGTGTGTGTGTGTGTGTGTGTGTGTGTGTGTGTGTGTGTGTGTGTGTGTGTGTGTGTGTATGTGTGTGTGTGTGTGTGTGTGCGTGTGTGTGCGCGCGCGCGCGCGCGTGTGTGTGTGAGTGTGTGTAAGGGGATGCATATAGCTAATCATTGACAATTAACAAATATTAATAAGGCGTAAAAAAGAACTTTGAAAAGATAGAAATAACAGCTCAAACATTAACTTTGCAATTTCTACAACTAAATAAAATACAATGTACTATAGGTATCTGATAATAGGACAATGAGTTAATGACAATACAATATCTTTCATTAAAGGGGTGTCTTTAAGTATTTGCTCCCAGTCGGGTAAAAAGGTTTTTAGATCTGGACATTGCAAAAGAACGTGAGCATTGGTAATAGTTGGTAATGGTAATGGTGTGTGTGTGTGTGTGTGTGTATGTGTATGTGTGTGTGTGTATGTGCACTTGTGTGTTTATTTTTTATTTATTTTTTATTTTATTTTATATCGAGGATAATGCAAAAAGCACTTATGTGCTTTGTTTTTTACATCCAATCCCCGTGTGTATGCGGTTTTGTGAATTCTGTCATCTGTTCCCACCGGCACACAATGGCCTTCTCTTACGCTAGGTGTGTGCGCGCGCGCGCGCGTGTGTGTGTGTGTGTGTGTGTGTGTGTGTGTGTGTGTGAATAGATGGCCATCTAGCTAGCTAGATGAGAGAGAGCCTTAATATATACTATACTAGTGTGTGTTTGTGAGTGAGTGTGCGCGCGCGCGTGCGCGCACGTACTAGTAAACTCATAATGCATCCCTGCACCACACCACACCACACCACACCACACCGCACCACACACGCACAGCTAAATGAAACCTCAGTTGCTACACTTAGTGCGACACTTTCGCTAGCGTGTGTGGCGGTGTGTGCTTGTGGGAGCTACCAGGCTGCGCGCTGATGTCTATCTAAACATATACCTATAAATATATAAACTACGTGTATGTGGTGGCGAGGGCTGGGCTGGGCTGGGGCTACCTGTGTCTTACTATCAGCAGTCGTAGGGGAAGGCGTGGCCAGCTACAGGTGTAACCAGGTGTGCCTCCTGCCACTAACTGACTGTCTCTGTTGTCGAAACGTTTACTTCTTGGGCCTGTGTGTCTTACTTAAGTTGTGTGCTTCAACGAGTGTGTGTGTGTGAGACCTTATCTCTTTCCTTTATTGTTTTAATGTGGGGGTGGGTTGTTGTTTTTTTTAATCCTTGTGTGTGTGGCGCTTTGTGTTGACAAGGTAAGTTTTTCAGATCGTTATGTGCTCGTTTATTATTATCGTTATTATTATTATTTTAATTTTCTCTGTTTTGGTATTTGTATACCAGTTTTTAAGTCACGGAAGATTTCTCTGCGTGAAATTTGGGCTGCTCTCTCTGTCAGGGAGAGTGCATCGCCTCAAGAGCAGCGCCACCCTTCTTCTTTTTTCCCCCTCTTCTTTCTTGTCTTCTCTGCATGTGTATTTGTTTCTCTAATCAGAGTGGCTTTTTTTTCTTCTACATTTTTTTTTCTCTCTCGCACTGGTATGCCAGATATTTTATTTTTGGTATACGGTAAGGTTTTGTTTTGTTTTTTTCTCCTCGATATTCTAGTTAATATTCACTTTTTTGCGTGTTTATCCTTGGTCGATATTCTACTTTCACCAATGAAGGATTTCTGAAGTGTGAGAGGTGTGTGGAGTGTTATTTCTTCGGCTTTTTTCCCTACTTTTTTTTCTTCTTCTTTCAAACTGGTCAGGTAACGCTTTACTGGGAAAGCTTTAAATTGTTGGGTAGTAGTAGTTGGAGGGTGTTTACGGTTGGTTGGCTATTTGGGTGGTGGGAAAGAGGGACTGGGGTAGGGAGTAGTAGCTCCACGTGTTTAACACGCGTCTTTTTTTTTTCCCTGACAAATTTCTGTACTGGTGGTTTTTTTGTTGCTCTCTCTCTCTCTCTCTCTCTCTCATCTCTCTCTCTTCTCTCTCTCTCTCTCTCTCTTTCTCTCTCTCTCTCTCTCTCTCTCTCATCTCTCTCTCTCTCTCTCCTCTCTCTCTCTCTCTCTCTCTCTCTCTACTGCTTCTGACTGGGGGGACGGGACAGCCTAGTGGTTAGAACATTGCGCTGGCAATCTGACGACCCGGGTTCGATTCCCGTTCAAGGGGATATTTTCCCCTGGAGTTCACATCAGTGCAGACTCCTCTCTCCCCAAAAGTCTTTCGGATGAGACTATAAACCGAGGCCCCGTGTGCGAACGCACGCAGAACATCTTGCGCACACGTTAAATCCTGTTCCGCTTTTCGTAAGAGTAGGCCATTGTGTGCCGGTGGGAACAGATGACAGAATTTACAAAACTGCATACACACGGGGACAGGATGTAAAAAAGCACATAAGTGCTTATTCCATTATCCTCGATTAAAAAAAAACATTTAAAAAAAAGAATGACTTGTTTTGGTCGGTCGGGGCTAGAACCCCGAGGTTCACCAATGGTGAGATTTGGGATAGGCGACCGTTTTTACCCACCATTAAGGTAGCCACATTCCGACTTCGGGGATGACTTCCATTTAGATAGTATTCCAGTCCTTTAAAAAAAAAAAAAAAATATATATATATATATATATAAGCTCTGGGACGGGATAGCTCAGTGGTCAGAGCACTCGCTTTTCCCCAGCTAAGGTTAAGCAGCATCGAGCGTGGTTACCACTTGAATGGGTGACCGTTTGCGCGCCTTGGCTTCAGCACAGTCCCCCCCCAGTTCACCCAGCTGTAAATGGGTACCTGCCCTCTTTAGGGTGAAGGAAGGTAAAGCAGCGAGGGAGAGGAGATGGGCGCTGCCCTCAAAATGCTGGCCCCTAGAGAAGCTGAGGTTTCTGATGCTTCGCTCCCCTTCGACCACATAGGTTATGGGACACCTTTACCTTTTATAAGAAGATCTGCAGACTACGGAATAGGTTAAGTTGAGGGTGAAACGCTCTCTCCCTCATCTTCGAAGAATGATAGGAAAGAGACAGCGTGGGGAGTGTGACGATATAAAATGTCACTGATACGGAGCGCATTTGAAAAAAAACTATTGCAGAAAAACTAGAAAATATTATTTTGCGTGCATGGAATATTCGCGCGCGCGCGCGCGTGTGTGTATGTGGATAAGTATGTGTTTGGGTGTATGCGTGTATCAGCGTAGGGTAGTGTGTGTGTGTGTATGTGTGTGTGCGCGCGCATACACACACGCGCGCGCGCACGCGCTCGCTCGCTCGCACATGCCAACACAGTGCCTGTGTATCTTACCATTCTTACACACCTACACTCGTGTCACTAAAATTGTCAAGACACGGATAGAAAACTGATAGTCAACCCCCGAACAGTACACACAATAATAATAATGTAATAAGCTATGATGTTATCTGCACACAACGCCACAAAGCATGACAAAACTTTAATGGCCGTAACAGTATCGCACTATCTGTCACAGACTATATATCCGCGTGCGTGCGTGCGTGCATGATTCTTGTGCAGTGGCCAAGGCGTAGTTCCTTTGTTACTAGATCTAGATAGTTGATACTATTTTCCTCCTCACTGTATTTTGTTTCATAGGTTGGTTGGTTGGCTGTGTGTGTGTATGTGTGTGTGTGTGTGTGTGTGTGCGCGCGCGCGCGCGTG
>CM054144.1:51740374-51747874 GCA_028751875.1 Rapana venosa
CGTCTTCTGAATGCAAGAAAAGTTAGATGGGCTCAGCCAATCCATCATATGACGTTGTATTTATGACGTTGGCTTAGGAAATCTTACGTAAACACACGCTATGTGGCACATGCTTTGAAATTACGTATCTGTATGCAACATGAAGAGTTCACAAAAAAGGGGGTCCTATGAAAATAAATGAAAAGATGGGGGTGGATCAAATCTTAAATTATCACTTTGTGTCTGTAATACAGTTGGGGGGGGGGAAAAAAAACAGTCCGTTAAAACAACGTATCAAGCTTTCGATCAAAAGTGTGTTATAGCATCATTTTGCTCGTCTGTAACTGGGCTTTAATTCCTCACCAATCCACCCCGAACCCCCCACACCTAGATCTAAACGGTGACAGTTTTGATCAAAATTATAATCTGTGCTTGCTGAACCAAATTTAGAAGAAAAAAAATAAAGATAAAACTGCTCAAAACCCAAATAAAACTATCAATCTTGATGGCTTTCCTTTACATTCTTCTTCTCTTCCTCCTTCGTCTATTTTTTTCTTCCTCCTGATTTTCCTCTTGTCACGGTTTTAGATAAAGACTAAACGTATGGGAAACAAAAAGAAGTGATAACTCAATATTTTGAAACTATATACCGCGACAGCAAAGTTTTTATGGCGTCAATCACACCGAGACAGGACTTCACAAAAGTTCTACTGTGTCATACAACCACGATTGTCAAGAACTACCAAGATAGAACGTCAACAAAAGCAATGAGCTACTCTATGAGTCTTACATCAGTACTAACAAACCACATCAAGCCATTGACTCATTTACAATGTGTGGACAGCTAGCTACAGTCTATTTGACTCACACAGACGCTGTGCCAACACAGATCAGTTTGTATCAATTCTCCAGGTCCCTTAGACAAGCAAGCCCAATAAAACGGGGATAGGTTAAACCTCGACCTCTCTTACATGGAGAGGCACCCAGGTTGATAAGTACAGGTGCTGTCACCAGAGAGACGGGTACTTAGGGACAACAATTGTGACATAAGAAGGAGGCCACAGTTGATTGGATGTACACAGCCTTCATTTGAAGGCAGGGGGTTTAGTCAACACAAGGTCCTCTCCTGGCTGAGCGTAATATAGAAAGATCCCCTATATGTACACACTGTGTGAGAGTAATATAGAAAGATCCCCCATATGTAAAGACTGTGTAAGCGTAATATATATATATTTTTTTAATATAGAAAGATCCCCTATATGTACAGACTGTGTATGACGGGGGTAATAGATAAGTCTCCTATATGTACAGACTGTGTATGACGGGGGTAATGAAGATAGATTTCATATATGTACAGACTGTGTATGACGGGGGTAATAGATAGATCCCCTATATGTACAGACTGTATGACGGGGGTAATAGATAGATCCCCTATATGTACAGACTGTGTATGAGGGGGTAATAGATAGATCCCCTATATGTTCAGACTGTGTATGACGGGGGTAATAGATAGATCCCCTATATGTACAGACTGTGTATGAGGGGGTAATAGATAGATCCCCTATATGTTCAGACTGTGTATGACGGGGTAATATAGATAGATCCCCTATATGTACAGACTGTGTATGACGGGGGTAATGTAGATAGATCCCCTATATGTACAGACTGTGTATGACGGGGGTAATATAGATAGATCCCCTATATGTACAGACTGTGTATGACGGGGTAATATAGATAGATCCCCTGTATGTACACACTGTGTATGACGGGGTAATATAGATAGATCCCCTATATGTACACGCTGTGTATGACGGGGGTAATGTAGATAGATCCCCTATTTGTACACACTGTGTATGACGGGGGTAATATAGATAGATCCCCTATATGTACACACTGTATATGACGGGGGTAATATAGATAGATCCCCTGTATGTACACACTGTGTATGACGGGGTAATATAGAAAGATCCCCTATATGTACAGACTGTGTATTACGGGGGTAATATAGAAAGATCCCCTATATGTACAGACTGTGCATGACGGGGTAATATAGATAGATCCCCTGTATGTACACACTGTGTATGACGGGGTAATATAGATAGATCCCCTATATGTACACGCTGTGTATGACGGGGGTAATGTAGATAGATCCCCTATATGTAGATAGATCCCCTATTTGTACACACTGTGTATGACAGGGGTAATATAGATAGATCTCCTATATGTACACACTGTGTATGACGGGGGTAATGTAGATAGATCCCCTATATGTACAGACTGTGTATGACGGGGTAATATAGAAAGATCCCCTATATGTACAGACTGTGTATTACGGGGGTAATATAGAAAGATCCCCTATATGTACAGACTGTGCATGACGGGGTAATATAGATAGATCGCTGTATGTACAGACTGTGTATGACGGGGGTAATATAGATAGATCTCCTATATACAGACTCTGTTGTGGTGTGTGTGTGTGTGTGTGTGTGTGTGTATGTGTATGTGTATGTGTGTGTGTGTGTGTGTGTGTGACGGCAAGAGGGATACTTATCACGTCGTGGTTTGGTGGTCTGAAGTAAAAGTTAATTTCATTTCAACAAAGTTTTGAGGACTTTAAGTGTACAACCGAAAGGATGGAAAGTTCAGAATCTGTGCCATGTTTTTAAGTTAGGAACAACCATACAAAGTTAAAATCGATTTAAAGATAATTACTGCTGATGCGACTATGTTTGGGACATCCACATGAAATTACAGGACGCTGTTTCATATGTTAGGGACTCTGATACCAAGATACTGCACAGTATAGCCTGCCATGTTTACATGTTAAAGACGATCATACAATGTTATTTGTAAAGGACAATTGTATAAACTTACAGTACACAGTACGTAAGGGACAAACATATTAAGTCAAAGGCGACGAAGACATTTATTGCAGACTATACCATCTTCATACACTATTTCACGTTAGACAATTTTTATATGTTATGGCCAAGCCTGCTAAGTTAAAAGCAACATGAAAACAATTACTGCAGACTATACCGTGCCTGTATGCTAAAAGACAACGTACAAAGTTAAATGTGGTATAAAAATAATAATCGCTGCATGCAGACATCACTCCAACATGATCGCAAGACCTTTTAGAAACTCTCTCGCAGTACGTTTCGACAAGTCTACCTCCAAAACATCAACATGATGAAAACGAAACTTCTAATACTGTTGTGAGTGGGTCAAAGTGACTGAACATTCAAATCACCAGGGTTAAAACGCGTGGAGGAGGGGAGATTAACATCACTAGGACCGGGCCAACACCATCAAAGTTAATACGGGGGGGGGGGGGGGGGGGGGTGAAGAGGCTGTGAAAGACTTCCTTTAAACAAAATTTTAAATGATGGCTGATTAGCCTCCCTGGAGAAGAGATAGGTAAGACCCACAGGCAGGTTTAGCCTTCTAATCAGACTTCTAGGCTACTAGAACACTGCAGTGGATCTTTATTGTCATCTACGGGGACTACAATAAAGAGAAAGGTAATTCTAGATTCAGGTATAGATTTTCGGTTTACATTTGGAGCACAATGCTATCGATCTTTAATGTAGTCTAGTGAGATGCAGTAAAGATTATCCTTAAATTCAGATTTTAGGTTCAGCCTTTGCACGCTGCAGTGGATCTATACTGAATTGTACAGGAACTACAGCACAGAGGAAGATTACTCATGTTTTGATTCAGAGTTTAGCTTTAGACTTTAAGAACACTGTAGACTAGTAGGCCTTTATCGTTGTCTGAGGGAGCTACGTATAAAGAGGGAAATGATTCTAAGTTTGGATTTAGATTCTAGGTTTAGACTTCTTTAATTCTGGCACAGCGCAGGTCTGCATTGCAGTCTGTGAGGACTATATAAAGAGGAAGACGACTTTAGAACACTGTAATAGAATTCAACTGATGGACAGAATGATGAACAACACGGTAATTCCAGTTTCCATACTAGAACTAGATTTACTCCCAAGAGTGAAAAATGATATAGAAGACAAAGCGATGCAGATAGATCTAGTATACTAGACTCTAGCGATTCACTAATGTAAGCAATGACAGGACAAATATTTTCAAATGAGCAAAGCTAAAATCATATGGGGGATGGGGGTGGGGGAGTAAAAAAAAGCCCCCTTTTCATGAATTATATCAGACTTATTCAATGACCATCCCCCAGGGGGCAAAATTATGTGGGGAGAAAAATTTCAGTCAACACTTCACATACCTTCAAAGTAGAGATAGCAGAGAAAATAATCCATTGAGATGCATAAGATACTCCTAATGGGTGTCTACATTAGAGAAAATGTCGTCATAGGGTGGCCTAGATCCGTTTTCTCATGGTTTCAAATTAACAGTGAGAATACGGCGTCACGTTTTGCCGGTTTTAACAAACTGGAGTAACAACAACACCAACAGTCACAGTTTAATACCAGATATTCAACTGTAACTGTCAACACTTTTGTACCCAAATAAGCGCCAGAGAGAGAGAGAAAATGACAACTTGCCTAATCCCCTGATAACTGGAAATAAGAACAGACTGTGCTGAGGACGTCATCCAAAGATCCCCACTGCAAAGTCTTTGATACCATCGAAAATGCTTGGAAGTGAGCAAAACAAATGAAAAGGGCACACACGCTCACAACAATAAATAAAAATCGTTTCCCTATCCCCAATCTTTAGCAATATTGCTTGCTACCTGTTCTCAAGGAGGAAGCTTAAGAAAAACGAGACCACAAATTTAAAAAGACAAAAAAAATGTAACACTTGCTTGAAGATAGGAAAGGGGGAATGGACAGAAAATTGAGAAAATTAAACAATACGCTGACATAATACAATGTAGATCTAACAGAAAAGAACAAAAATTAACTTACAATTTCTCAACCAAAATGGCAAGATGAGTGGGGGAGGGGGGGGGGGGGGGGTAGAGACATATTCACCGATTCTTTAAAACAAAACAAAACAAAAACAACGCAGTGTATGCCGAATTCTCGAATGACAAGTTAAGAGCGCTCATTTCCTTCCCTCCTCTTCCAATCTTCTTCTGTCCCCTTTCTTCCAATCTTCTTCTGTCCCCTTTCTTCCAATCTTCTTCTGTCCCCTTTCTTCCAATCTTCTGTCCCCTTTCTTCCAATCTTCTGTCCCCTTTCTTCCAATCTTCTTCTGTCCCCTTTCTTCCAATCTTCTGTCCCCTTTCTTCCAATCTTCTTCTGTCCCCTTTCTTCCAATCTTCTGTCCCCTTTCTTCCATCTTCTGTCCCTTTCTTCCAATCTTCTTCTGTCCCTTTCTTCCAATCTTCTGTCCCTTTCTTCCAACTCTTCTGTCCCTTTCTTCCCGTCTTCTGTCCTTTCTTCCCGTTTCGTGGCGTGTTACTGTCAAACAGTCACTAATCTCCCCTACAAAAGCGCGATGCCACAAGGCGCCGCTAATAATGTTCGTTTGGCCGAATGGATTTTCCTCAGCGTACTCCGATAAACAATAGTTTTGCGAGCGGTGGCGACAAAAAAGGCCCCAGTTCTTGTTTACCTTTCGGTAAGCTACGTTTGATTAGTTTATCCATCCTGCTTACCTAGACTGACCGCTTGGACAGCTGAGGGTGCCCGACTTGAAAGTATTATTTCTGCTTCTAGTATTTTTTTTTTTTTGGGGGGGGGGGGAGAGGGGGGAGGGGGTGGGCGATTATGTAATGTTCTGTATAGAACTGTAATGGGGTTTTTTTTTGTGTGGTAGGGTTACGAAACAATGTGAAAAATTCACACCATTCGAGCCGAGTTGAACATTTTTGAAAACATAAAACGTGTCTGTGTGTCAGTGATTGATCTGGAAATGTCTTGTGTCACAGTTTGACGTAGATCTACTGGTTTGCATCTTTATTCACTGGTGTAAAGAAAGCCTGTGATCTTATCTGGATTCATCTCTCTCTCCCCTCTCTCTCTCTCTCTCATCCCTCCTCTCTCTCTCCTCTCTCTCTCTCTCCCCTCTCCTCTCTCCCTTTATATTATTTTATTATCATATATATCCTTAAGGGCGGGGACTGGATGTAAAAAAAGCACATGGGTGCTTATTCATTATCCTCGAAATAAAAAAGAATTTGTCATTGTCTCTCTCTCTCTCCTCATTCCTCTCTCCTCTCTCCCCTCTCTCTCTCTCTCTCCCCCTCTCTCTCTCCTTCTCTTCTCTTCTCTTCTCTCTTATTCAGCGCAAGTAAAAGAACCCACGGCAACAAGAGAGTTGTCTTTGGCCATATTCTGGAGAAACAGTCACTCTCACAGGGTTACAAAATAACAGTAGACGGGAAAATTAAAGGAGAATAAAAACACCATGGCTGGCATTACTCTTGCGGGGGAAGCAAACTTTCTGCAGAGCAGCCCCAATTTCACGCAGAGAAATCTGCCGCAACAGAAAACAATACAACAGAGTACAATACATCATATTTACCAACCCAGACCACGACAGAACACAATGTTATGCATAAGCAGAAACTGTGCCTGTCTGATGTGACCAACTGCGTGATGTAGTGAAGAATAACAATGCAACGTAACACTAAGGGCTCAACAGTGCATAGCGGTACCACACAAAAACGGAAAACCCAAAAAAAAAACCACGATTGTTATCAGGATTCAAAACAAAAACAGAAGTCTAGAACAATCTGGATCAAGCGATAACAGCAAAACTGCACACACGGGAAGCACTGATAACACATCAAAAGGGCATTTTGCGTGCGGGTGCGCGAGCGTGCATACCTCCTCCTCCCCCACCCCTTCACACACTCACGCACGGCCGCGCGCGGCGCGCACACACACACACCCCACACACACACACACACACACAAAACACACATGCGCAGGCAGATAGGGATAGCCTAGTGGTTAAAACATTGCGCTCGCAATCTGACGACCCGGGTTCTATTCCCGTTCAAGGGGATATTTTCCCCTGGAGTTAACACCAGTGCAGACTCCAAAGTCCTTCGGATGAGACTATAAATCGAGGCCCCGTGTGCGAACGCACGCAGAACATCTTGCGCACACGTTAAATCCTGTTCCACTTTTCGGAAGAGTAGGCCATTGTGTGCCGGTGGGAACACATGACGGAATTTACAAAAGCGCATACACACAGGCACTGGACGTAAAAAAGCACATGAGTGCTTATTCCATTATCCTCGATATAAAGGAATAAAATAAAAATAAAAAATAACTCACGGACACACACACGCACCCACGCACCACACACACACACACACACACACACACACACACACACACACACACACACACACACACATGCGCAGGCAGATAATAGATTATAGATACTGATGTTGGTATTGTTACACAGCTATATCACAGCTGACGCTTTGCCCAGAATATTTTTGGCCTGCACGTGCGCCACGTCTACCATTTTGTAACGATCTGGATTATGTTGCATTACACTGTCGTACTGGATTGCACTGTATTGTGTTGTATTGTATTGCGTTGTATTGTATTGCGGTGTGTTTGCATTGTA
>CM054144.1:51752874-51755374 GCA_028751875.1 Rapana venosa
TCTTTTCTCCCCTCTCTCTCTCTCTCTCTCTCTCTCTCTCTTCTCTCTCTCTCTCTCTCTCTAAAAAAGCACATAGTGCTTATTCTTTACCCTCAAATAAAAAATTTGTCATTGCATTTTTGTCTCTCCCCTTCCACTCTCTCTCCCTCTCTCCTCTCTCTCTCTCCTCCCCTTCTCTCTCTCTCCCCTCTTCCCTCTATATATATATATAATATAATATTTAATAAAATTTTTAAAATATATATATTTTTAAAATATCCACACACAATACACATCCCATGCACCCCGCAGCACCAACCCCCCCCCCCCCCCCCCCCCCCCCCCCCCAAAACACACACAATTGATCGTCATTTGGTTTCATTCTACATTTTTGGCATTGGAACCCCGCACCACATTTCAACTACAACACCACCGCGCACACACACACGACCCAGACATACATGTTCGTGCTTGCTCGCCATAAAAAGTACAAAAAAAGGCAATGACAACTTCAATTCATTTTTGCGGCGCGCGCGCCACGCCCACACACACACACCACACACACCCCCAAAAACACACACACCCACACACACACACACACCCCGGGGTCTTCATGATACGGGCCATTACCCCATTAGCTTACGGATGTGTACATGCTCGGTTGCGTGTAAACCAATTTTGAGAGAAAAAGAGACAGAGAGAGCCCAAACAATAGATACAAGAGACGAAAGAGACCAAAACGAGGACAGGGGAAACCCAAACACAGAGAAGCAAATGCAAATGCGAAAGTTTATTCATTAAAGGCTTTTTGGCCCCTCATGAAGGGGGTGGTGTATATAATCAACTTTCCCAAACATGTTGCATAAGAAACATTTTTGAACGAAAAATAATCCCTAAAGTACGATAGATTTCTAATTTTTTAAAAGCTTTATACAAATAATTGTAGTCGCTTTTTAAAATGCGTTCGTTAGTAGATGACTAAGATACAAAGTCTAAACAGGGAAGGACAGCTCACATATTTTTGGGGTTAAATGAGTTCAAGATCATTTAACATGGACAACATAATACAAAATGAACTTCTTTTACGACGACCCCTTGAAGATTGTAACACAGTGTTCTATGGGCGAATTGGTACAAAAAATTCAAACTCCAAACAAAAATTTTGTCATAATTTTTTAAGATGTCTACCCATGTTATTGAAAAATATACGGGAATTTTACCAATAAACTAACTGCCAAAAACAAATAAAAACGATCACCTCCTGAATATGGGGTGGAAACTCCTGCCACCTAAAATCTATCAATCTAGTGCGCAGTACTCGAAAAAAACCCATTATATCCCTACTCCTTGATTGAACCATACAAAGCAATCCTAATCCATGTTTGAAAATCGTTTTTTATACCCAATTTTTTTTCCCCCTTTCATCTAAAAATTTTATTACAATGATATGCTTTTTTTGGCAACTAGATTATCCATTCGTAATTTTTCATCCCCGTACAAAACGCAAACTCACGATGGAATTCCATAAATTGGATAGCGATTAGTTTTGGTAGAAAGATCATTGGGGGTTTTCAAGGAAAAAGAGAGACCAAACTAATACAAAAGGGCACAGGAAGCCAACCATAGAAAGAGGAAAGAGAGGAAACCAACACATAGATACAGAGAGACCAAAAACATAGATACAGGAGACAGAAAGAGACCAAAACAGAAGGGGCCAACACAGAGAGCAGAGCCACACTAGATCAGAGCCCAAAACTAGATACAGAGAGACAGAGACCAACAAAAGAACAGAGAGAAGAGACCAAACAAAAATCAGAGAAGACCAAACCCGAAAATACAGAGAGAAAGAAAGAGACCAAAACAGAGGAGACCAACACAGGATACAGAGAGGACCAACACAAGGACAGAGGAGACCAAACATAGATACAGAAGAACCCGACATAGATACAGAGAAAAGAAGACCCCCAAAGAAAGAGAGAACAGAGAGAACCCAAAACTAGTACAGGAGAAAAAGAGACCAACACAAAAATACAAAGACGAAAAAGCCAAAAAGAGATAAGAGAGACGAAAGAAACAAGATATAGAGACAAGAGAGACCAAAGTAGAGGACAGGAATTTATACTATATTCAAGGGATTTTTCACTCTCAATGAATACGTGGTGCAAAAAAAATTATTGGGAATATAACAGACAGACAGACGAGAAATGCAGTGAATTTTCAAATTCTTTTTTTTCGAAGATAAAGAATAAGCACTCCTGCTTTTTTACATCCAGTCCCCGCTCGTAGGGATACATTTTAATAATAACCAATACTTATACTCTCACAGAGGAGAAGACAGAGAGAGAGAGAGAGAGAGAGAGAGAGAGAGAGAGAGAGAGGGGAAGACAGAGAGAGAGAGAGAGGGAGAGAGAGAGAGGGAGAGAGAGAGAGGGAAGACAATGACAAATTCTTTTATTTGGGGGAGAGGAGGATAGAGAGAGAGAGAGAGAGGAGAGAGAGAGAGAGAGAGAGAGAGATAACG
>CM054144.1:51762874-51775374 GCA_028751875.1 Rapana venosa
CGAAAATAAATTCTTCTGGAGTCTTTTCAATCATTCCCCTACAATTGAAAGATGGGGAAGAGGATAAAATTAACTTTTAAAAAATTTCCAATTTTGGGAAAGTCATCAGGCTATTTTTAAATTCCCAAAACAAAAGAAAAGAATAAAGCCGGAAAAGAGGGGGAAAAAACTTTGGAAGAGAAACCCAAAAAAAAACCAAAAAGGTTAAAAAAAAAACAATCAAAGAAAATTAAAAGAAGTAAATGCAAAATCAATTTAAAAGAATAAGCCAGGAAAAAAAACAAGTATTGGACAAAATTTCGTAAAAATGAATACAGAATCCAAGGATTTTACAAAAATTTTTTGGAAAAATTTTGTGAAATGAAAAAGGGATTTAGCTTCCAACACACCCAAAAACAATTTGAAAAAATTTTTCCAACAAATTAAAAAAAGCAAAGCTTTTGTTTCAATGTTTTCAGAAAAATAGTTCATCATAAAATACAATCAAAATCGAATTAGAAAAAGCAAATAATTTAAACAAATTGTCAGCTATAATGCTGATTTTTTAAATCCCCCATTCAATATAAATTTAGTAAAATTTTTAAATTTCATTTACCATAACAAACGGCTTTTTGGGTGCTGATGGTTATTTTATAAAACGGGCTCATACCCTTTTAAAAGGGAAAAAGGGCACTCTTTTCTTTTTTTCCAGAACTTTTGGGAAAAATGGCCTTTTTTCCAAAAAATCGGGGGGCATCGATGTACCCCCAATCTGAAAAAGGGTAAACTGGGGGCCATCGATAGATACACAGCCTGTTTTACTCTCAGGGGGGTAAGTAAAGGAAAAAATTATACTAAGCGTTTATTTCATTTTTTGAAAAGAATAATGTATCCCAACAAATCGGGCCCTGGTTTTCAAAGGGAAGATTTTCTTCTGCCCACTTATTTAAACGACACATCAAATTAAAAAGCAATTTTTCCAACGAAAAAGTGTGTTAGCCACTTTTTTTTGTTTAAAGAAACCCTATGATAGATTTTCATGATAAATTGCTACAAAAATTTAAAATACTTTGGTAAAAAAGGCATATTATATAAAAACTGAAAATTTTTCTTGTCGGATAGATCTTTTTGCACTAAATTAGGTTCAGTTACTCATTTTTTAAAGCTATCGCTGGGAAACCCACAGGATCAGTACTTGCACCTATCTTGTTTTCTATTTTTTTGTACTGATCCCTAGCTCTTTTCACCTAAACTAAAGTTTTTCAGTATGCAGATATATTGCTATTGGAAAATACGTCATTGGGAAAAAACAAAAAAAAGAGAGTGAAAAATTTGTTAAAAAAAATCAGGAAAATTAAAAAATTCTTAGTTATATAAAGAAAACAGATTAGAATTAACAAAAAAACGGCTTGTCTTTTAAAAACGTAAAACGCATTAAAATTACCAAATACTGAAATTAAAAGGGAAAGGTCTTCAATAAAAAAAAAAGGGTAAAATTCTTAGGTGTTTTTTTAAACTAGAAAGTTAATTGGAAGATGCACATCAACCAATGATAACTGAAGCTAGGAAAGATTTAAATTTTCCCTAAAGATAAAAAATTTTTGGGCATGGAGCAAAAACCAACGACTCGATACATCGGGCTCTGTCCTTGGTCGTTAAAAATTAATATAGGGACAAGAAGTTTTTTTTTTCTGCTGCGATTATCTATTTAAAAAAATTTACAAATCAACAGTAAGCATAAAGAAGCTCTTGGGTTTTCCCGGGCTCATCAAATACAGCTAATCTTATAAAGAAGCCATTTACTACTCTTTCTACAGGAAAACTGGCGTAAAAAATATGTGGTTCGCATATCTCTTTTTCCAATTCAGTAAAAGGAAAATATTTTTTAAATAAAAGACACTAAATTTTCCTAAAGGGGCACGAAATATTTTTTTCGCACCCAATTTAAAAAATTTAAACAGACACATTTATAAAAAGAAAATGACACGAATATCAAAATTCCCAATTTTACCGATTGTTCCCACTTACCTCCTTGGAAACATATTTCGCTAAATTTCCATTGACTAAGGGAAATAAAGAAAAATGAAGATAAAAATTTCTCCCCGTTGTTAAAAAATCACTTAGAAAAAATTATTCTAACACAAAAAATGTAAAAACTGAGGGATCTTTTAAAACAGGCAAAAGGGGTGCTGCAATGGATTCCGTTTTAAAAAATTAAAAAAATCTTTTTTTTAGGACAACATTTTTCTATTTTATTTCTAAATATTTGCATTCTTAGGCTTTAATTTTTGTCTGATACTGCTTTGATTTTTCCCAAATTTGTTTGCTTTGATAAAAAAGGCAGGTTAAGGCTTTTAAAATCATCAGGGTAAAAAAAGGGAAAAGATTTGTATTTGAGATAAAATTCCTGATAAATTCTATTGCAACAGAGGCATACAAATTTTTTGCTGATCCCCTCTCATTGTGGAATTTTTCCCCGAATGACTGGTTTTTCTTTGGAAAAAACAAGGTGCCTCTGAAACATACTGAAGTGTTTGATTCTAATTTTGCATTGTCGTTTATAAAATTTCATTCTAATTAATAAATGCAAATTCAAAGATTAAAAAAAAACTTACAGCATTTTCCCCTTGCCCACGGAAAAATTAAAATTCTAATCATAAACGAGATTAAATCATGGAATACTAAAATAAAAAAAATGTAACTTTTGGTTTTTTTCCTATTCCCTTTTCACCCCACCATTTTTTTTTTTTATTGCCCTTTTCTTCTTGAATGTAAAAAAAGGAGGTTTTAGAATTCATAAAAAATATGCCACATAAAGAAGTTTTATATGACCTCAAAATTCATATGCATTTGCGAAGTAATATATTTTTTCACCTGTAAAACCTTACTGAAATTTAATTATATATAATATATAAATATATTTTAAATATAAATATAATATAAAATTTATGTATATTACATTCATATATAAAAAAAATTTATAATTTAAAAACCTATTTGTGTGGGGATGTGGGTCGTGGGGGAAGAGAGAGAGAGAGAGAGAGAGAGAGAGAGAGAGAGAGAGAAGAGAGAAGAGGAGAGAGATGGGGTTGTAATAAAGTTTTTTTTGGAAAATGGGGGTTCAAATCACCATGTTGAATAGACATTAAACAAAACAAAACAAAACAGCAACACACAACATGTTAACACAAAAATTTAACACACACACACCACACACAAACACAAACACCACACACCACACAAAAACGCCAACCCCCCCCCACCACCACCACCAAAAACAAAAAACAAAACCGCTACCACCACCAAAAACAACCCCCCTCCCTCCCTATTTTCTTTAAGCACGGAAAAAAGGGCCACCAGGGGTTCAAAAAAGGGCAAACCTAAGGGGTTGGTAAACTTAATGCATAAGTTTTAGGTGGCTTTGGCTTGTTGGGGCCCAAACCGTCTTGGGGCATTACCCATTTTAAACAACCCCGGGGGTCACCCAAACACGCACTCGGTCGCCAAATGTGACACTACCTGGAATCGCTAAGACTGGAGATAAGTAAACACTTGGTGGGGATTGGTGGTAGGGCTGGTTTTGTTGGTGGGGGGTTGGTTTTTTTTGTTTTTTTTTGGTTTCAATACTTCGCTGTTGTATAGGCTGACATTTTGGGGGGTGTTTTTAAATTTGTCTTCTCCTTTGATTAAAGGGGGGTGAAGGGGGTTTTTGGTAATTGGCTCAAGACTCAAAATACTTGATGATCTCCAGGAAAATGATAGGGCTTTTTAAAATCCACAACATGCTGTAAACAATCATACATAAAAAAAAGCAATCACACAGAAGGGAAAACATGACAACCGCCCTTCAATTGTTCAATACTCCAAGAAGGTAGTTACAGTCTCACAAAAAAAAAAAAAAAAAGGGGTGGCGCTGTTCTTGGGCGACGCGCTCTTCCCGGGGGAGAGCACCCGAATTTCACGTAAAAAATCAAGTGATTAAATGGCATAAAAAAAAAATAAAATACTTTAAAAACAACGCATATCTTAAAAGTTGAAGCACTTAAAGTGATTACGTTCTCTTCGGGGGATACTTTCCCCGGGATTAACTCACGCAGACTCCACTCTCCGCAAGCCCTTCGATGAAACTTAAACCCGACCCCCCGTTCGAACGCACCGAAAAAACCTTGCGCACACGTTAAAACCCCCTTCCGCTTTTCGGAAGAGTGGGGCCATTGTTCCCGGGTGAAACAGATACAAAATTCCAAAACCGAAATAAAACGGGGACGGGATGAAAAAAAAAAAAAAGCACAGAGTCTTTACCCCCATTACCTCGTAAAAGAATAAATAAATAAATAAATTTAAAAAAAAAACCCAGGGGGAAAAATCTCCAAAAAGGGGTACTTCGGTTGTTTTTTCGCACCTGGACTTCAGATCACGGGAGCTAAAAAAAAACCCACCGGGTTTTCCCCCTCCCCCCCCCCCCCCCCCAAAAAAAAAAAACAAAAAAACCAAACCAACAAAAACAAAAAACAAACAAACAAACCGGTAACTTTAAAAGCGAAAACATATTTGAATTAGGTTTTTGGAAACTTTTCTGAACACAATAACTGAAAGAGCTTTTGGGTGGGGGTCGGGTTTTTTGCTTGGTTTTTTTTTTCTGTCAAGTTGGTTTTTTGTGGCGGTGTTTTTTAAACCCCGCTTTTTAGGGGTTTGGGTTTGTGTTGTTTTTAAAAATTTATTTTAAAAGGGGGTTTCGTATTTTTTTTTCACAGAATCAATCAAAATAAAAAAAGAGGGGTTTGAGTAAGACCCTTCAACCTTTAAATACTACAACTACTCTCTAACTAAAAAAAAAATTTTCCTTTTTTAAGTTTTCCAAAATTTTTAAAAAAAGGAAAAGGAGCGAAGAAAGGGGAGGAAGAGAGAGAGGAGAGAAGAGAGAGAGAGAGAAAGAAGGGGGGGGGGAAAAATAAAGAATTTGTGGGGGTGTGGGGTGTTGTTTGTTGTGTGTGTTTTGTGTGTTTTGGGTTGGTTTTTTTTTGTGTTTAAAAAAAAACAAATTAAATCTGCTGCTGCTTCCCCCCCTCCTCTCCTCTCCCTTTTTCTCTCCTCTCTCCTGCTGCCTTTTGGGTTTTTTTCCCCCCCTTCTGCTGCTGCTACTACTACCTTCTCTCTCTCTCTACTTTTTTTACTCGTCACAAAAACAAAAATAAATTTTTTCTCCAAAAACCTTCCCCGCCCCTTTTTTTTCTTTTCTTTTCTCTCTTCCTCCCCCTCCCTGTTCCTCCTCCCCCCCCACCCCCCCACCCCCCCCCTTTTTCCTCATTTCCCCCTTCCAAACACCCAAAAACCCCCCCCCCCCCCCCCAAACCCCCCTTTAATTCCCAAATTTTTGTTGTTTGCTCCCCCCCCCAAAAACTTAAAAAATTTTTCTTTTCCTTCCCCTCACCCCCTTTTTTTTTTCTCCCCCCCTTCCCTTTTTTTCTTTTTAATTCCTTTTTCCCCCAAAATTTTTTCCCCTTTTTTCCCCCCTTTTCCCCCCCCCCCTTTTTCCCCCTTTTTCTTTTCCCTTTTTTTTCCCCCTTTTTTTTTTTTAACCCCTTTTTTTAATTTTCTTTTTTCCTTTTTTTTTAGTTTGGGGTTTTTACCCCCTTCCCCCCCTTTTTAACCCCCCCCCTTTCCCTTTTTCCCCAAAAAGGGGGAACCCCATTTCACACTCCTCCCCCCCCCTTTTTAAATCCTTTTTATCTTTTCGGGCCCTTCCGCGCCCCCCCCCCCCGGGGCCTTCCCCCTTAATTTGGGCCCAAAAAAAAACGGGGTTTTTTTTTTCCCCCCAAAAAAAAAGGGGGAAAAAATAGGGGCCCCGCTCCCCTTTTTGCCCCCATTTCGGGGGGTTTTTAAAAAAAAAAA
The DNA here is from genome assembly GCA_028751875.1 of Rapana venosa. NCBI lineage: Eukaryota > Metazoa > Mollusca > Gastropoda > Neogastropoda > Muricidae > Rapana > Rapana venosa. The sequence goes on from CM054144.1 coordinate 51,768,746, forward strand.
AGGGGGAAGGGGGGGAAAGGGGGAAAGGGGGGGGGGGGGGGGGGGGGGGGGGGGGGGGGGGGGGGGGGGGGGGGAAAAAAAGGGGGGGGTTTTTTGGGGGTTAAAACCCCCTTTGGGCCCTCCCCAAGGGAGGGGGGGAAAAAAAAACCCCCCTAAAAAAGGGGGGGGGTTTTGGGAAAAGGGGGAAAAAGGGGGGGGGAAAAAAAAAAAGAGGGGAAAAAGGGGGGGGGAAAAAAAAAAATTTTTCCCAAAAAACCCCCCCCCTTTTTTTTTTTTCCCCCCCCTTTAAAAAAAAAAAAAAAAAGGGGGAAAAAAAAAAAGGGGGGGGGGGAAAAAAAAAAAAAGGGGGGGTTTAAAAAAAAGGGGGGGGGGGGAAAAAGGGGGGGGGGAGGGGGGAGAAGGGGGGGGAAGAGAAAAAAAAAGGGGGGGGAAAAAAGGGGGGGGAAAGAAAAAAGGAAGGGGGAAAAAAAAAAAGGGGAAAAGGGGAAAGAAAGGGGGGAAAAAAAATTTTTTTTAGGTTAAATTGCTTTTTTAAACCTCCCCCCTAAAAAAAAGAAAGGGGGGGAAAAAAAGGGGGGGAAAAAGTGGGGGGCGACACGGGGCAATAGGCCCACGGGTTTTGGGGTTGTTTCTAAATTAGGAAAAAACAACCCCCTTTTCAAACCACCCTTTCCTCCTTCTAAATTAAAAAAAGTAACTGAGACCTAAAATCGTTTAAAAAGGGCACTTTCTTCACCCCCCCCCAAAAAACCCGTCTTTTAATAAAAAAACCCCCCAAAAAAACCCCCCCCCCATCCATCCCTTTACCCCCACCCAACCCAAAAACAAATTTTGTCAAAACTTGTTCCCCTAAAAGAAAAGAAAAAAAGGGGGCTCAGGTTTAAAAACGTTCAGGGGGGTTTTTGGGGGTTAATTAAGAGAAAATAACCCCGCGGGAGGGGAAAAACCAGCCAAAAAAAAAAAAATAAAAGAGGAAAAAATTTTTAAGGTGTTAAAAAAAAAAAATAAAGGTAGTGAAAAAAAACGAGGAAAAAGGGAAAAAGCACCTTTTTTTTTTTAAAACCCCCCCCCTTTACAAATTTTTTCCCCCCGTTTCCAGGACAATGGTACTTTGGGGGAAATTTTAATGCCAAAACCTTTTTTTTACCGGCCCCTTTTTAAAATTCGGGTTTTTGGGGGGGGGGCCCCACACACAAAACCCCCCCACACACACCAAAAAATCACACCCCAAACACAACCCCAAACCACACCAACCACCCAAATTTTAAACCCCATTTTTTAAAAAAGTTTTTTTCCCCCCCAACCTTTTTTCCACCCCCGCAACCCCCCCCCCCCCTTTTTTTTTTAAAACCCCATCTTTTTAAAACACTTTCCACCCTACACACCACACCCCCCACCACCCCCCACCCCCACCCCCCCCCCCCCCCCCCTGTTTCCCAAAAAAACAAAAAAATTGGGGTTTGGGGAAAAAAAAAAACTGGGTTTAACACCCGGGGGTTTTTTTGAAGAAATATTTAAAATTTTTTTCCCGGGGGGGCCGCCCCCAAAAAAACCCCCACAAAAGCAGGCCCACGCACCAAAGGGGAAAAGGGGAATGTTTGGGGAAAAAAGGGGAAATTAAAAAGGGGGTTTTAGGGGGGGGGGGGAGGGGGAGGAGGGATAACAGACAGAAAAGACAAGAACCCCCTTTCAAAAAAAATTTTTAAAAACCCCCCCCCCCCCCCCTAAAAACCCCACCCAAACCCATCCCCGGGGCCAAAAAAAAAATCAAATTTCTTTTTGGGTTTGGAAAAAAATTTTAAGGAAAGGGAGAGAAAAAAAGGGAAGAAAAAAAACAGCGCGGCGCGCGGGCGCGCGGACAACAACCAACAACAACAACAACCAAAACAACAACCCCCCAACACAACCCCACAAAAAAACAAATAAGGAAAGAAAAAAAAAAAGGGGGCGAGAAAAAAAAAAAAAAAAAAGGGAAAGAAAAAAAAAATGGGGAAAAAAAAAAAAAAGGGGGAAAAACAACAACAAAACCCAAACACACCAAAAAAACCCCCCAAAAAAAAAAAAAAAAACAACAACAGGGGAGATTGGTTTAAAGGAAAAAAAATATAGAAAAGAAGAAAAGAAAAACTAAAAGATTAATTTAAATTTAAAAATTGGTTTTGATTCGCAATGGCAAACAACACAACACAAACCGTGCGCCACACACACACACACACACACACACACACACACACACACACACACACAGAGGGAGAGTTGGGTTGGGAGGGAGAGGAAAACAGACAGGTATGCAGACAGACAGACAGACACACAGTTATATCTCATAGACAGATATATTAATATAACAATAGTCTGTGCTGTTGCCATTTCTTTCTCTCAATATTGTCTTCCCTCTAGCTGACGGCAGTGTGTTGTGCTGGAGTAACGCCAATCTTATCAGATGTCATTAGCACATCGTTTGTGCCCAACACAAAGCTTCATCCTTCATCGTGAGACAGACAGACAGACAGAGAGACAGACATTCAGAGACAGAAGACAGACAGTCAGAGACAGAGAGACAGACAGAGAGACAGACAGACATTCGGACATCGATTGTGCTCAACACAAAGCTAGCCCTTCATCGTGAGAGAGACAGACAGACAGACAGAGACACAGAGAAGAGAGACAGACATTCGGACATCGATTGTGCTCAACACTAGGCTAGCCCTTCATCCTAAGAGAGAGAGAGAGAGAGAGAGAGAGAGAGAGGAGAGAGACAGACAGACAGACAGACAGACAGACAGACAGACAGACAGACAGAGTCATCAGAACATCTTTTGTGCTCAACACAAAGCCCTTCATCGTATATGAGAGAGAGACAGAGAGGAGGGAGAGAGACAGAGAGGGAGGGAGAAAGAAAGGGAAGGAGGGAGGGAAAGAGAGAGAGAGTGGGGGAAAGGAGGGAGGGAGGGAGAGAGAGAGGGAAGGAAAGAGAGAGAGAGAGAGTGAGGGAGAGAGAGAGTGGGGGAAGGAGGAGAGGAGAGAGAGAGAGAGGGAGGAGACAGACAGACAGGGTCATTAGGGCATCTTTTGTACTCAATACAAAGCCCTTCCTCGTATAATTGAGTGAGAGAATTAGAAAGAGAGAGAGACAGACAGAGTCAGTAGGGCATCGATTGTGCTCAACACAAAGCCCTTCATCATAATATATATATTATATAAGAGAGAGAGAGAGAGAGAGGAGATGACAGAAGAAAGATGAGAAGATAGATAGAGATATAGATATGTGTGTGTGTTATTTTTTTTATCGAGGATAATGGAATAAGCACTCATGTGCTTTTTTACATCCAGTCCCCGTGTGTATGCGGATTTGTAAATTTTGTCATCTGTTCCCACCGGCACACAATGGCCTACTCTTTCGAAAAGCGGAACAGGAGTTAACGTGTGCGCAAGATGTTCTGCGTGCGTTCGCACACGGGGCCTCGGTTTATGTCTGTGTGTTGTGTGTGTTTGTGTGTGTGTGTGTGTGTGTGCGCGTGCGCGCGCGTGTGTGTGTGTGTGTGTGTGTGTAAGACAGACAGACGACAAGAGAGAGACAGACAAAGAGAGAGAGAGTACAGACGACAGAGAGAGACAGACAGACAAAGAGAGAGAGAGTTATTATAGAAAGGCCATATGCTTAGGGGATGGGAGTGGGGTTCTATATGAGAGAGTAAAACCTGATCAGATCTTCTCCTCTGACAACCATCATCATAATCATGATCAAAAGATGCAACTCCATTAGCGATTTTAGGCTGATTTATTTTTTAAAATGCAATTCGTTTCACTTTAATCATTATAACTGTCATCGTAATGGTGAAAGTGATGTGAAGAATAATATGAAATAGGAACATTTCGTCGTATGGAATTCAAATTCGCTACTTTATTGTCTCAAAACAGAGAAATTCGTGTTAGGTGAATAGCAAACATGTCATCACAGGACTTACAAGGAGGTAAAGGTGTTCCCATAACCTATGTGGTCGTAGGGGAGCGAGGCGTCAGAGACCTCAGCTTCTCCAGGGGCCAGCTTGTTGAGGACGGCGCCCATCTCCTCTCCCTCGCTGCTTTACCTTCCCTGACCCTAAAGGGCAGATAGCCATTTACAGCTGGGTGGAAATGGTACAGAGAAACCCAAAGATCATGGTCAACAGCGCAAGTAATGACAGCACGGAAATAAAGATGAATGGAGAACATACTGGAAGAGGTGAGCCATTTCAAATACTTAGGCTCCATCCTAACAAAAAGATGGCACATCAAACAATGAAGTGAAAGCTCGCATTGCAACAGCAACATCTGCTCTAGCCAGGACTCGAGAGGATATCAGAAGCAACATCAGCTTCTGCCCAATTATCACCTTTACAAATCCCTCGTGATATCTATCCTCCTATATGGCTGTGAATCATGGACTCTGTCAGCAGAGCTAGAGAGGAGAATCCAAGCATTCGACAACAAGTGCCACAGAAAACTCCTCAAAATATCATACAAAGAACACAAGACCAACAACTATGTGAAAGAAGAAATCAAAAAGCGTGTGGGCCCCCAAGGGAACCTCTGCTCTCCACCATAAAGAGGAGAAAACTGATGTGGTTTGGTCACACCACAAGACACAACACCTTAGCAAAAAAGCATCCTGCAGGGAACAGTTGAAGGCAAGAGAAGAAGAGGCCGCCAAAAGAAATCATGGGTTGACAACATCAAAGAATGGACCGCCCAACCCCTGCAACACCTTCTACTAGCCACACAGGATCGTGAAGCATGGAAAAAGATCTGTCGCGTCTTCTCTCATGTCCCCCCTACGTCCTTTGAGACATGGGACTGAGTGAGTGAGTGAGTGAGTGAAATGGGGGACTATACTGAAGCCAAGGCGCGCAAACAGTCACCCATCCAAGTGGTAACCACGCTCGATGCTGCTTAACCTTGGCTTGGGGGAAAGCGAGTGCTGTGACCAGTGAGCTGTCCCGTCCCCTTAGAGCACGATGCAAAATCAACACATTTCGTCCTCCATGCAAACAACATAGACAGGCCTATAAAAGTCACAAGAAAGCGTGTGTTTGTTGTACCCATCGGTATAATCCAAGAATAGAGGCGCATTTCACGCGCATACACGGATCCTTCTGCGTGCCTGCACCTGTGTGTGCGTGTACATGCAGAGAGGGAGAGAGAGAGAGAGGTAGGGAGGGAGAGAGAGAGAGAGAGAGAGAGAGAGATTCTTTTATTTCGAGGATAATGGAATAAGCACTCATGTGCTTTTTTCTTTACATCTAGTCCCTGTGTGTGTGCAGTTTTGTAAATTTTGTCATCCATTCCTACCGACACACAACGGCCTACTCTTCCGAAAAGCGGAACGGAGAAAGATATAGTTCTTTGATTAAATTTTAACGTCTTTTCGCTAGTAGTGATATTTAGACGAAGGGAGACAGATGGAGGAAATGCGGGAGAAAAGTCAATGCCTATGTATGACTGAAAGTTTGTGTTTTGTCACCTGTATTGTGTGTGTGTGTGTGTGTGCGTGTGGTGTGTGCTTGCGTGCGTGCCTGCAGGGGCGGGAGAGGTGATGGGGGTGGTGGATGGGGATGTGTGAGCGTGTGTAAGAGACTACGGTCGAAATATGGGATGCCATTATACACACACACACTCGCCCTTATCAGTGGGCGTGTGTAAAAGGGACCTGGGTTGAAAAATAGGATACTACCGTGCAAACACTGTTGCAACGACACTATCAGTTTTAGCAGTCTATAAATATGACTATTATTGTGCTCTTAGTTTCTCATACTCGCTGCTCGTAAGCGGCAGAATATGGATGCCCCAAAATAACATGCTCTTTCAGTAGTCTTGCGCGCTTGGCGATCGATCAGGACTACTTACATGGGAGCTAACTCTTTTATCACAGACCCTGTGACTTTGAATCTTTAGTGTCTGTGCACATGCAGTAATTGCTTCCCTTTACAAAAAAACATAACGGTGTGCGGTTTCTCTCTAAGACGAAAAGAATGATCGGGAATATTTTGTGCACTACTATCGTGATAAATCTACAAATTAAACAGCCATCTTTTGGTAAGGGACGTTGCATTCCTCGTGATGATACGGAGTCTTTTAAAGACCTTGAAGATCAGTTTTAAGCCCGTTTGAGTCAAGTCACTAACAAGACTTCTCGCTTCTGATTGCACCTGGTTAGGTTTTTTTCTTGAAGCTCATGCATGTAGCTCAATACCAAGAAGGCATGTGAGTTGGTGTAAATGCTTGTACTTTTCTACATTTTTTGTTGGCCCTTTTCTGCGCGCGCGCGCACACACACACACACATATATATATATATATATATATATATATTATATATATATATAATGTTAAGTATATCACTGGTATGGGCGCCTTTTCAGCTATTACGTCATGACGGCGTCTTTCTTTCGCTAGTTTATCTGGTCAGATGAAGTCATAGACACGATATATCAACCCTCTCAACTCGCAAAATATATATACAGTTTGAGCAGTGCACACAGCCTATTGTTTACGTCACCATCCAGGTGTCAGGTGTGTGACGAATATTCTACACCCACTCTCTCCCCTTCTCCTGCCATATAGCCAAACTTCTATATATTGGGGGGGGGGGAT
>CM054144.1:51780374-51807874 GCA_028751875.1 Rapana venosa
ACACACACACACACACACACACACACACACACACACACACACACACAAACACACACTTTCACCACACACAACACACACACACACATTTCAACACACACACACAAACACACAAAACACACACACACACAACACACAACACACACACACACACACCTTTCTTTGTTAAACTAGCAGGAGGAGCAAAATGGGTTACAGAAAGAAAAGAAAGAGACAAAAAAAAATTAATAGACCGACGACTAATATAAATGGCAAGGAATAATAATGTCATGTCACTTCAAACGTGGAGTTATTTCATAAGGCCGATAATGAATGGGTTTGCAAACGCGTTTACCCCGGTTTTTTTTGTCTTTGTCTGTCTGTCTTTTACCCCAGGCTAATAACCTCTCTCTCTCTCTCTCTCTCTCTCTCTCTCTCTCTCTCTCTCTCTCTCTCTCTCTCTCCTTCTCCTCCTCTCCTCCCTCCGGGCAAATAGTTATTGAGCAATATCCCCAGTCTCTCTTCACCCTCCCCTCACCCTCCCCTCCCCGTTCCTTCCCTTCTTCTTTCTTTGCGTAAGTAATTCTATAATTTTCTGAAGTATGCAAACGCAATCAAAAAGAATACAATAACAATGAACCGCTCTGCTAGGCAGTTGTAATTCTCTGGCGTGCTCGTGCGCGCGCGTGCACACACAAACACACACAGAGAAGAGAGAGAGAGAGAGAGAGAGAGAGAGAGAGGCAGGCAGGCAGGATAACTGTGTATATATAGGTTAGATCTAGATCTAGCACTTCTATGTAGTATGTTTTACTGCGAAAGTAGTCACTCGAATTTCTAGTTTTCATGGAAAAGATATTGGAACAAAACCGTTTTTTCACCTAGCACTTTTATCAGTATGCTGCCATAGTAATATCACTCTAGTTTGAGTTACAGAGTAAGTGCAGTTTGAGTTACAGAGTAAGTGCCAAAAGAAGAAGAAGAAGAAGAAGAAGAAGATGATGATGATGATGAAGAAGAAGAAGAAGAAGAAACCAAGCAAACAGCATGACATCAATAAAAAGTATTCTTTGTTTTTTCTGTGTGCAGATTTTCCCCACTAGTCTCTATGTTCCCTACTTCGAGCTCGGAGACTGACGTAATTTGCGTGACGCTAGTTGTTTCTGTGGCGTCAATTTGCTTTTGGGACGCATGATGTGCACGTGACTGCGACTCCAGTAACTTTTGTCCAACAACTTAGTGAGTAAAAAAATTTTTTTTAATTAATTGTTACATTGTTTGGCGGATTAAATATGACTCTCTGGAACATACATACTGTACGCACACACACACGGCCTACGCGTACGTACGTTTATTATATGTACGCAAAGACGCACATCATTGCATATTCCTCCCCCCCCCCCCTCCTCTCTCTCTCTCTCTCTCTCTCTCTCTCACACACACACACACACACACTCACACACCATTTATCTCCCCCTCCACACACACACACACCACACGGCCCATTAATTCCCCCATAATGCTCCCTCCCCCCTCCTTTTCTTTCTTTCTGATAACACTTAATGAGAAAAAAACGTCACGTACAAAAAATGGGTATATTTAGTTGTATGCATTGATACATTGTGGCAAATATTTGTTATAAAGCAACGATAATAATCAGAAGAGACGAAACGACAAAAGCAGTAATGATAACACTGATAACGACAGAGACGGTAATTATAATTATCAGAACGTCAGCTGCGGATTCAGTCCCAAAGTCTTTTTCTCTTTCCATCTACTAGGTTAGTAACGGGGACGGGATAGCTCAGTGGTCAGAGCACTCGCTTTCCCCCAGCTAAGGTTAAGCAGCCTCGAGCGTGGTTACCACTTGGATGGGTGACTGTTGGCGCGCTTTGGTTTCAGTACAATTCCCCAGTTCACCCAGCTGTAAATGGGTACCTGCCCTCTTTAGGGTCAGGGAAGGTAAAGCAGCGAGGGAGAGGAGATGGGTGTCCCCCTCAATATGCTGGCCCCTAGAGAAGTTGAGGTCTCTGATGCCTCGCTCCCTTACGACCACATAGGTTATGGGTACACCTTTACCTTTACGCTAGTACCAATGAATGAATGATAAATGAATTATATATATGTATATATACAAGTTTATATATATTTATGTGTGTGTGTGTGTGTGTGTGTGTGGAGAGAGAGAGAGAGAGAGAGAGAGAGAGAGAGAGAGAGAGAGAGAGAGAGAGAGAGAGAGAGAGAGAGAGAGAGGAAATAAATACTCAAACTCGTCAAAGGGTGGTAAAAAGTTTCTCACATAATATCGCATCGAGAGAGTCACACTGATTCTGTAAAACTTGAAAAAGTCTGCAGTTATCTTCTTCTTCTGAAGAATCTCTCTCTCTCTCTCTCTCTCTCTCTCTCTCTCTCTCTCTCTCTCTCTCTCTCTCTCTCTCTCTCTCTCTCTCTCTCTCCATATCATTAAATGTGAACAGACTTTAAACTTACAATAACAAAAGTCTGAAGTTCCCGGTAAGTTATCAGTGACAGGCCGCTGTACGGCCACTTACCGAAAGAGATCTGCACTGCTGCTGGGTCACTTCTGAGGTATTCAGAGGTGTATCATGTTCTGAAACAACATACGCAAGACACAAACTAGGCCTACTAGGAATGTGTTCTTTCTTTAATTTAACGTCTGTTCACTCAAGGTGATATTAGACCAATGATGAATGTGTGTGTGTGTGTGTGTGTGTGTGTGGCGCGTGTGTGCATGTGCGTGTGTGTGTGTGTGCATGTGCGTGTGTGTGTGTATGTGTGCGTGTGTGTGCGCGCGCGGCGCATTCCTACAGTACCTGGTGTTCTACTACAATGTCCTGGTCTTCCTATTAAACCCCGTCATAACCTGCTACCAGACTGAGCAGGAACCTGACTCAGGGGTGACTGCCAAAACCCAACAGGCGGATCATAGTATCACCCCACACAAGATTTGACTTGACTTCACTTGACTCATCTTGATCCACGGTTGAGACCCGATGGTCTGTTCACGGTTCCTGTAGCGGAAAACTTAGGGTAGGTAATCGATGATCGTCATGCGTGGCCGGTAGAGATTTGACTTTAATTTTGGCCCTTTGGTTCACATAAGCTAGGTAGGTGTTTCCCATGATTGTCCAGTCTACTCTTTAAAGGCGTTAATTGATGGAGCTATCACAACCTCCTCAGGGAGACTGTTCCATGTCGCAACTATTCTGTGTGTGAAATGGGAGTCAAAACGGCTGTTAACTCCTAGGAAAATATCTCTTCAATGGGCAGCGCGACGAAGACTCGAACCTCGGACACGCTGTGCTCTGACGATTCTAGATCGCCAGTCCGGTGCTGTAAACTGTTCAATCTCTTTAGTCATCATATTCTTAAAGCGCTTCGATTGGTTTGCTTTACACGATTCATCCATCGCTATACAAATTTCATCATCATTTAAAGTACACTTTTTTCCCAGCAGCAGACGCAAAACAAAAAGCAAAAACAAAAAATTGGGACGATATTGCAGAACGATGCGATTAATAAAATACAATAACGTAAAATACAAGAGTCAGTTTGTGTTTGCGTCCCCTCGTAATAATATTATTGAATATGACCTCGACCTTTCCTATTTCGTGCTCTTTCTCTGTCCCATCCCCACTCCCTCTTTTGCTCAGCTATTTTTCCGAAGCCAAGCAGACGTAGAGCCTTCAAGGCACTTTGTTTACCGCTGTGTCCTGTATGCAAACAAAGAGCTGTTTTCTTAACGTACTCGAACACTCTAAAAACGTGCGGCAAGATGCGTCAGGACTTGTGAGAACGCAGATGCGACTTCTCGCTTTTTGACCCTCCCCCCCAGCGACAGGTATTTTACGAAGGGGGATAAATTCTGACTGACTCTGCAACACAGACACAAGTCATGCCCCTTGGTATATCATGGGTCAAAATTTTCTTTCTCAGGGGTTTTTGATTTCTTTTCTTCGTGTTCATGAGGGTGTGGTTCGGATAAAAAATGATGTTGTATGCCCCTTCTCCTTTCCTGGCCGTGAGGAATGTGACTGGAATGTGATGGAAAGGGGGGGGGGCAGTATTCAGAGGGTAGGTGAGCATGAAATACATATCAAGTCGAAAACACTTTCATCATCCCATGAAGGGCAATTACAATGTGGATTATTGTAAAGATTTCTCCCGTTATCTCAAAGAATAGTCGCTGGGGCACTGCACTGAATTTTTCGGGCAGTGTCTCCTGGGCAAAGTGAAAATGATGGAGCCCATCCCTCTTCAGAACACATACCCTGAATACACGCAGATGACTTGAGTAACGGGGTAACGAAACCACATCGTGTTCAAGTCTCTTTCCATGAAACGAATTTTGATGCATACCTAAACTGTGCAGCACCGGACTTAGCAATGAAGGCTAATGACTGTCTGTACACTTCCACTCCCTATCGCCTACCACTTTCACTGTCCGCTCAGTTTTATCATTAAAAATTTTATATAATTATAGCTCTGCCTGGTCGTGTTATGCAGCACTATCAGGTCGACTAGATTGCTAAGATAAATCATCTCCTTCCCCTCCCCCCTTCTTAGCGTGGACACCCCCACCCCAAGCCAACAATACTTAAGTGCGTCAATGTTGGAATTAAATTTCAGTGATTGCAGGACGAAAAAAAGTTGAATATTGAGAGAGAGAGAGAGAGAGAGAGAGAGAGAGAGAGAGAGAGAGGGTGCAAAACCCATACATGCGTGCATTTGCCTTCATTCGCACGCGTCTCGTATTACGGGCATGCACATAACGTCCTAAGAAGCCTATTCAGCATCTATGCAAGGAGGCACTGAAATAAATGACAACACGACAGCGCACTTTTCTCAAACGCACAGGCAAGTGGCAATTTTTTCCCATCGCTGACGTTATTGTAAACCTTAAGCGAAACAGGACAATAGCAAAATCAAAGCTGACTACAAACTGAAGAAAAGAAAAATTAATCACTGACAAACTCACCGTAAAGCATTTTAAAGTTGCCGAAGACACAGACGACAAAAGTTACCCCAGTCACAATGGTACGCCTGTTGTTTCAAAGGCCGACAATGAGAGTCGTCCTTTCTGTTTGTTTACTTACTGTAACTTTAGGGGCGGATAAGTAGGGTTCTTCGTGTCGTTAGTTGGTTGAATGTTTTTCTTATGCTCACTACTATTTTTTTCTTGATGAGTTTTTGTTGTTGGGCGGAGGGGAGGGGGGGGGGGGGGGGAGTGCGCATGTCAAACGTTTTGGAGTGTGTGTGTGTGTGTTTGATTCCGTTCAAGTCTCTTCATAGGATGTGATATTTAACACTCTCTCTCTCTCTCTCTCTCTCTCTCTCTGGTTGTTCTTGTATTTAACGTCTGTTCACTGTTAGTGATATTACACAGAAATACAGTACTGATAGGAGAGATAAAAGAAAGCATTACGGAAAGTGAGGTCGTTTATCAGTTCGGCATGAAACCACGAATGTAACACGTACAAAAATGCAACAGGGAAAACGATCTAACAAAACCTTAATAAAGGAATGCAAAAACTGGGCTCTGCACAAGGGATTAAAAAATATCCAAAAGAATACTTCATTGTAACAGAATTGTATATAAATTTTATTCAGAAGCATTGTTATTTTAAAAGGATTTTGGTAAGAAAAGAGTAGCGCCTGACAATACAAAAAAACAATACTGCAGAGAAAATTGTCAACCACAACGAATGCACTTGTCAGTTTTGCAAAATGTTGTTTACGAGAGTTTCAGAGTTTCGTCTTATTTTTCAGGAAACAGTGGTTATTAGTCTCGTGAAGTATATCAAAGAATACGATGTTCTTTCTTGTAAAATATAGAAGTTATACTTTTCTGTGATACGAGCTTCACATTTTTGCGATCCTGAAGTCCCATTGAAGAAGTTTTTCCTTACAAAAGAAAGAATTCCTTGATTGAAGAACGTACAGAAGCTTCAGAGAACTGTTCTGAATTTCGTGTGCCTTTTTTTCGTGGCTTTATCAACTATTTCATTACCACAGAGACCAACATGAGAGGGCGCCCAACAACAAAAATAGACATCTGTGCCTTCAGATTCAGACTAGACTGTGTATCAGATGGTTTTGTTCAGTATTCGGGGGGGGGGGGGGGGGGGGGGGGGTGAGGTGTGTGGTGGATGAGTGTGTGTGTGTGTGTGTTGTTGTTGTTGTTGTTGCTGCTTTGATTTTACGTCTGTTCACTCAAAGTGATAGTAGACGAACTATATTCAAGCTATTTCAATACATAGTTGTGTGTGTGTGTGTGTGTGGTGAGGTTGTGTGTGGCGAAGTGCGTGTGTGTGTGTGTGTGTGTGTTGAAGTGTGTGTGGCGAAGTGCGTGTGTGTGTGTGTGTGTGTGTGTGGTGAAGTGTGTGTGGCGAAGTGCGTGTGTGTGTTTGTGTGTATGTGTGTGTGTGCGCGCGCGCTCGTGCGCGCGCTTGGAAAAGGGATAGTTTAGAATGTGATATTATACAAGATCGTTTAGAGAACCGCAGTATTCAGAAAAAAAAACACACACACACACACATACACACACACCACACACACACACACCACCACACACACACACACAGAGAACACAGAAGGGCCACAGCTTGCCGAACGTACAGGGAAGTAGAGAAAGTTGATGGGGCTGGACACAACAAAGGAAGATACTTCCCTTTAATATTCCAGCTTCCTTTCAACTCTTTTAACCATCAAGCTTATTTCATGAATCACATTTTCTCTGTAATACTGCACCTGTGCTTTGAAACTTGCTGACTTCATGTCACTAATATAGTGTGATCAGCTATTTTGCAGGTTTCTCTTTTTTTTTTCTCTTCTTTGTTTTTTTCTTATGTTTTGTTGTTTTTTTCGTTCGGTGGCTAGAGCTTTGATGTGAGATTTTTTGGTATGTAACCGTTTTTGCTCGTCATTAAGGTGGCTGCATTCCAGCTTTGGGAATAAATATTAGGTGTGTGATGGTACGTGTCAACACGTTCTGGACATGCACAGTTGGTGCATTTTAACCAGTTCTTGTGGACCAGTTGTAGATGTGCACGTTCTTGTGGACCAGTTGTAGATGTGCACGTTCTTGTGGACCAGTTGTAGATGTGCACGTTCTTGTGGACCAGTTGTAGATGTGCACGTTCTTGTGGACCAGTTGTAGATGTGCACGTTCTTTAGACTGGCCCTGCCTACCGGCACAGTGTGCCTTGTAGGTTGTCGTCCTTTTTCTAGTCTATTCTTTTTTATCATATTCTTTTATTTCGAGGATAATGGAATAAGCACCTATGTGCTTTTGTACATCCAGTCCCCGTGTGTATGCGGTTTTGTCAAATTTGTCATCTGTTCCCACCGGCACACAATGGCCTACTCTTACGAAAAGCGGAACAGGATTTTAACGTGTGCGCAAGTTGTCCTGCGTGCGTTCGCACACGGTGTCTCGGTTTATAGTCTCATCCGAAGGACTTTTGGGGAGAGTGGAGTCAGCATTGATGTTAACTCCAGGGGAAAATATCCCCTTGAACGGGAATCGAACCCGGATTGTCAGATTGCGAGAGCAATGTTCTAACCACTAGGCTATCCCGTCCTTCGTTGCGTAAACCATTCACGTGAGTCACCAGTTGTCTGTGTGTTTGCCTTTGTCTTCAATGCTATGTGGGAAGAGCATACATTTTAATGAAGTGAGTTAGTATAGTGGATGGGTGGTTTAGGGGTAACACGCCTGCTTAGAAACCGAAATGTCCGGATTTCAAGTGTATGGTGGTTCAATCCCCGTTTGTGCTCGAAACTTTTCCCCCATCCACTAGACCATGAGTGGTGGTCTGGGTGCTAGTCTTTCGGATGAGACGATAAACCGAGGTCCTGTATGCAATATTCATCTAGTGCACATAAAAGAACACACGGCAACAAGAGAGTTTGTCCCTGGCAAAATTATGTAGGAAAAAAAGCCACTCTGAAAGAAAGTAAAATACATACACAGACAGGAAAAGAAAAAAATAAAATGGGTGGCTCGTGCTGCTCTTGTGGTGATGCACTCTTCCCAGGTAGAGCAGCCTGAAGTTCACACAGAGAAATCTGCTGCCGTGACTTAAAGTGTTTTACAATACAATTCAAAAGATAGCAGCATCGCCTCCAGTCCTGCATAGGTTTGGGAGAGATCCACAAAAGCACCACAATAAGGGACAGTTCTGATTTCATTAAGAAAAAAGGTTCATAAAATGTATACACTGTGTCTTTTAACTGTCCAGTGGTTTATATGCTGTTTTAAAAAACTTTTTTTCGTTGGTTTATTCATCAGAGTTTTTTTTTTTCTTTTTGCAGGCTACATCACAAGGCAATCATCTTTCAGCCCTGATGTACGTCACAGCACGCTCACGTGACGCTGAGGGGACGGTTGGATTGGTTCAAAGCATGCCTATAACAGGAGCAGGCCACTCTCTTCTCCCAGCCTCTCAGCCAATGGAAATTCAGACTCAGGCAGTGGGCGTGGCCAGCAACGTAGGAGAGGGGCCTAATGGTAACTGGGGCGGAACGGCCTACTTGATGCCCGTGGTGACAGTGCCATATGCAAATACCATGGGTCAGGTCAACTTACACTGGCCTCCTTCCCAAGATGTGTATGGCAAAGACTTGCCTCTTTCTGGTTGGTATAATTATCTGATGGCCTGTCTGGCTGCTTCATGCATTTTGAGAGAGAGAGAGAGGGGGGGGGGGGGGGGTAGGTAGTGCTGGTTTTCAACTTAAACATCTGAGTTTCTCTTTTAACTTTGACACCAATAGCCAACAGGATAGCTCAGTGGTCAGAACATTTCCTTTCCCTAAGCTAAGATTAAACAGCATTGAGCGTGGTTACCTCTTGGATGGACGACTGTTTGTGGGCCTTGGCTTCAGTATAGTCCCCCAGTTAACCTAGCTGTAAAAAGATACCTTCCCTCTTTAGGGACAGGGAAGGTAAGAGAGAGAGAGAGAGAGAGGAGAGAGAGAGAGAGAGAGAGAGAGAGAGATGGGCACCGCCCACAATATGCTGGCCCCTAGAGAAGCTAAGGTCTTTGACACCTCGCTCCCCAACAAGCATAGGTTATAGGAACACCTTTATCTTTACCTTCACTAGCCACTAATCCAGTGTAGTGTGTTACTTGGCTTAGATTATGGTGCAATCTACCAAGACCCTGGGTGCTAGTCTTTCAGAAGAGACGTTGAATCGATGTCCCATATGCAGCACATATTTTGTGTGCGTAAAAGAACCCTACTGGCTACAAGAGAGTCGTTTCTGGCCAAATTCTGTTGTAAAAAAAAAAGCCTCTCTCGTATGAAAACAAAAATGCATGCAGAGATGGAAAAGGTTTTTAACAAAAGTGGGTGGCACTGCCCATGTGGTGACACATTCTACCAGGGTAGAAGTCTACCTGGGAAGTCTACCGTGACTGAGAGTGATGTACAACGCAGTACAATACAATACAATGTATACAATATGACATATACATACAATACAATGCAGTGGAATACAATGCAACTCAATACAATATATAGCAGTGCAATACAGTAGGTGTAACACAATGCATTGCAATACAATACAATGCTATACAATATAGACACTGCAATGCCATACAATACAATATATACAATACAATGCAACACAATACAATATATACAATACAGTCTCTCTCTCTCTCTCTCTCTCTCTCTCTCTCTCTCTCTCTCTCTCTCTATATATATATATATATATATATATATTATATATATATATATATATATATATATAGATAGATAGATATATAGATATATAGATATATATATAAAATACGATACAATACAAAACAATATATTTATTACACTACAGTGCAACGCAACACAACACAATACAATACAATACAATACTACATTGCTATTATATGAAATGTTGATTGTACAGCTGCAGACGATGCGGTAACTAGACTACAACTTGCTCTCTTTGATTTCAGCAGACGTGAATACCTTGAGGTATTTCTTCAACCTGGGCATAGAGGTATGAGAGTCCATTATGTTCTGCAATATTTTTTTAAACACACACACGCACACACATGCGCACGCACGCACGCACACACACACGCACGCACGCACGCACACACACACAGTGTGTGTGTGTGCATTTGATGTTGTTAAAAACTGTTAATCATTGTTGGCTGCATGTGTAGGAGTGGGCTGAATGGAAGCGCTTTGATTTGTTTTTGCAAGATAGAGCGTGATATAAATTCCAATTACTACTACTACTACTACTACTACTACTATTCTCATTATTATTATTTTTATTATCATCATCATCATCATCATCATCATCATCATCATCATCATTATTAGTAGTAGTAGTATTAGTATTAGTATTATTATTATTGTTATTATTATTATAATTATTATTATTATTGTTGTTGTTGTTGTTGTTGTTATATGCCTGTAGTGTTTCAGAGTCTATGGTTCTCGTGCCTCTTCTTCCTCCTCCTCCTCCTCCTCCTCCCCTTCGTCCGTCTCCTCCTCTTCCCTCCTACTCCTTTTCTTCTTTTTCTTCTTTCTTGTCTTCTTCCTCCTCCTCCTCCCCTTCTTTTTCTTCTTAATTCTCCTTCTCATTCTTCTTCTTCTCACTCTTTTTCTTTGCATTTCTTCTTCTTCTCCCCTTCTTCATCTTCTTCCTCTTCATTATTTCATCATCATCATCATCATCATCATCATCATCATCATCATCTCCTCTCCTCCTCCTCCTCTCCTCTTCTTCTTCTTCTTCTTCTTCTTCCTCCTCTCCTCCTTCTTCATCTTCATCTTCTTCTCCTTCTTCATCTTCTTCATCTCCTTCTTCATCTTCTTCATCATCATCTTCATCATCATCTTCCTCTTCTTCTCCTTCTTCATCATCATCATATTCTTCTTCTTCTTCCACTCCTTCTTCACCTTCATTTTCATTTTCTTCATCTTATTCTTCATCATCATCTTCTTCTTCTCCTTCTTCATATTGTAATCATCTTCTTCTTCATCTTCTTCATATGCATCATCTTCTTCTTCTTCTTCCTCTCCTCCTTCTTCATCATCATCTTCTTCTTTATCTTCTTCATCTTCATCATCTTCTTCTTCTTTATCTTCTTCATCTTCATCATATCCATCATCTTCTTCTTCATCTTCATCATCTTCTTCTTCTTTATCTTCATCATCTTCTTCTTCCTCTTCGATCCTCCCCTAGAACCCCTAAGTTCACCTTTGTTGCAATTTATGTACACGTGATTGGTTTTGGTCTGACTATTCAGATGGCTACATTCCGTCTTTGTGAAAAGTTTTAAAATAGTGTGTGTATTTGTGTGTGTGTGTGTGTGTGTTGTGTGTGTGTGTGTGTGTGTGTGTGTGTGTGTGCGTGTGCGCGCGTACGTGCGCGCTTGCTTTTGTATAAAAAAGACAGAAATCACGAATGTTTCCAGTGTCCTCAAGACTGACATTAAGTCAAAATTATGTTTCAGTACTACGGCATGAGCAACAACATCCAGCAACACCACCAACACCAACATCAACAACAACAACATCACCAACATCACCAACACCACCATCACCACCAACACCAACAACAACAACACTACAACTACGTTCCCAGCACCCCGCAAACGCCGCACGTGCAGCAGAACGGACCCTTAGAACCCACCATCCTGGTTCCTTACGATCCTAAATCCTCCACCGCTCTCACAGAGACTCCTCTCCATCAGACGCACAACACAGCCCGTACTCGGTCCTCTCCAGAAAAGCCCTCTCCCTCACCCCACGACCTCAGCAAAAGCCAGGTCCTCAGTCAGGAGAAGGAGGTGAAGGAGTCCATGGACTCCACGGCCAGCGACCTCTCCGACAGCGGCTTCACCAGCAGCGGGGAAGGGGAAGGGGACGGAGAGCATGGAGGGGAGGACGATCTGGATTCCCCGGTCCAGCCAGAACCCAGACCCTCAGGGGAGGAGGAGGAGGAGGAGGCAGTGTCGGGGTCAGGCCGAGGCGGGGAGGAGGTGAAAGTGGTGAAGGGGAAAGGGAAGCGCAAGTACTACATGTACGGCAACCTCAAGCTGATCAAGCCCATCAAGGACATCCCGCCCCGCTTCCTGCAGCTGCTGACCGACATGAAGGCGGCCAAGGAGCGGTGTCAGGGCCAGCCCCTCTACATGCTGGCCTCGCCCGCAGAAGACAGGCCTCTGGAGCAGGACTCCGGGGCCAGCCTCAATGCCGAAGCCCAGTGCTTCTACCCCAGGCATCAGTATAACGTCTGCCTGGCGGGAAATGCTGAAGTGTTTTCAGTGAATTGCAGCGAAGCTTCCACCAGCCACCTCCCTCCTCTCTCCTTGCCCAGTTACGTCCCCTCTCAGCTACCCCCTCCTTCCACGCCGACCAGCAACAGCGTGGGTTCTGTCCGCGCGCAGTCCAGTCCCTCTCTTGGGTCGTTGCTCCCCCCTCCTCCTCCTCCTCCCCCCCTTCCCCCAGGCCACGTTCGAGCCTCGTCTGTGGACACTGACGGCGCCATGTCCTTGGGGAGCGGCAAGGCCCCTGTCAAGAGTCTGCCCAGCGCAGAGACGGAGTACGGCTCAGCCAAGTGCGCTTCTTCTCCGTCCCAGCAAACGGAGGCCGGTCTTTCCCTAGTCCCGGTCGGCTTCAGCCCCTCTCACCTCGCCGTGCCCAACATGTCCTCCCGTGTACCCAACGTCCCCCCTCCGCACGTTCTGCCTGTCTCCGCCTGTTCTTCGCTGTCCACCCCTGCTGACAACCAGCCCAGGGTGAACTATTACGTGTACCCGTCCTCCCACCTCTCCACCCTGCAGGGCGCGGGTAACGCCCCTAGCATGCCACCCGGACAGGTGACGTACGTCATGAATCCCATTAGTTACGGACCCCCTCCTCCTCCTCCATCGGGGGTAGCCTACCCGCCACCCGTGGTGGGATTCCCTGCCTATTCCAGGGCTGTGCCGTGTCCCGCAGTAGCCGTGCAGTGATGATGGGAGCGTTCGTTGTCGCGCTAGCTAGCGCCCTGAACAACGAGTCTTTCCTCCGGACAGTGCAGCGTGTGTTCTGACAGTTGGAATCATGGCATGGGCCGAAATCCCTTAGTGGTGCTGCTGCGGCGAAATACTGAGTTCTGAGCTCTGAGTTCGAGAGACTGACTAATTCTCGTGATTTTTCGACACAATGGTGATATTTCAGAGCTTGGTGATTCAAAAGACATGACTACTGGATGTGTCCTCGTTTCTGCCTGTGTTCGTGATTAAGTCTAACTGTTTTGATCGTTCAGATTTTTTTTCTTCCCAGGTACGTTTTTTTCCGACTTCCGAGACAGATATTTGTTCATTGTTTGTTTGGTTTGATCAATAACCATAGTGTTGTTCATTATGTATGAAAAGAAGGATTGTTTTGTAGCCACTGTGTTTTAAAATTGTGTTTGAAACACCTAAATGACCCCTGACATTTCAACACGGCTGAGATTTTTAATTGAAGGCAGATCCTACAGTGAATCTATACAAACATGCAAAATACAGTCACACATTGCCAACATCTCTGCATCTGCAAGAAGTGTTTTAACTGTTATCCCTAAGATGAAGACAGAATACGGCTACCATAAGGGTAGGATAAAAAGTGGTTGCATTCACGAAAATGTTAAAACATTGAAATGCTATCCAAAGTTTAACCTTTTCCCTACGGTAACCAACCATCTACTAAGGCTTCCCTCTGTGTCACCCTCTACTGGGTTACCGTAGCATACAAATGTGCACAGTGCAGTGTACTGAGAAAGATCGCTTCTCGGCCTTTGGGCTAAGATCAAAGTGTATATGTACTGGAGAAGAGGGGTTCTCTCATTTAATGTAGGGATAGCGTTAAAGATGCAGCTGTTCTGTAATGGCTTTCTCCATTGTATTGTTCTTTGCTTATTTACCCATTTATTTTTGTTAACATTTTTTTTGCTATTTATCTTTTTGCTTCAAGATGCTGATTAACAATCAACAAAGTTCTTGATTTAGGCGCCATCCTTGCAAATCTACGTGTATTATTTTGAATAGTGTGGGTTATGTTGCCCTTGTTTGATTGTTAGTGTGTTTGGTGACTGTTCATTTTGTGCTTGTTCGTCCGTGTTCGGTAACTATTCATTTTTCGCGTGTTCGTTCGTGTGTTCAGTGACTATTCATTTTTCGTGTGTTCGGTGACTGACCCTTTTGTGCTTGTTCATCAGTGTGTTCCGTAACTATTCATTTTTCGCGTGTTCGTTCGTGTGTTCCGTAACTATTCATTTTTCGCGTGTTCGTTCGTGTGTTCGGTGACTGTTTCTTTTGCGCTTGTTCGTCAGTGTGTTCGGTGACTATTCGGTTTTTGGCTTGGCCATGTGCCTTAGACTGTTCACTGTCTCTAAGCAGTCTAATTCTCTCTCCCTCATACTTCGTGCATGCCTATTTAATGGCTAATATAAAACTACGTTTCCTCAGTGCTTCTTTAACAAAAAGCTCATATGTTTCAGTACACTAGATGATTGTGGTGACTGAATCCGAATCTGTGTTGTATTCATGTTCGCTTGTCAGTACTGAATCCGAATCTGTTTGTATTCATGTTTGCTTGTCATTACTGAATCCGAATCTGTTTGTATTCATGTTTGCTTGTCATTACTGAATCCGAATCTGTTTGTATTCATGTTTGCTTGTCATTACTGAATCCGAATCTGTGTTGTATTCATGTTCGCTTGTCAGTACTGAATCCGAATCTGTGTTGTATTCATGTTCGCTTGTCAGTACTGAATCCGAATCTGTTTGTATTCATGTTTGCTTGTCATTACTGAATCCGAATCTGTTTGTATTCATGTTTGCTTGTCATTACTGAAGCCGAATCTGTTTGTATTCATGTTCGCTTGTCCTGACTGAATCGGAATCTGCCTGTATCCATGCTTGTGGTGGAGGTAGCGGTGGTGGTGGTAGTTGAAGAGAGAAGAGGATGCAGAAGATCGTGTGAGCAATGAGGGTGGTGGCAGTGATGTGATGTGTATGGATGTGCTGGTTATGGATTGCTTGCTCGTTTCGTGACGATATGCCTTGTGTAGCGTTTATTTATCAGAAAAATAGAGTATTTATTTATTGGTGAAAGACGTTCTACTGGCAGCCCCAACACAGTCCCCCTTCTCTCTGACAGGCTATAAAAATAACCAAAACAAACAAACGAACGACAAACGGCATTGTCTGTACACCCCTGTCATGCTCTTGTCAAATCACTGCTGAGAGTTACACCCCATTCTTTCAGTAGATAGCATACAGACTTCACAAGCACTGTGAGCATGTTGAAGGAAAAGGCGTTAGTGTGACCACATGAAATGATATCATTACTGAAACTGCCCACGTCAAATTTGTTAAAATTTTATTTTCATTAGAACAACACATTGTCAAGTTTTATTAACTCACAAAAGGCGTGTATCTTAATTAATTAAAAACTCAGGGGAAGTAATCATTCTTTTACATCAGGGAGGTGACATCACTTCTTTGCGCCCAGTTCAACAAAATACTTCCGTACTCCACAAAGCATTAGTTCATGATGTTTGAAAAAAAAATCCAGTACTTGTTAAGGCGTTGGATATTTTTTTTTAAATCACAAAACATTCAAACTTTATCACACACATATCACAAATTTACAGTTTGAGCGAGTGCAGCACAGCTTCTTAATGCCTATTCTCTAGTCTGTCCCAAATGTCAGAACTGTTATTTTCGCAGTTGCACACCACACACACACACACACACACACACACACACACACACACACACACACACACACAGAATATATATATATATATATATATATATATATAATATATATATATATATATATATATATATATATATATATAATCAGCGTCTTGCGCACACATTAAACCCTGTTCGTAAGAGTAGGCCATTGTGTGCCGGTGGGAACAGATGACAGAATTTA
Source organism: Rapana venosa (assembly GCA_028751875.1). Taxonomy (NCBI): domain Eukaryota; kingdom Metazoa; phylum Mollusca; class Gastropoda; order Neogastropoda; family Muricidae; genus Rapana; species Rapana venosa. The sequence goes on from CM054144.1 coordinate 51,796,305, forward strand.
CAAAACCGCATACACACGGGGACTGGATGTAAAAAAGCTTATTCCATTATCCTCGATATAAAAGAATAAATAAAATAATAAAACAAATATATATAGAGAGATATATAGATATATATATCCAATCGGTGTGTTCATAAAGATGCATATTATGCGTTGACGTGTTAATTAAACCAGTATGTGCATGGACTTGAACAAAATGTTGCCCCTTAGTGTTCACCATAACAACGGCTGTGTCATGATTTCGCCTGTATAATTCCATATTTCTTCGTTTTTATTGCGCACATTAACCATACTAACGATGTCAGCCTATTTTTAAGTACAGGAATGTTGTCCAATGTTTGTTCTCGCTGTATGTTCACTGTCAGTTTGCTACATAGTTGATGGTAATGGTAACGGTGTCCCATAACCTACGCAGTCTGGAAGACTGATGTGTCAGAGACCCAGCTTCTCCAGGAGCCAGCATATTGGGGGTGGAACCCATCTCCTCTCCCTCGCTGCTTTTCCTTCCCTGGCACAAGGCAGGTACCCATCTACAGCTGGGTGGACTGGGGTATCTGTACCCAAAGCCAAGGGACACGATCACCCATCAGCAAGCCCACTACCACGTCCAATGCTATGAGACACACAGCTCCCTTCTCTTCCCTGGTGGTTCAGGAAATGTGAACCACATGTCTTCTTAAGGAGGAGAACCAGTACTCTGACCACTGAGCTACGAGCTGTCCTGTCCCCCTAGAAACACCATAGGCGTAGTTCGTTATAATGGAAGGTGGTGTTGGTTTTTTCAAACGTGTATTATTAATTAGAGGTGTTGTAACTTTCGAGACTACTCGTCGTTCATATCGTGAAGGATGAAAACAGATAATGATCATGAACAATGATTATGAACAAGCTGCACACATAAGCACGCACGCGTACGCACGCGTACACACAGACCTCTCTCTCTCTCTCTCTCTCTCTCTCTCTCTCTCTCTCTCTGATATTCACAGAGCCCGCGCGCGCGCACACACACACACACATTTAATTTTGGTCAGGTAGAAAGCATAGTGTTTGCGAGTGCATGTATGCATATATTTACTTTTGTATGCACTTGCTTTCCTCAATAATCATGTAATCAGATAATATTATATATGATATAAATCAATATTTATTCCAAAATGGCCATAACAAACTGCTTATTTTATTGTGTACTAATCAAGTTTCGTTCAGTTCAGATCTGTTGAAAATGTACTGGTAACTTATTTCAACACGATGTTTTCTGATTTGTCCTAAAAACATGACTATAGTTTATGTCGAAGTATAGATATTTCATGTCAAAACATACCCCTATTTTATGAGGAAGTGAATAATCTCACTCCATCAATTGATCTCTTATTTAAAGCTGTGCACAGGTGTATGTTTTTGGAGATGGTTATGAGGCCTGAAGTAGATTGATAAAATGTGTTATCTTTCTTCTTTCAGTTTGCCACTGTTCAATTCACAGTTTAATGTTTTATTGCAGATAAATCCATTTACGATAGAAGGTGTGGTGTTTATCTGTGTCATGTATCATTATGTGTTTGTATGAAATGATGGAGAAGAGGAGTACAAATAAATTGTATTTCATTTTTGAATCGTTTTCTATTGTGGGTTTTATCGGAGCGATAGCAGTTCTGTTTGCTTTGTAGCTCTCTCTCTCTCTCTCTCTCTCTCTCTCTCTCTCTCTCTCTCTCTCTCTCTCTCTCTCTCTCTTCTCTCTCTCTCTCTTCTCCTCTGTCTGTCTGTAAAAAAGCACGAGTGCTTATTCATTATCCTCGAAATAAAAGAATTTGTCATTCTCTCTCTCTCTCTCTCTCTCTCTCTGGCTAAAACTACTGAAACTTCCAGGGTCACGTTTATGTAGGCAGTCTTACGACATGATGGTTATACAAATGGAGTTGGGTAAGAAGAATTGGGCATATCAAGTTAAAAAGTTTTTATCAGAACATGGTTTTGGAATCGTGTGGTTGTCTCAGGAAGTAGGTAGCGAGCATGGGTTTATTTCTGAATTGAAAGACAGACTCATTTGTTCATTTAAACAAAATTGGCACTCGGACATGGAAAGTAAAGATAAATACTGCTGGTTTTTTTCGTTTAAGTGTGCTTTTCAAGCTGAAAAGTATCTTCGAATAGTCACTGACAAATGGCATCGACTAATTTATGCAAGATTTCGACTAAGAACACTCGGCTTCAATGCAAACAAAAGATGGTTTCAACCTGAGACGTCCACACAGTTCCATGCCCTATGTGTGGTCATATTCTTGATGATGAAGTGCATTTCCTGTTTCATTGTCAATCATATGTTTCGATACGTGAAAACTGTGGTGTTCTTAATCTAGAAGCTTTCCGAAGGCAAGATATTTTTTCTATCTTATCGTCCGATGATGATATTGTGATCAAATCGGTTGCAAAGTTTATTGCTGAAGCACTAAAATTAAGACAATTACAGCTAAGTTCCAATTAGCTTAACATTTGTGACTAAACTAAAGTAACATTTATATTATGTAAACTCCAGCATTTTGTGAAACACATAAAGAATCATTTATAATTACGCTGTAGTCTCCAGCAAGAATATTTTTTGAAAATTTCACATACAATGTCAATGGATGGTCTAATATAACATTCTAGAATGTTCTTTTCATTATTTTAGTTATTGCTTATTGGTTCCTATTGTTCATCCTTGTTATTACTTTGTGTTCATTTTGAAACTGAGTTTACGTCAGAGCTTAAAGTCGTATCCGTTCATAAGAGCTCATTTTTGGTTTTTTGGTTTTCATTACGTTAAATGCATCATGTGATTTTTCTTGTATTTATTTGTATTTACAGAAGAAAGTCGTGTATAACCCCCCTTGTCAATAGGCCACTTTGGGCAATGACAATAAATTGGTTAAAGCGTCAAAGCGTCTCTCTCTCTCTCTCGCTCTCGCTCTCTCGGAGTGGCTTCCCTTGCTTGGCTGCCAGCAAGACGCTTTCTCTCCACCTCTGAGTAAGTTTTTCCTTTTCTTCAACTACTCCTGTTCAAAATGCCAGTTGTGGGCCTCCCTGTAACCTTGGAGTGCATGTTGAACGCAGTGTCGCATGAACAGACGGTGTCTTCATTCAAAGTGGATGGGCGAAAACATCAAACTGTTGTGATTCGCTTGACAAATAACACTGCCAGCCATTGCCTGGTTACTCCAGTTCAACAAGCAATGTATCGCAAAAAGTGTCCCTCTCAGGTGAATAGAGACAAAATAAGAGCAGAAAGGTATAGAAAAAACAACCAGAAGAAAGTGAATGAACAAGTTTCATCCCCCTCGGGTTTGTTTCTACCCACCCGCCTAGTTTGTGCTGTGCTACAGGCCATTCTGACAACAACACTGCTACGAACATGTTTGTGTATGACACCCACTACCCTCCCTCTTCAAGCCACTGTCAAGATGAACAATGTATTGACATGATACAAGATGACACTGACAGACAGACCGTGACAATTTCATTTGACAAAAATGTAGGAAATGAATCATGTGGTGAAATTGTGAATGTAGCAAAAGAGTGTGGTTGTAGGTTACATAAATGGAATCAAAGATTGCGCCCATGATAACAGGAATGAAGAGGGAGATTGTGAAATGGGGAAGGAGGGTGTTGGAAATCACAAAAAGCATGTGAAGAAAGGTAGGGATTCGATGCCTGCAGAAAATGACAGAGAAGAAGTGCGTGCAGAGAGTGAGAGTGAGGAAGAGGGTGTAGAAGGTGAGAGTGGGGAAGGGTGTGGGGAAAATGAGAGTGAGGAAGAATGTGCAGAGAATGTAACAGGAGCAGAGTGTGCAGAGTATGTAGAAGATGGGGATGAAAGCTGCGAAATGGAAGAGACTGTTACACTAGCAGATATAATGGAAAGGTTGCAGCAAATGACAAAGCTGAAGATGTCCACTTCATGCTACGTGACATGAGACATAGCACTGCTAGGACCACTGCTGTATTGAAGGGAAATGTTCACAAAGATGTTTCTTGATTAATGTGTTGTACACTTCCTGACTGACTTAACAATATGAAGAAACTGTGGTCCGATGAATGACACATGTATATAGAACAATGATATGGAATCCATGCCATGAAGACTGTTTGGGCTGTCATTAATTAATCATGCTTTTCGTTGATTCTGTGTTTTGTGCCCAGTCCCCATCCCACTGTCCCCCTGTGAATGGGCGTTGACGCTTATCACAATAAACTGTTGTCATTGTCATTGTGTGTGTGTGTGTGTGTGTGTGTATGTCAGATACTGACTGTCTATCTGTCTCTCTCGCGCACACATACACATGCACACACACGCGCACGCACGCCCCCCCCCCCCCCCCCCACACACACCACACACACGCGCACGCACGCACGCACACACACAAACACACGCGCGCGCGAGATTGAGAGACAGAGACAGACACAGAGAGAGACAGCTAGAGAGAGAGACAGAGAGAGAGAGAGGAGCTCCCATGTGACAAGTTATCACCATCAACGCTAATATACCATGATGCAATGGTAAGATGATTATTCGCTCACTGAGGGCTGAGTACAAGTACTGCAGTAACAACCTTCACTCTTCATTCCACGGTGGTCGATGACACAAGTTCAGAGCGACAGGCGGGACCACACTAGGCGTTGTCGCCGTTGGTCAGTTTTCACCTGAGGCTACAGGTAACTATTGTTAGTTTTGTATAGTAGTATTTACGCTGATTTGTTCAGTATTATGATTATTTTTCCTTACATGTTTAAACAATTCGAAAAGCAGAAAGATTTATCGAATGTTGCTTTAGTACGGATTCCAAAAGGTTGAATAGATTGTTAAGGTAGGGTTAGATTTCCGTGCTCTCCCTCTCCTGTGAATTAACTTCTACTTAACTCCTTTTAGGATTCAGGATCAGGATGTGGGGCGTTGTTGTGTTTGCACAGCTTAGCCAATTTGGCTTTTTATGCTCCATCTGTTTCTATTCTTTTTCTGTCTTCCTTGAGAATTTCCTTTTCTTTCTCCAATGTGGGTCTGGTGGTTTACTAGTTCAGTCTCTTCTCAAAGTCATATATAATTTCTTTCAGTACTTCATTTTTGTCTCTGAGGTTCTTGAAGGCATTTATACTAGGTGCTCGTTTGATATTATTTGTCAGTCTGTTCGTGAGTCGCTGGGGTACTGCATTGAAATCTTCAGGTAGTGTCTTGAGCAAGCCGAGTATGGCGGAACCCATGCCTTTTCAGGCTATCCATTTACTCTCAATAAACATTTCGAGTTCGAGTTCACTCGCGCAGGCAACTGTCGCAAGAGCTTGTGTCTGCATACTTCTGTTACAGATCTGCTTTCCTTCCCCCAAGTTGGTAAGCCTGACACATTCTTCAGCAAACATGTTCTTTTCCTGTTTGATGTACCAACATACCCAGCCCCCAGACTGCTCATCACAGGAAAACTCAAGTACAATGTCATAACATAAATGTAAGCATCATCTAATCTCTGCAACACCACTTTGCTGAACAGTTTGTTTCTGTCTTTTCTTTGAAGATGGTTCTGCACAGAGCAATCAGTCAGTGTTGCCACAAAAGTTTTTCACTGCACTTGCCTCAAACTCCACGATCACACTGTCTATTGGAGGATCAGGTTCTATATGTGGTGATTGTAGGTTAACGTCACACAGGTCTGTTTGATATACTCCTTTAGCACCACACTCACTCTGTGTCACTGTGGTCCAGGTGTGCAGGTGTGGAGGTGTGTTGATCATCATCCTGTGTGCTGTGCAGTTTTAGACACAAACAGTTTGTATACATCAGAAGTTCTGTCACCTTGTTCTCTGACCTGTTCCAGTTGTGGTTGCTGTTGTCGTTGTTGCTGTTGTTGCTGCTGCTTTGCTCTCTGCTTGTCACGCTGTATCTGGCTAGGAGGCTTCCGTCTGTAGTGCTGAACTTGGGTGTGTTGGTTCAGCATAGGGTCGGCATGTTTGTTGACATTTCACTGGCTGGCTTGAACCTCAACACAAAAACTGTGGAGTCCCCTTGGCTAGTGATTTTCCAGCTGGAGACGGAGTTTTGTGACAGAAGGGCGGTTAGGGTCTTTTCAACAGTCACTGGGAGTCCAGGAACAGGCATGCTGACAGTAAATTGGGTATATTTCACGCAGTACGGGTGAAAGGCATCCTGTCAGTTCTCTCATCTCGTATCTACCTTGGCTGAATGTGACCAGGATAGCCCCTGTGGAGCACAGTGTCAGTGACAGTTCTCTCTTTGAAATACTGTCATTTGACTTCAGTAAAAATTACAAGGCATTGCCATTGCTGGTGGTGGTATCCATGTCGATGATAGACATCGAGTCAAAGTGTATGTAATACCGGGGCTTGCTGTATGGCCTGTATAGCTTAATGGCAATATAATTCAATTCAATTCAATTCTCTCTCTCTCTCTCACACACATACACATGCATACACGCGCACCGCGCATGCAGACACACACACACACACACACACACACACACACACACACACACACACACACACACACACACACACACTCAGACAAACTGACAAGAATGGGGTGGAACAGAGGACAATGATATTCCAAACTTTAATTTTAAATGATGAATATCAATACCTTAATGCGACCACTTTTTCATTGGCAAGTTTTGTTCTATCCACAACTCAATATCCTGTATATATATCTTAAATCATAAAAACCTGTTTCACCCAATATTGTACCAGACAGACAGGACAGACACATGGATATGTATCATGGCCCTTGAAAAGGCGTGTCATGCAAACGCCTTTTCAATCCACACACGACTATATGTCAGAAAAAATCAATCATTTGGTCAAAGATAGCAATTAAGTGACATGTTACAATAATAACATAATCACGCCACTGTGCCTTAAAATATAAAGTGGCACGTTACAATAATAATAACATAATTACGCGAGTACCAAAGAATTTTTTTAAAAATTACAGTTACAATAGTAGGCTTAATATGTGTACGTCTGCCTACAGGTATAAATAAAGTGACGTTACAATAAAATACAATGAAAATCAATAGTTGCGCCCAAAAAGTTCTTAAAAGGGACAAGTTATGAAACTTGCATGATATAAAAGTGCAATGCACGTGCTAAAATATGTCTCTCTCTCTTGTTCATATATATATAAAGATATATATATATTTATATATATATATATATATTTATATATATATATATATATATATATATATATATATATATATATATATATATATATATATATATATATATATATAAAGAAAAAGGTAAAGGTGTTCCATAACCTTTGTGGTCGTAGGGGAGCGAGGCGTCAGAGACCTCAGCTTCTCTAGGGCCAGCATATTGAGGGCGGCGCCCATCTCCTCTCCCTCGCTGCTTTACCTTCCCTGACCCTTAAGAGGAAGGTACCCATTTACAGCTGGGTGAACTGGGGAACTGTACTGAAGCCAAGGCGCGCAAACGGTCACCCATCCACTGGTAACCACGCTCGATGCTGCTTAACCTTGGCTGGGGGAAAGCGAATGCTCCGACCACTGAGCTACATAATCTCTCTTCTATTCGTTTAGGCACCGCACTAAATTTTTCAAGCTGTGCCTCTTGGGCAAGTTGAATTTTGGCGGAGCCCACCTCTATGTACAGGGTGCATGCTGAGCACGTTCGCGTTTACGCAAACCCCTGAACACTTACATGAATCACATAATATCTAACGTGCATATCTGATCTTCTGTGCGCGTGTATTACACAAGGGGAATCAGAGCACTGGCAGGTCTGCACTTGAAGCTGTACAGCGAGATCATAAAAACCCTGACCCTTGATTCACCTGGCTCCGCTGCCCAAATTCGAACCCAGGACTTCATGGGTCAAGGTGAATGGTGTCAAACGTTCTTATCCACTCAGCAACAGCGTCTGTCGGTGATCTTATAGCGAGGGTGGGGAAAAAATGACAGACTAACGCACAAACAACGGACAGACGAAAAGAGAGATGGAGGCAGCAGATCAATTGTGGAAGGTATGCGCACTTTACAAACAAACAAACAAAAAACATGAAAGAAATAGCTAGCACTGTAACTTTACTCAAATAATTATGTTCTCCCTAATCCTTTGTCATAATATTGATAGCACGCCCCCCAAAAAACGTATTACCCAAACAGAGCTTTAGATTGGTTAACACCGTCCCCGTCCCCCCTCCCCCCCCCCCCCCCCCCCTCCCAACCCAAAAAGCTAGCAAATAAACAATTTAAAAAAAAACAGAGGTAATAAAGTAAAACAATGAAACAGTGCGATTCAACCCTCCCCCAACCCCCCCCCCCCAAAAAAAAACAAACAACAACAACCCCACCCCACCCAACATACAATATTAGTCACTCAGGAAAGCACGTCAACTGTCATCAGTGATAACTAAACTTTAAACTCGGATTAGGGATGGCAATAACCCCTCAAGGAACAAAACAATGTCCAAAATAACCTTGATGGAGACAGTGACAAGTATAGATGTGACACATAAATCATGTCTCTTCTGTCAAGAAAAATAAACATTAAACAAAAACCAAAAAAATCAACTGTCTTTAAAGTTACAAATACATGAGTACCATAAATTTAGAACACTATAGCATTCATGGAATGGTGCGACGTAGATATTAACGCAAACAAATCTGAATAATATACAATAACACAACTACATTTTTATGACAATCATGAAATGGTATAATATAGACAAGTTACTTGAAATTTGGTATCATGATTATTAGCTTTACATGATGATTAACCTATATCAATATCATGGCTTGCTCACACAATAAAACAAAAAGACACGAAAAGAATGAACAGGATACGATATCAGCCTATGGTTAAAATTCCATTTTTCGTATGTTTTAACACGTCTAGGCTGAAATTATTCACACACAAAAAACAACAAAACAAATGCACTGGGAAAAGCCTTTTGAAGGGAGGCTACCCTTATCTCTATATTTCCGTCCAACAGACTACTTATGTCCCCTGTTCGATCGTCTGCTTCTTGTTTGCAATTAATTTATTGAGCTTGAAGAGCATATTTTTCAGAAAACAGTCTGTAAATGATTTCATCTTTGACCTTCCATCTTTCAAGACCGTTATGACAAGTGTGTGATTTTACGCAAATCATTTTACAGGAGTGAAGAGAAAAATCAATCTGATTGGGTGATTGCTAAACACTGCAAATACTGAGAAGTTCACTACTGAAAAGCTATTGAAAACTGTGTTTTGTTTCACTGGCTAAGCACTAGTACTAGTGATAGGCTTCGAATTCAAGATGTTTGCTCTGAACTCTGGTTAACTTAAAAGGAATGTCACTGGAAAAAGTTTTTGTTTTGTTGGCAGCCTCCAGTTAGATCCAGTTTCATTAACAACAAAGAGAAAATGCATCCAGCTACACAGTTGAACAAAAGAGTATCTTTGTCAGCAGATGAGAATGCATCAGGTGAGTGAAGCGATATAATGATTAAGCATGATTGATGACTTACTACAAGTGTATATAAATTTCAGTACAGGCTCCACGCTTGCATTGCAAAGAATAAAGTGTAAAAAAATATAGTAAAGTAAGATACACTGATGTTCGTACATGCAAGCTTACACCTTTGCACACCCACATACCAGTGTGTGCGCGCGGGTGCGCGTACACACGCGCACGCGCGCTCACGCACGCACGCACGCATGGACACACACACACACACTACACACTCTCTCTTCTCTCTCTCTCACACACACACATACACACACACGCGCGCGCGCGCCGCACGTGCGCACACACATACACACGCACGCACAACACACACACACATACACACGCACGCACAACACACACACACAACACACACAATGTTTACAAAAAATTATTAACAGCACACAGCCAAACTAAGAGTATTTTGTTCTGAAACAGAGGGTGGTTTGTCTTTGAATGTTGGTCCTGTTTGCTTGGTACAGAGACAGATGTAACCTCATAGGCCGAATCCCTGATAAAATATGTTGAACATGCCCTTGTTAATTTTGTTATCTCCAATTGATTATTGGACTTAATGGACCGCATTCATGCTAATGTATGTTGAAAATACGTTTGTTAATTTTTGTGACATTTGACACATTATTGGACCTAGTGATCCCATTAATCCGAATATACATAATGTAATCTATTTATTATCACATACAAAACTTTAAAAAAGGAAAAAAGGCACTCGATTTTCATGGAAAAATGAATAAAGTTTACATGTCAATCTGGTTAGTTAATAATAATGATAATACTAATAATAGTTGATTTTTTTCTGCTGTAAAATAGTTCCTTTGCCAGCCAATAAAAACTATGCCTAACATAAAAAAACATTCTAAAGTCACCTCAAGCTTTATCTATAACCATTACTGCTCTAACCCTCTTGTCATTGATAGCTTCAGCTTGCAGTTTAAAAAAAAATTATTAAAAAAAATATATATATAAAGACAAAAAACCCACCTTGTATTTTTCATGAACACCCACAACTGGTTAAAAAAAAAGGGGGGTTGTGAGTGAAAGAAGTAAAATAGCATGATTATAAACAGCATCATCCCACTGGATTTCGTGGCTGTTGTATAAAGATGAAGAAGAATTTTAAAAAAAACACTGACCCTCATTTGGAATTTGTTAAGTATAAATCTTTGTTGATATCCCCCCCCCCCCCCCCCCCCCCCCCCCCTCCCCAACACACCAAACAATTCCCACTGGCATCATATAAATGTTAATCTTGACATTTTCATAACCATAAATTCTTAACAAGCACCATCAATGAAACTTGTATAGCCATGAAAATCAATTTGCAACATTGAAAAAAAATTATTTCACTAGGCTTACTAAAAATGTGTAACCTCATAAATTTCTTGCATAAAAGAATTGTCATGACTTTTTATAAAAAAAAGGGGGTGGTGGTGGTATGGTACATTCTTTGTATGAAGGAAATTATATCACCCTGAACTTGTACATTCAGAATATTTTGGAAGAAGAATTGAACATCATAAAGCTTAAAACCGTATATAACAACAATAAAAATTAATATGCTTGTGTATAAATCCTTTGTGCTGAATAAATCAGGAATTACATGGATCTCAAAATAGTACACAGTGACAAACATATTAACCCTGCGTATGCGAAACAGAGATAATTACACATATTCCACATAATTTGATACCCACGGCGTCTTCTTCATATAAAACGTCTTTTTGCTGGTTACACAAAGCCAACCCAAGCTAATCAGATTGTTTATAGTCCCAGCCAACCACAGAGGCCCTATCAGGGATGCCACCGAGTTAAAGTTTAAAATCTCAGATTAAACATGTGTAGTTCTATATATAAAAAAAAAGCGTAGCTATGTAAAAAAAAAATGCGTAGCTATTTACATACAGATGAAAACAAGATTAAAACTAAACTAACTCTCCTCGTGTCCACACCCTGACCAACCATGATTAATGTGAAAGCACGCAGGGTGCACTTTCTTGTGTCTGTTTAGCTGTCTGTTTTGCTTTTCGTTTGTTTTGTTTGGTTGGTTGGTTGGGTTGGGGGG
>CM054144.1:51812874-51815374 GCA_028751875.1 Rapana venosa
TTTGACAAAAAAAATTTTGGAGAGAGGTGGCGGGGCGGGGCGGCGGGGGGGGGGGGGGTGGGGGGAGGGAAGGGAGGTAGGGACACAGAGAGAGGGGGGAGAGGGAGAGAGAGTGGGGTGAGAGGGAGAGAGAGTGGGGGGAGAGGGAGAGAGAGTGGGGGGAGAGGGAGAGGGGGGAGAGAGATTTTATTTTTCATTTGGAGGAAAATGGAATGAGAGAGAGAGCGAGAGATAGACGCATGCACGCACGCACGCACGCAAACATACACACACGCGCGCGCGCGCGCGCAGATTTCGTAAGAGTATGCCATTGCGTGCCGGTGGGAACAGATGACAGTTTACAAAACCGCATACACACGGGGACTGGATGTAAAAAAGCACATAAGTGCTTATTCCATTATCCTCGATATAAAAGAATGAAATAAAATAAAAATTAAAAAATGGACAGACGGACGGAGGGGTATACAAATTCAAGAATGTTATCCCTACCCCTTTCCTTCCAATTGTCCTCAGAACTGTAACATTGAATAGAAAATAAAAGTGTCATTGTATCTCTCATACACATCATTCGTTATTTCTCTCAACACACACACATTTTTTAATTTTTTATTTTATTCTTTTAGAAGCGTTTAGAATCAAATAAAATTAAAAAAATAATAATAAACACACGCACTACGCCACACCACTACACCACACTACATTACACAAGACACACACTACACACCCCTTCCACACACACACACACACACACACACACACACACACACACACACCCACCCCCACACACACACACACTAACCCTCCCACAACCCCTCCACCCATCCCCCACCCTCCCACACCCACCCCAACACAATCTACCCACCTTCATCCATACACGCCACCATGCCGGCATACGTCCTCCTGTGTTTGTCCTTGATATCCATGTACGGTTGCAGGTATTTCTCAGGCACTTGCAAGGGCGAGTGCACCGACTGATAAGCCAGGTACAAAAACAGTGGCTTGGAACCCTTTCTGGCTCCGGCTTCGGCTCTGGCTTCGGCTCCGGCTTCGGCTCTGGCTTTGGCTTCGGCTCTGGCTTCAGGAGTGGCTTCAGGGGTGGCTTGAGAGCCAGCGGTGGCAGCGTGCTTGCGGATGATGTCTGTGGCTCGCTGAGTGAAGAGGTAGGCGGAGTAGGTTCCGTTCTGGGAGAAGTCTGGTGTGGTGTTGTTGTGCAGGTCCAGTCCGCAGGCTGTTGGGGAAGAGGGAGTTTGTGTTGTGTGTGTGTCAATGTGAGAGTGAGAGTGAAAGTCGTTGTGAAAGTCAAGGTGAAAGTATTAGTGAAAGTCAAAGTGATAGTGACAGTCAAAGTTAAAGTCTTAGTGAAAGTCAAAGTGATAGTGACAGTCAAAGTTAAAGTCTTAGTGGAAGTCAAAGTGATAGTGACAGTCAAAGTTAAAGTCTTAGTGATAGTCAGATTGAAAGTCAAATTCGGATGAGACTGTAAACCGAGGCCCCGTGTTCGAACGCATGCAGAACATCTTGTGCACACGTTAAATCCTGTTCCGCGTTTCGGAAGAGTAGACCATTGTGTGCCGGTTGAAACAGATGACAAATTTACAAAACCGCATACACACGGGGACTAGATGTAAAAAAGCACATGAGTGCTTATTCCATTATCCTCGATATAAAAGAATATAAAAAGAATTTAAAAAATTGAAAGTCAGATTGAACATCATAGTGAAAGTCATAATGAAAGTCAATGCGAAAGTCATAGTTAAAGTCATAGTGAAAGTCATAGTGAAAGTCATAGTGAAAGTCATAAAGTCATAGTTAAAGTCATAGTGAAAGTTAAATTTGTATGTCGAGATGGTACATTGAATAAGTGATACATTTTTCTTTTCATCAAGCCGTGTGTGTGTGTGTGTGTGTGTGTGTGTGTGTGTGTGTGTGTGTGTTGTGTGCATTTGTGTGTATGGTGTGGTGTGTTGTAATGTGTGGTGTGTTTGCGTTAGTGTGTGTGTTGTTGTGATGCGATGTGTGTGTTGTGTTGTGATGTGTGTGTGTGTGTGTGTGTGTGTGTGTGTGTGTGTGTGTGTGTGTGTGTGTGGTGTGTGTCAGAGACAGAGAAGAGAGAGGGATGAATTTGAGATAATAATGGCTGTGTGTGGTTTTGGTAGTGCTGATGATCGTTGTGGTGGTGGTGGTGATGGTGGTGGTGGTGGTGGTGGTGGTGGTGATGGTGGTGGTGGTGGTGGTGGTGGTGGTGGTGGTGGTGGTGATGGTGGTGGTGGTGGTGGTGGTGATGGTGGTGGTGGTGGTGGTGGTGGTGGGTGGTGGTGGGGTAGTAGTCATAGCCATAACAACATACACTCGGTCACACACACACACACACACACACATCCCCCTCACACACAATACACCACCCCTACCCCACTCCCACCCTCCACCCCAACCCCATCCCAACACCCACACACACATACATACATTTCCAACAGCGGGTATGTTTATAGTAGTCCTCGGA
>CM054144.1:51822874-51842874 GCA_028751875.1 Rapana venosa
TGGGAACAGGTGACAAAATTTACAAAACCGCATACACACGGGGACTTGATGCAAAAAAGCACATAAGTGCTTCTTCCATTATCCTCGATATAAAAGAAGAAAATAAAACTGAAAAAAATAAACAGAGACAGACAGAGACAGACAGACAGAGAGAGACAGAGAGAGACACAGACAGACAGAGACAGACAGAAAGCACTCAACAGCTCTCTTGTTCCGTGTTTCCCCTTGCCCCTCTCTCCCATACTTTCCCAACCACACCAAGCCTTGTTGACACCCCCCAACTTGGCCACATACCGAAAAATCGAAACTTCCCTAATATCCTTTTAAGTTACAGCAACAGAATTCTGCGTTGAACTGGACATCAAACGAATGGCCATGGGTTGTAATAATGATATAGCATGCTTTAATTAAAACTAGAAGAAACTAACCTGGTTGTGAAAACTCGTGAAGGGCTATTGAAGTTGTTTGGTTGGTGTCTATGCTGGCTGACTGAGTAGACTAGGCTAGAAAGAGAACGGCAACAAAGCGGGAGCGAGCATGCAAAGTAAGCAGACTTGCAAAATTTTGGGTCAGACACGAACATAGGCACTTGCAATGGATTTTTTTTATTTTGGTGAGGTTTAGGTGTTGGTTTGGTTTTAGTTTGTTTGGTTTGGGGTTTTTAACAGATTTCTTTTTTTTAAACCCCGTTAACGTACAAAGAAATATCACAGTGAAATAAAACCAGAATAAAATATAAGCTTAGCTTATAGCTAAAGATTGGTGGGGGCGTTATGGACTAGGTATCTATGAAAGAGCAATGTATTTATATATTTTATATTCTTAATTACTAGCAAATAGTGTGTGTGTGTGTGTGTGTGTGTGTTTTTTTTATTCTTTCTTTTATATCGGGGATAATGGAATAAGCACTTATGTGCTTTTTTTTACATCCAGTCCCCATGTGCATGCAGTTTTGTAAATTCCGTCATCTGTTCCTACCGGCGTGTGTGTGTGTGTGTGTGTGTGGTGTGTGTGTGTGTGTGTGTGTGTGAGTGTGTGTGTGTGATCTTCAGTTTAACGTCTATTCACATTTAGTGATTTAGACGTAAAAGAAATCGGAAATCGTTTATCTATTGTAAACAAAAGGACAATGATAGATGATGGTTTATTCGACAGATGAGGTTTCGCACTTGTTCTTGTGTGCTTTAATTTACTTGTACCATGTTAGATCAGGTACCGCGGTGTGTGTGTGTGTGTGTGTGTGTGTGTGTGTGTGTGTGTGTGTGTGTGTGTGTGTGTCTGTGTGTGTGTGTGTGTCTGTGTGTGTGTTTGTGTGTCTGTGTGTGTGTGTGTGTGTCTGTGTGTGTGTGTACACATTCATACATGTATGCATGCATGCATACATACATCTACATACATACTACATACATACATACATTCATCTATACATCATACATACATACATACATACATACATACATACATACATACATACATGCACGCACGTACATAATACATGCATACATCCACACATACATGCATACGTGTGAGTGTGTGTGTGTGATTGTATGTGTGTGTGTGCGCGCGCGCGCGCGTGTGTGTGTGTGTGTGTGTGTGTGTGTGTGTGCGTGCTTGCTTGCGTGCATGCTTGCGCGAACGTGTGTACGCACACATATATACACCCTGAAAACACAAACTGCTGTCGATGGCTCGATGAATTTGCGCTGCAGGAAACAATAACTAACGTCTCCAAACTCTGTCCTTTTTTCCAGACTCTGTGTGTGTGTGTGTGTGTGTGTGTGTGTGTGTGTGTGTGTGTGTGTGTGTGTGTGTGTGTGTGTGTGCGTGCGTGCTTGCTTGCGTGCTTGTTGCACGAACGTGTGTACGCACACACACATACACATACTAAAAACACAAACTGCTGTCGATGGCTCGATGAATTTGCGCTGCGGGAAACAATAACTAACGTCTCCAAACTCTTTTCCTTTCTTCCAGACATAGCCGCCATAGTCCATCGCGCTGTTTTAATATTTCATGCGCTTGCTTCGCCGTAGTCCAGGCTGGAATAGTGTTCAAGCCACTTGGCCGCTTTTTCACTCGGATCCACTCCAATGCATTGGGGAGATCGATTCCCTGATTGTTGCTGATGGTCGTTTGTTTTAGCCCCGCGCCCCTGTGTTCTTCTTCTTGCTACCTCCTGGGGTTTTCGTTTTTTAGGGTTTTGTTGATTTTTTATTTTATTGGAATGGGATGTCATAAGTTTCTCCTCCTCCTCCTTCTTCTTTGCAATTCTTCTTCTTCTGCTGCTGCTGCTCCTTGTCCTTCTTCTTCTTCTTCTTCTTCTTCTTCTTCTTCTTCTTCTTCTTCTTCTTCTGCTCCTCCTCTTCGTCCTCCTCCTCCTCCTCCTCTCTTCTTCTTCTTCTTCTGCTCCTCTTCTTCTTCTTCTTTCTTCTTCTTCTTCTTCTCTTCTTCTTCTTCTTCTTCTTCGCAATTCTTCTTTCTTCTTCGCAATTCTTCTTCCTTCTTCGCAATTCTTCTTCGCAATTCTTCTTCGCAATTCTTCGCAATTCTTCCTCTAATTCTTCGTAATTCTTCTTCTTCGCAATTCTTCTTTGCAATTTTTCTTCTTCGTCGACATCGTCGTGGTCGTCATCGACGTCGAACGCTCAGACAGCAACTATTGTTGTCTGTCATATGAGCGAAAATGCGTTGCGCTGCCGTTAAGCGCCTGACAAGTCAGGCCCAGTCGGATAGCGACTTCAGCGTGGGGGAAAAATGTTATCTTGTAAGTCTTTCTGGAATAAAGGCAGAAGAATGGACCAAGAAGACAGAAAATAGACAAGAAGGAGGTGACAGAAAGAAAAGGAACAAGGCAGAAATAAAGAGAGGGATAGAAAAGGGAATTCCTCGCACAGAATTTCCAGAAGGTGGGGATGCTATTCAGACTGTCAGGCCCCCGGCGTCCTCACGAGGGGAGTCATAAACTGTATACATTTATTTTTCTTAGTCGTGTGGACAATATCAAGTCTGTGCTTTGTTGTTTTGTTTTTTTTAGCTTGCCTGTCTGTCTGTCCGTCTCTGTCTGTCTGTCTCTGTCTCTCTCTGTCTGTCTCTCTCTCTCTCTGTCTGTCTGTTTCTGATCTCTGTCTCTTCTCTCTCTCTCTCTCTCTCTCTCTCTCTCTCTCTCTCTCTCTCTTTCTCTCTCTCTCTCTCTCTCTCTGTATCGTAGACGTAGTCCTTTCTCAGGGCAAGGGCAGGATTTTTTTTTTAAAAGTATGTCAATACTTATCTGTAGCCCTTGGGAATAAATATTACAACCAATCAATCAATCAATCAACCAATCTCTCTCTCTTTTACCTACCTACCTACTTCATCTCTCTCTCTCTCTCTCTCTCTCTCTCTCTCTCTCTCTCTCTCTCTCTCTCTCTCTCTCTCTCTCTCTCTCTCTCTCTCTCTCTCTGTGATTTTGGGTTGTCCAGTATTAGAAAGTATCAGCCAAGATGTAAACAGACAACATTATTCATTCACACTCTGTTGTATTTTGGCCTTTAGTTATCCGAGATCTTACACTAACTTATCCTGTATAGGACTGTTTTTAATTGCCTCACCTTGTAGGCAGCCGTCTGACGACTTCAGAGGATATCAGGGATCTCTGTCTCACCATTTCGGGGGAGGGGTATACCGGTACCCTAAGAGCTACTTCATTTCCTGATTTTTTTCTTTATTTTCTGTTTGTTTCTTTATTTCCTGATTTGTCTTTATTTCCTTGTTTCCCCTTTATTTCCTGATTTTTCTTGTGTACATTTAAAAAAAGACTACTTTCATTTCTACTTCTTCCTCGGAATTCAAACTGATGAAACATGTTGGAGTGTTGACTGGATCGTTTGTTGTAATCGTCAATGTCCCAAATATGTTGTAATGGGTGGGCGCTGCTCTTGTGGCGACGCGCTCTCCCCGGGGAGAGCAGCCCGAATTTCACGCAGAGAAATCTGCCGTGACTTAAAGTGGTATAAATATAATAAATAAATATAATTGCCCTTCATGGGATGATTAAAGCATTTTTGACTTGACTAGGTTCTGAGTTGGGGCTGACTGCAGAAATAGCCGCTTTACAGAATCAGACGGAAGCATAGAAATACTGATCTTAAAAATTGAAAGAGAAAGACTTTTTTTATCCATCGGCAAGAGCTCTGAGGTCCACCAACGCTGAGACTTTGGCGTAAGTAACCGTTTTTACCCCCTCACCATTGAGGTAACCACATTCCAACTTCGGGAATGAAAGGTTTCAAGTCGGCAACATAAAATTATATACTGTTCTCTTTACTCTCTACACTGCTCCACTCTCACATATAATAAACAACCACCATATTGATCATCATTTCTATGCCGATGATACTCAGCTTCAGTGCAGTGATACTGTTGAAAACTTGCCTTCCCTCCTGACAAATATGTCCTAGTGCCTTCAAGACATTCAAAACTGGATGACTCAGAACAAGTTACAACTTAATGCCGAAAAAACCGAAGCCATGTTTATAGGGACCCAACATAAACTTTCCTCTATCGCAAAAACTTCAATAGAATTCGGCAATACGTCAGTTCCTTTGTCCAACTCTGTGAAGTATTTAGGAGTAGTTCTTGACAACATACTCTCTATGAAAAAATTCATCACCTTGACCTGCCAGTCTTGCTACTATCAATTACGGCGCATAAGCGCGAATCGCAAGTATCTGTCCACTGATGCAACTTCCAAGCTTGTCACATCTCTCATTCTTTCACGTTTAGACTACTGTAATTCTCTTTTGGCTGTCCTACCAGCATCATCTATCCACTCTCTTCAACGCATACAAAACTCTGCAGCTAAGAAAGAAAAAATCTGAACACATCACTCCTCTTCTGCGATCTCTTCACTGGCTGCCTGTCTCACAAAGACTGGAGTATAAAATCAATACCCTCTGTTTCAAATGTCTCCACAAATCTGCACCCTCTTATCTCTGTAACTGTCTTCATCTGTACACTCCATCCCGTTCCCTTCGTTCAGCCGCAGATACTTTGTGCTTTCGAACACCCAGATTCAAACAAACCACTGTTGGCCGTCGCTCCTTCTCTGTTTCTGGTCCATCCACCTGGAATGACCTCCCTCTTTCACTTCGCCAAAAGCCTTCACTTGATACCTTCAAATCCAGCCTCAAAACACACTTATTTCCTACCTGAGACTTCCCCCCAAATATCTGTCCCTAATTTTCAACAGCATCTTTCACCTTCTAAGTGTTGTTCCGAGTGTGTGTGTGTGTGTGTGTGTGTGTGTGTGTGTGTGTGTGTGTGTGTGTGTGTGTGTGTGTGTGTGTGTGTGTGTGTGTATGTGCGTGTGTGCGCGTGCATGCGTGCATACGTGTGCGCGCATGGTTTTTGAAATCTGTTGTTCATTATGTTTAAGGAGAGTTGTATGCATGTAAATGATTGAGTGCAAGCGCTTCGATTTGTTTGTTTTTTTACAGGATTCAGCGCTATATAAATTCCATATATTTTATTATTATTATATACTGGATGAGAATTTTGTGTCAGCGGTCGTTTCCAAGTACCTCGCTTTATAGGCAGCCATACTCTGAGTTTTGAGGACTTTTTTTGTCTCCTTTCAAAGTCAAAAGCACTTTAATCATAGGGCAAGATGTTGTTTATTATGCTTAGGAGCTTGTCATAGAATAAGACAATCTCAACATAACAGTCCAAAGCATAACAACGTTACACTGTAGCGCGCGCGCGCGCGCACACACACACACACACACACACACACACACACACACACACACACACACACACACACTACTCACACACACAACACACACCACCACACACAATCACACACCTACACACCACACACCCACACACACACACACACACACACACACAACACACACACACACACACACACACACACAAAGGACTATGCCGGGTAACGCTCAACACTACTTCAGATACATGCGTGCGCGCGTGCGTGCGAGCGCATCAAGACAGACATACATACAGACAGACATATAGCCAGAAACAGATACACACGCAACACACACATATAATCATACCGGGGTGGCCATTCGTTATGGATTATTTCACGAGGCAACAGTTTCAACGCAGATCTCTTTTCTATCCCCCACAGCCAAAGTGTTTTCCCTATCGACTTCAATACTTTACGATTACACGCAGCAAAAGGGAGAAGGAGGAAGACGGGGAAGGAATCGAGGGAAGTGGAGGGATGGGGGGGAGGGGGGGAGGTGTGAGGAAGCAGGGCATTTAAAATCGTTACACATCAAATCGAACGTTCACGGTAGAAAAAGCCTGAGGATGTTATGAACAAGAGTATCTATGGTTTAACGCAATGAAACCGATGCGGTAGGCACACTGCGCTATTGAACAGCAGACTTGATGAGATCATTATCTAACCCCTACTTGGTTTTGGTTGGTTTATCAAAGCCCCAGCGGGTTTATCCGATTTAGGGACCGTACTAGCAGCCAACCGTCACCATTTCTGACCAACACGAAGAAAAAGTTTTTTTTTGTGGATGTACAGGAAGAATCATCATAACTGAAGGGCTTTGATTCGACTGCCTGTATATATTTCTTAGGAATAAAGATTATAATAAAAGTACTCTGAGAGTTTAAACCATGTATGCGCTTGTATTTCCTCATTATATTTTCTCAATTACACACACACACACACACACACACACACACCACGCACGCACGCACGCCACGTACGCACACACACAGACACACAGGCACACACACAAAGGCACACACACGTGTTATTTATATATTTAGGTTCTCTTCTTCTTGTTCTTCTTCTTAATTTTTCTTCGCAATTCTTCTTTGAATTCTTCTCCTTCTTCTCCGCAATTCCTCTTCCTCTTTGCATTCTTTTTCTTCTTCTTCGCAATTCCTCTTCTTTGCAATTCTTCTTCTTCTTGTTCTTGCTCGCAATTCTTCTTTGCATTCTTTTACACAAAACACGAAACAAAAAATGGCCTTTTGGAAACAAACAAAAACCATTAAACTTTTTAATAAACCAACATGATTCAAATATCAACGGGAAGTAACATTTCGGAACAATGAACACAAAACCAAGATGTATAAGTAAACAAAGAAGACAGGTTTAGTTAATGATTCATCATTTTGAACCAAGTCAAAACGCCTTTCATATTAATGGTCCTGAGAAAATGACATTCAAGCAAGTACGCATGTAGACGTTTACTTTATTGCAGTTAAACGTATAATCAAATTTGAATGCATTCGAAGTAAGTATGCAGACTTTTTATTTATTTATTTCACTGCAGTTAAAAAGACAGTTTGAATGCAATCGAACTTCTTCATTTACAGTTCACAATATCAAAAAAAGAGCATTTTAACAATACCGCTAAGCAAGAAAAGACAACTCATCCAGTTCAAAAACTAAGTCGCAAATTGAATATGGATTTTAAATTTGTGTAAAGAGAAATGAAGATCATAAGCGGCGTCACTGAACATGACAGGCTTTGTTCTTCCTTCACACAGACGATGTGCGGACGAACAGAACTATGATCCAGAGAGGTAGGCTAAGAAAGAAAGGATAGCCCTTGTAAGTGGTTAAGTTCAAAGGTCTGTAGTGTGGGGAAGGATTTGTAAGTGGTAAGTTGAAAGGTCTATAGTGCGAGGAGGGATTTGTAAGTGGCGAGTTCAAAGGTCTGTAGTATGAGGAAGGACTATGCTGGTCTGGGCGTTGCCTTGCCTGACCATTTCTGTATACTCTGTAATAGATTCAGGGTCACTAAGTGTCATTGTGGTCACTGCTCTGTTTTTGACATAATTATTATGTGTGACGAAAGGCTTTGGGAGTACATGTATGCCAAACTCTCTCTGTCTCTGTCTGTCTGTCTGTCTGTCTGTCTCTCTCTCTCTCTCTCTCTCTCTCTCTCTCTCTCTCCTGATAATAAAAGAATTTGTCTCTCTTACTTACAATGTGTAGATGCTCATTTTATGACTTTATTGGGGGGTTTCCCCTCTTTATTGTGTGAGTGTATGGGTATTGATTGGGCTTACTTTATCAGAATGACGTTCAAATTGTATGAGTACAATCAAAAAGTGTTGATGGTGATCTGTGCTGTCCTGAGAATTATATATTTAGTATTATCCCTGAAACCACACACACACACACACACATTCTCTCTCTCTCTCAATGACTGTATAGGTTTGGATCTTTTCTTTTCTTTCTTGTTTTTATTGTGTGAGTGTATGGATATTGAGTTTATTTCATTATCATGACATATAATTTGAACGAGTATAATCAAAATGAGTGTTGATGGTGATTGTGTACTGTTTTGAGAATTATATATTTAATAATCTCTCTCTCTCTCTCTCTCTCTCTCTCTTCTCTCTCTCTCTCTCTCTCTCTCTCTCTCTCCTTTTATTGTTTTGCTTATAGTTATAGTTGTTGTGTATCTTGATGAAGGACATATTCATACTTTATATTTTCAATATTATATTGGGCTTGTCGGCTGTACTTGAGTTTTAATGAATGCCCTATTTCAATATCTTATTGTTGCGTGTAACAGCTATGTTTATTTTTATGATTTTATAAGTTTGGGGTTTTTTGGGTGTTTTTTTTTTTTTGGGGGGGGGGGGTGGGTCCTTGGTTTTTGTTGTTGTTTGTTTGTTTGTTTTCTTCTTTTTTGTTGCTGTTGTTGTTGTTTTTCCCATTGGTTTTTTTTTTTGTTGGGATGTATTTTTCTTCTTTTTTTGGTGTGGGGGGGGAGGGGTTGTTTGGGGGGGGGGGGGGATCTTTTATTTGTTGGTCTTTTTTTAAATTGTTTGTTTTGTTTTTGTTTTTTGAAATGGTTATTTCCCTTTGTTTCTACTGTGTGAGAGTATGAGTCTTGGATTATTATTAAGATGTATCCCTACGGGCGGGGACTGGATGTAAAAAAGCACATGAGTGCTTATTCATTATCCTCGAAATAAAAGAATTTGTCATTGTCATTCGCTCTCTCTCTCTGTCTCTCTCTGTCTCTGTCTCTCTCTGTCTCTGTCTGTCTGTCTGTCTGTCTGTCTGTCTGTCTCTCTCTCTCTCTCTCTCTCTCTCTCTCTCTCTCTCTCTCTCTCTCTCTCTCTCTCTCTCTCTCTCTCTCTCTCTCTCTCTCTCTCTCTCTGAGAGATTGCAAAAGCATTGCATTGAACAAGCTTCGAGTGCAATGTGTTATAGCTAAGTCGAGCTTGAAAACTCATTTCTCTCGTGGATAGATAGACAGACAGACAGACAGATAGAGAGAGAGACAGACAGACAGACGGACAGACACACAGACAGACAGACAGATAGATACATAGACACAACTTAAAACAGTTTTTTAAGGAAAAGTGAAAACAAAACAAACGAAAATAACAAAACCGATATAAACAATTCCACCAAAAAAGCATGCTGCCCGGCAGAATCACTGAAAATTTAGGAAGGAGGGAGGGTCATAGATTTTTGTTGTTGTTGTCATGTATGGGACTCACTGGGAACTAAATTTTGAACTACTGTACAAGAGGCAGGAGTTGTATCCCTATTACTTAATAATAATAATAATAATAATAATGTATGGAATTTATATAGCGCTGAATCTTGTAAAGCAACAAATCAAAGCGCTCAGATATTTTAAATATTTTTTTCGAGGATAATGGAATAAGTACTCATGTGCTTTTTTTACATTCAGTCCCCGTGTGTATGCGGTTTTGTAAATTTTGTCATCTGTTCCCATCGGCACACAATGGCCTACTCTTTCGAAAAGCGGAACAGGAATAAACGTGTGCGCAAGATATTCTGCATGCGTTCGCACACGGGGCCTCGGATTATAGTCTCATCCGAAGGACTTTGACATTCAGTTCGATTGTTGGGTCAAACTGGGAAGAAAGGGCGAGGCTGGGAATCGAACCCAGAACCTCACGATTTACTTGTTGGCAGGCGAACGTCTTAACCATCCTGCCACCGTCCTTCCAACATTACTTCTAACATTATGCTGTCTAGCGAGTGAATTCGTTGTTGGGCATTCCTCAACTTAACACTGTGGGGGTCACCCAGAATATCCAACTCTGTCTCACTCTTCATACCTGGGAATCACTGTGAGACTGAAAGTACACACTGGATGATGAGAAGTTTGCGTGTATGGATTTTCTTTAAAAAATGCCTTACCATGTGTGCAGCCATACCACTATTTCAGCTGAGGTTGTTGGGGTTTTTTGCCTTCTCCGTCAGTCTAACTGTTACGCTAAGAGCTTGCTTGTCATGGATAAAGACAACACGGTATTTCAAAGTATCTCATTCACCTTCACCTATCCCGCAGTCCCGTAGACCGTGGGTGCACCTCTGAAGATATTGCAACCAGCTTCCTCCACTCCTATGACAACCTTTCAATGTAGACCTCGGTACTTTGCTTACATCAATAACAGACAAAGCTATTTTCCTGGGCCAAAGCAAAGTAAATTTAAACAGGGTTATTATATCCACCCCCGCGATGAAACGGATCGTCTGTCATCCTCTGTTAGCTGATGAAGTTTGCTGATCCAGCACTGCTTCCTATTCCTTCGATCCATTCGTGCTAATCGTTCTGATTTGGAGCATAGTCACACTTTGAATGTGTGGAGTAACCCTAGGCCCAGGTATCAAACCGTCACTGACTCACACAGTTCTCTCTGACAGATTCTATAGCCGAGTGGATAAGACCGTTCGACTTCAGTTCCATGGGTGAATCTTTGAAGTCGTGGGTTCCAATCTCGTCTGGGAGTTGATGGTGGAGATTTGTGTCCATCTCCCAGGTCCACTTCAAGTGCAGACCTCCCAGTGCCTTCATTCCCTTCGTGTGTATATACACATGCAGAAGATCAAATTTGCGCGTTAAAGATCCCGTAATTCATGTCAGCGTTCTGTGGGATACGGGAACCACGAACATACCCAGCTATACATTCCCGAAGTCGGAATGCGGCTACCTTCATGGTGGGCAAAATCGGTCGTATACCCAAAGCCTCACCATTGGTGAACCTCGGAGCTCTAGCCGAGGAACGAACACACACACACACACACACACGCGCGCGCGCGCGCGCGCGCGCATGCATGCACGCATGCACGCACACAAGCTTGATTCCCTGTTGCATGAAGATAGATTACTTCTTATAAACAGCAGAAAGAGACGTCCCGTGGGAGATTCAAGCCATCGACCTAAGATTCAATCCTTTCTTTGACAGGTGTATCTAGACCTCCCAGCCAAATTGTCATAAATTGCAGTGAATTGCTTACAGTCCTATTGAACTACAGATTGATTGATTTATTGATTGATTGTTGATTGATTGATTGAAAATATGAACTAGAGATTTATTGATTGATTTATTGATTATTGATTGATTGATTGATTGATTGAACTAGAGATTTATTGATTGATAATCTTTATTCCCAAGGGTTATAGATAAGTACTAACATACTTTTTTTCCCATCAGGCCGTTAGAGAGAGAGAGACAGAGACAGAGAGACAGAGAGAGACAGAGACAGAGACAGAGAGAGCCCATTGACGCAGATTGTCACAACCCACCCCCACCCCCCTCCTCCTCTCCCGCTGTCCCCATCGCCCGATCCGTCCCTCTCCCAGCACATGCGCAAAGGCAGAGACTGCAGGAACACGAGTTGCTGGGTTTGGCAGCGAAGCATCATCGGCATTTTGATTTTCAGACTGCTGTCTCCATGAGTTCCAATATTACCTACCGCCCGTTTGTTACAGCACTGGCGACAATTGTTCTCCTGCACAGGTCAGTGTCCATGTTCTGTTTTACTCATATATATATGCTAAGTCGTTCAATCTCTCACTCAATCAATCAACCAACCAACCAATCAATCAATCAATCAATCACTTACCCTTTATTTATTTATTCTTTTATATCGAGGATAATGGAATAAGCACTCATGTGCTTTTTTTACATCCATTCCCCGTGTGTATGCGGTTTTGTAAATTTTGTCATCTGTTTCCACCGGCACACAATGGCCTACTCTTCCGAAAAGCGGAACAGGATTTAACGTGTGCGCAAGATGTTCTGCGTGCGTTCGAACACGGGGCTTTGGTTTATAGTGTCATCCGAAGGACTTTACCCTTTACGTTTTTATAGCCAATTTGATGTTTTAATAATCCTTGGCCATTCTTGCTGACTTCCTTTTCCTTGTTTGTTTTAAACAATTGTTTGAAAAATATCATACAAGTTAACATTTTCATTATGATTAACATTCGTTTTACAAAAAATAATTAGTCACTTTCCCTTTGGGTTTTTAGAGCAACTTTTATGTTTTGATAATCCTTGGCCTAGTCTATTTCCTTCTCCTTTGTTTCAAACAATTTTTCTTTAAATATTATACGAGTTAACAGTTTTATTATGATTTATAGGCCTATTTGTTTTTCAAACAGATAGATTTCTTTTGTATGATTATGTGTGTTGTTAGGGAATAGCATCTTTAATTTTACATCAGTTTAGCCCATGACTGAATTTCACTACGTGTGTGTGTGTGTGTGTGTGTGTGTGTGGATGTGTGTGTGTGTTGTGTGACAATGCGCGCGCGTGTGTGTGTGTGCGCGCGAAAGCGTGCGCGTGCGTACGCGTGGGATCTTCCATTCATCTTATTCATTTTAAGTCATTCTGATTGAGATCGCTGGACTATAAGTATGAAACCAGAATTTTCTGTTTAAATCCTAATCAACACGTTTGTTAAAAGAACCACCAGTCTGTTTATGAGCTCTAGGGAAAGTGGTTTCCAAACTGAAGTCTTCGCCGCAGAACTGAGAACAGGGAGATGTGTTGTGGGTGCATCTGCGGTTTGTTTGTTTTTTCGTTCCTCGGCTAGAGCACCGAAGTTCACCAATGGCGAAATTTTGCGTATGCGACCGGTTTTTGCCCAACCATGAAAATAGCCGCATTCTGACTTGTTCAGAAATGTCTCTCTTGTGGGTTGTAACAATATGAGTTTCGTAGCAAATCCAATTCATAGTTGTGTTTATTTCCCCTTCTTCGCTCACATTTTTGATTAGTTTCTGCTCTTTCTATCCTTCTTTCTTCTTTTAGCTTCTCTTTCTCCGCTTCCTTTCCCCTCCTACTCTTCCTCCTCTCCTTGCTTCTGTCTCTTTTTTCCTCCTTTTATCATTATCGATTTTTCCTAATCGTCACTTCTCTCAACCTTTCATCTGTTTGGTTGTTTTTTTTGGCTGCCTCATCTTCTGTGACGTCCCCGTCCTGCTGTTCCTACGTCGCTCATCCCAATCTCCCTGCCACAGCCATACCCTGATTTGTTATGTCTCATCCTCAGGGTCGGAAGTCCACAAGGAGCCCATCAATATCAGGCCGCCGTAGGGCCGCCCAGCCAGAGGGGCCCTGCACTGCTGATGGGTCACTTTGGTGGTGTTCAGTGGAACTGTTCTGAACTAACATACGCAGGACACCACCTACTAAGCCCCCTACTAACGACAGTATTAGCTCAGTCGCGGAGCCAGACTGAGTGAGTTGCCCACCCGAGGTGGCAACCACCACAACGTCCCTCCAATGACCGTCCCCCCCCCCCCCCCTCCCCCAACCTCCAACCCCAAAAGGCCTTGACACAAACTCACCACAGGCACAGAAGTGTATGGGGAAACTGAATCTGAGGTCACCATGAGACCAGAGGATCCGGGGCCAACGAATCAGAGGCAATTTTTTTTAAACATTGCATGATGATCAATGACTGAGGATGACATAACGATGCTGCTGTGGAAGTGCACATGCTTTGAGACTACTTGACAGGGTTGTACTCTACGCTTACTATCATAATATATCCCGGCGTCAACCGGGCCCGAGAGATACAGACACCTGCAGTATTGGTCAGGTAACTTGAACAGCACTCTCAAACTCGCATTCGTAAAGTGGATGAAGCTCGACTGTGTGATCCCAGTCTTCATACTGAGCCCACAGCACACTCACTCTGGGTAGGAGCCGGCCGGAGTCCGAAAAATCCCTACGACTCTTATGGGATTCGAACCGGCGACCTTCCAGTCCAAAATCCAAGGCGCTAACCACTGCGCCATGGCGGCTGGTTTTCATCTGTTTATAGTCCTTTCTACGTTTTCCAGATTTATCCATTGACCATTTTACCTGCTAAATTATCTACCACTCTTATCGTACTTACGAGCAGAATTGAGTATCGTTCATAGCACGATATTGCTTTCAGTCGTCTCAGCTTTCATCGATTTTTCATGATCATCGCTAAAACTGCTTAATTGAGCGAAAAAGTGGTGGGGGTGGTCGGGGGCGGTGGTGGTGGTGGTGAGTATACACTTTTCGGTCTGATAGATGGCATATGTCTTTTGTACGGAGGCAGAACAAGTGGGCGGAAGCTCTTTTTAAATAATGCAGATTACCTGATACTCCTAGCAGGATTGCCAATTGTCTGAGTGTTAATAGTGCACCACGCTATAGTGATGGCGAGCTCATTCCAGGGTAATTAAGTTGAAGTGCCATTAGCTGTCACCAGTACAGAGTTTTGGTTCGCTTAAGTGGTGAATGTATGTATATAGATAGCTCAGTGGTCGGAGCACTCGCTTTCCCCCAGCTAAGTTAAGCAGCCTCGAGCGAAGTTACCATTTGGATGGGTGACCGTTTGCACGCCTTGGCTTCAGTACAGTTCCCCAAGTTCACCCAACTGTAAATGGGTACCTGCCTCTTTATGGTCAGGGAAGGTAAAGCAGCGAGGGAGAGAGTGAGGTATCTGACGCCTCGCTCCCCTACGACCTTATAGGTTTTGGGAAGGTAGGATTGTAGGTAGGTAGATACATACAATATCGAGGAGCATGTGAATGACTGATCGACCTCACTCCTAACGCCACGAGGAACCACTGGGACTCTACTACACTCACTAAAACTCAGTTCTGGCACTGTGTCGTGGACAAGTTGAACCTGGTGGAGCACATCCCTCTTCAAGTCACAGTTTCCATGCTGGGTACTTTTGTGTCACCCTTACCTCTGTCCATATCCCCAACGAAAGGTTGGTTGGCTTTTGCATAACTATGCATGTAAACATGAGGACACAAAAACATCGGTTTCTAGTTTCCAGCATCCGAAAGTCTTGCAGGAGAGTTGGTTTTAGAATCACTGTTACTTTCAGGATGAAAAAATAAAACCACCTTCAAAACGAACGTCTCACCCTTGAGTCGAACCCATGAACATACATTACCGTCAGATCACAAGTCTAACGCTCTAACCACTAGGCTGTAACTTTAAAACTGTCGGCAGGAACTGAAGGATAAATCACTCCACACTAACTTACGATTCTGATGGGTTAACATTCCCATACAGGAATCAGAATAGGTCCAAAGAC
This sequence comes from Rapana venosa, assembly GCA_028751875.1. NCBI lineage: Eukaryota > Metazoa > Mollusca > Gastropoda > Neogastropoda > Muricidae > Rapana > Rapana venosa. The sequence continues at coordinate 51,838,230 of CM054144.1, forward strand.
AAACTAACCAATTCAGACGATAGTCCTAACAAGTCACCATTTATTTATTTATTATTTCATTGTTCTTTTATTTCGAGGGTAATGAAATAAAAACTTGTGTGCAATTTTACATCTAGTCCCCGTGTGTATGCAGTTTTATTGCCATTAGTTGGCGAGCACTGACCAAAGCTGCGGGTATTCATGTCTAGAATTAAGCGTTCATCTCTGGACTATAAACAACACGACTGGATTGGAATGATACATGCTTGGAGGTACGGAAATATGCTACATTTGAGGGTCACTTAAATTCTGTCATGAGGAAAACGCAGATAAAAGGAAGTTTCATCACCACTGACAGGACGATCCGACATGTATGCCTTTTCCTTCGCTTGTAGGATTTCAATATGGGAGAATTTTGTACTTGGTTTTGTTTCGTCTTTGGTAGAGAGAGGTAGGAGGGTGCATAGTGGTCTTTACTGCATATGTAGATGTTGATAGCGTACTCATTTGAGCTACTGTTTTGAGCTTTACAATGATGGACTTATCAGGGCTGTCACTTTGCCTAATAATAGGTAAAGGTAAAGGAGTCCCATAACCTATAAGGTCGTAGGGGAGCGAGGCGTCAGAGACCTCACTTCTCTAGGGCCAGCATATTGAGGGCGGTGTCCATCTCCTCTCCCTCGCTGCTTTACCTTCCCTGACCCTAAAGAGGGCAGGTACCCATTTACAGCTGGGTGAACTGGGGGAACTGTACTGAAGCCAAGGCGCGCAAACGGTCACCCATCCAACTGGTAACCACGCTCGACGCTGCTTAACTTGGCTGGGGGAAAGCGAGTGCTCCGACCACTGAGCTATCCCGTCCCCCTAATAATGTCCATGTAAAAAAGCTAACCGAAAAACCTAAGGCTGTTGGCATGTTACATTTTCTTTGGGAGCCTCATGAAAAGACCATATGTGTGTGCGCGCAACCAATCAACTCAAGCAGCAAGAAAAACGGAAGTACTACTTAGTACGCACATGCGCATAGGAGATTAAGTCTTGGCAAAACAAACACTGTTGGACGAGACCGCTTTGTAGAGTGTCATTTGGTGAAATCTAAACCGATTTTTTTGTTATGATCGAAATGTTTGCTCGAAGAGAATCGATTTGTAATTTTTTTTAAATCAACATTACATACGATGCCAAACTGACGATAAAAAAAACCCAAAGGGCCAAAGGCCGAATTGACAACAAGAATGCCCGTGAAACAACGAAAACATCGAAACCGAATGTGATATATGTCCGCTTAACACAAAAATGCGATAGAACAGTCAGAGTTTCTAATCAGTCTGTGCTAGATACCCGACATCGAGACACACATTTACAGTTTAAGCATAAGGAACACACACACACACACACACACACACACAAGTCCACACACACACAAGTCCGGATGAGACTATAAACCGAGGTCCCGTGTGCGAACGCACGCAGAACATCTTGCGCACATGTTAAATCCTGTTCCGCTTTTCGTAAGAGTAGGCCATTCTGTGCCGGTGGGAACAGATGACAAAATTTACCAAACCGCATACACACGGGGACTGGATGTAAAAAAGCACACAAGTGCTTATTCCATTATCCTTGATATAAAAGAATAAAATAAAATAAATAAATAAATAGAATAAACACACACGTATATATATATATATATATATATATATATATATATATATATATATATATATATATATATAATACCACACAAAGTGAAAGCATAACAACCAGCGGGGGGTTATTATGACGTGATGGAATGACGTCAATCTCAATTTTACATCATTGTGAAATATTTTGTATGACATTTTAAATTGAACACCATACTGAGACCATGTTAGAGAGAGAGAGAGAGAGAGAGATAGGGGGGGCGGGGGATTTTACCTGGGACAATTATGGTCATATAGTTCATGTTCACACACACACACACATACACACACAAACACACACACTTGTGCACCCACGCATACACGCACGCATGCACACGCATATGCACATACACACACATACACATACACATCCTTTCAGGAGACTATAAGCGAAGTCCCGTGTGGGAGCACACGCAGAACATCCGGCCCACATGCCAAAACCCGTTCCACCTTTCGGAAGAGTAGGCAATTGTGCGCCAGTGCAAATGAATTAAACGAGTGCCTATTCCATCATCCTCGAAGCAAAGGAATAATTAAATAGTAATTAAACAATAAACACATGCGCGCGCACACACATACACACACACACACTCACACACACACACACACACACACACACACACACACACACACACACAAGTCAAGTTAGGTATTTTGGGGGGATTGTTCAAAGCAAGTTGCCAGGGTAGTGGAATGTGGTCAGGATGGCAAGCTCAACTGTCACGTGTGTTGAGGCCTTCAGGGGCGTCAGTCTGCAACTTGTGTCTCCAGAAACGTTCTCGGCGGAGTCTGGCCTCGTGGGTCTGCCCGTTCACCTGTTCAATCACCTGGCACTTCACGTTGCTGAGAGAGTGTCCCGCCTGATTGAAGTGTTGGGTCACTCTTGTGCCGGTGTTTCTGGTGATGTCACTGCGGTGAAGGTACAGCCTGGTTTTCAGGGCGTTGTTGGTTTCGCCAACGTACTGGAGTCCACAGAGGTTGCAGCTGAGCAGATAAACGATGTTTTTGCTGCTACATGAGAAGGCGTCTCTGATGGTGAATCTCTCACCAGTAGTGAAACTGGAGAAGAGACTGCCCTCTAGTAGGTGGTCCCTGCAGGTGGCACATTTTTTGGTGCAGTAGAAACATCCACGACGACCAGGTGTTGCGTTTGTAGGAGGCAGGACAGATGGCATGAGCATGTTTCCTAGACTCCTGCATTTTCTCTCCCCCACCACAGGAGCTTCGGGAACTGCCTTCTTCATTCTGGCACTGCAGTGCAGGGTAGGCAGATTGTCCTGTAACCATTTCCGGATGGGAGGGTTCCGTGGATTATGGGTGATGACTACAGGAACTCTGCTGTTGATGGGTTTTTTGGTGTAAGTGAGGGCAGCCTGGCGTGGAGTGGCTTTTGCCCGCGATTTAGCGGCCATGATGATGGTGTCAGGGTAGCCACGATCTTGGAAGGCATGGCACATCTCCATACTATGGCGTTCGAAGTCTTGCTCTGTAGAACACAAGCGGCGTACTCGCAAGAACTGTCCCACAGGGATGTTGTTCACACAATGACCGGGATGACATGATTGGAATGGAAGGTAGTTGTGGGCATCTGTTGCTTTAGAGAAGAGCTCGGTGGTGATGTAGCCACCTTCCATTCTGAGGAGAATGTCCAGGTAGGGCATTTCTGTTTTAGAACTGTGGACTGTGAACTTTATTGACGGGTGCAATGAGTTGATGAACTCACTGAAACTGTTCAGTTGTTCCTCCGTTCCCATCCACAACACCAGTATGTCGTCAATAAAGCGTCTCCACAGTTCTTCTTCTACTGCTACAGGGCTTTTCTCCAGTAGTGACTTTTCGAGGAAGCCCATGAACAGGATGGCCACTGTGGGTGCCATATATAGGGTTCAATGTTCTTGTTATTTCCCTTCAAAGAAATATTTTGGTGTCATAGTCTTTTTTCTGTGAAGTTTTGGTTGTTACATGGTTTTTGTCGCAATATTTTATTAAATCTCTCTCTCTCTTCTCTCTCTCTCTCTCTCTCTTCTCTCTCTCTCTCCTCTCTCTCTCTCTCTCTCTCTCTCTCTTCTCTCCCTCTTTCTCTCCCTCTCTCTCCCTCTCTTTCTCCTCTCTCCCTCTCTCTCCCCCCCCCTCTCTCTCCCCCCCCCCTCTCTCTCTCCCTCCCTCTCTCTCTCTGTTTACATGGTTTGTTCTCCTTATGGAGGGGTTTTTCCTTTTTTTTTTTGGGGGGGGGGGGAGATTATTTGGTTATCCCCCCCCCCCCACCCTCCCCTTGTTGTTGCTGCTTTGATTTTGCTCTTGGTTTCTTTGCTATTTGGGTTTGTTGTTGTTGTTTTTTTTTTTTGGGGGGGGGTTTGTGTTTTTGGTTTTGCTTTATTTTGTTTTATTTCATTATTTGTTATAGGTTTTATTTTTCCTTTGGGTGGTTTTGTGTGTGTGGGTTGGTTTTTTTCTTACTGTGTGAGTGTATGGTAAGGGGTTTATTTTATTTTATTATCATATAATGTGTCCCTAAGGGCGGGGACTCGATGTAAAGCAGCACATGGTGCTTATTCATTATCCTCGAAATAAAAAAAATTATCATTGTAATTCTCCCTCTCTCTCTCTCTCTCTGGGCTTTACTTTTCTGTCTACTGCTGCGTCATTTTGAAAGTTACGTCTCATGACGTCTTTTTTCCCCGTGTTCCCTTGTGTTTGGCCAAAGCGAAAGAAACCGCATTGTTCATCCATCTATCCCAACCTCATATTTATATTTTTCCACCCCTTAGTTCAACACTGTAAGGTTAACGTACTATATGTGATTTGCTTTTGTCTGTTTTTCACAGTCTGACTCTGCCAACTTTCAAATGGCAGTCACGCCTTTGAAGCTCTTCTCTGTCATCTCGGTGTACCTGCTAGTCTGCTGCCAAGCAACGGATGGTGTCACAGTCACCAACTGGCGTCGGTTGAGCCCTTACCATGTGACGACGTATGAACTGAGGGTGGAA
>CM054144.1:51850374-51857874 GCA_028751875.1 Rapana venosa
GCAAAAGAAACATTCTGGATAGTGGAACATTTCTTCCTTAAATGCAAAAAAGTCGGTGTTTATTGCAAAAGAAACATTTTGGATAGTGGAACATTTCTTCATTAAATGCAAAAGCGTCGGTGTGTATTGCAAAAGAAACATTTTGGATAGTGGAACATTTCTTCCTTAAATGCGAAAGCGTCGGTCTATATTGCACAAAAAAGAAACATTTTGGATAGTTGAACATTTCTTCATTAAATGCAAAAGTGTCGGTCAGTATTTCAAAAGAAACATTTTGGATATTGGAACATTTCTTCATTAAATGCAAAAGTGTCAGTCAGTATTTCAAAAGAAAGATTTTGGATATTGGAACATTTCTTCATTAAATGCTAAAAGTGTGGGTCTGTATTGCAATTTTGCATAATTACACATGTGATCAAAACCCTTGTTAAAATCAAAGAACGTGGCAAGTAAATATTCTCTTTTTACAAGTGTCCTAGCTTTTGATAGACCTCGCATTAGCTTCTCTGTACAGTCTGTTACTGCATCTACCTTTTCTTCATCTTTTAATTTACTAGAATGGTATTTTCCTTTTCAAAAAAACAAAAGACAGACATACAGACAATCAGATGAACAGACGGACACATAAACACACAAACGCACGCGCGCGCGCACACATACACACACGCACGCACGCGCGCGCGCGCACACACACAAACACACACACACACACACACACACACACACACACACACACACACCAGTTAACATCAGTGCCGACTCCACTCTCCCCAAAAATCCTTCGGATGAGACTATAAACCGAAGTCCAGTGTGCGAACGTACGCAGAACATCTTGCGCACACGTTAAAACCTGTTCCATTTTTCGTAAGAGTAGGCCATTGTGTGCCGGTGGGACCGGATGACAGAATTTGCACAAATGCATACACACGGGGACTGGATTTTTAAAAAGTACATGAGTGCTTATTCCACTATCCTCGATATAAAATAAAATAAGATAACATGATTTTTTTTTAAAACACCATAAGACATGCTTTTTAAAACTTTAAAAAAAAGAAGAGCAAAACCAAAATACGCCCACGCGCGCGCGCGCGCGCGTGTGTGTGTGTGTGTGTTACAGGGTGACACAGTATTGTTTCCTGTCCCCTTGAGAATGAAGGTGGGCTGGAGAATGTGTTTCCGAGGAGTGAAGACTGCGAACACAGAAGAGTCAGTCTGTCTGTCTGTTTGTCTGTCTTTCTGTTTGTCTGTCTGTCTGTCTGTCTCTCTCTCTCACGGGACGGGATAGCCTGGTGGTTAGGGTGATGTATTCGTGATCTGCTGACCCGGGTTCGATTCTCGTTCAAGAGGATTTTTCCTCTGGAGTTAACTTTAGCGCCGACTCCACTCTCCCCAAACATTCTTCGGATGAGACTATAAACCGAGGTCCCGTGTGCGAACGCACGCAGAACATCTTGCGCACACGTAAAATAAAAAAAACAATAACTAAATAATCTCTCTCTCTCTCTCTCTCTCTCTCTCTCTCTCCTCTCTCTCTCTCTCTCTCTCTCTCTCTCTCTCTCTCTCTCTCTCAGCAATCAAAGTGAGTAAGACAACAAGAAAGACATATTTCATTTATTCTTTTATTTCAAGAATAACGGATTAAGCGCTCTTGTGCTTTTTTTACATCTAGTCCCCGTGTCCATGCGCTTCTGTAAATGTCATCCGCTCCCACAGGCGCGCAATAGCCTGCTTTTTTGAAAGGCGGAACGTGTGCGCGAGAGGTTCTGCCTGCGTTCAACACACGGGATCTCGGTTTATAATAGTCCCATCCGAAAGACTTTCGGTAAACGGTTCGAGGCCCCTAAGAATTGTGTCTGAGCTGTCAAGACAGTATAGACAAGATCGCGTGGTTCCTAGGATCTGAATGAACTCGGGGTTTTCTCCCCCTGTTCCTCGGCTAGAGCTCAGAGGTTCACCAATGGTGAGATTTTGCGTACGCCACCTGTTTTTAGCCCACCATGAAGGTAGCCGCATTCCGACTTCGGCTGGGTATGTTCGTGTTTCCGTAACTCACCGAACGCTGACAAGAATTACGTGCTCTTTAACGTACAGATTAATTGATGTTCTGCATTGAGTATACACACGAAGGGAATAAAGGCACTGGCAGGACTGCACTCGAAGTTGACCTGGGAGATCGTAACCCCCCCCCCCCCCCCCCCCCACCCCCACCCTTAATTCACCAGACGCCGCTGAGATTCGAACCCAAGACTTCATGGACTCATGGGATTAAAGTCGAACAGTCTTAATCTATTTACTATAGTGTCAATCGAACTGATTTGAAAGAATGGCTAGGCTAGTTGCGTTCCGGTTTTTTGAAGGCGGTTTGGGGGGGAAAGGGGTTGGGGGCCGTTTTGGAAAAGTAACCTTTGGAGTATGTGTTTTCATTTCTGAGTTTTAAAACAATATTAGAACACTTCTTGTATGTATGTATGTATTACCTACCTGTGTTTGTGAGCACACACGCATGCTTGCATGTATGAACACTCATTTGCATCTGTGCGTGCTTTCACACACACACACACACACACACACACACACACAACGTCTTCACTGCCACTGTCGCTCTTTCTCTGTGTAGACTGTCTGTGAGCCTGAAAGATCACGACGGCAACAGGCCCATGAAGTTGATTTTCTTCTTCACGATGAACGGAGTGTCGAAACGCGAAGCCAAGTTCTCCACCTACATGAACGGCGAATTCAGCAATCAGGACTTGGTCCCCAGCGAGAAATTCCCCCTGGACGACTCTGCACCGTTCAACATTGACATTCTGGCTGTCTCCTCCTACAAACTGGAGGTTGGTTAGTCCTTATGTGGTTAGGTTTAAAGTCTCCTTCTTCATGTTTATGTCTCTTAACCGGCTGGCTCGGATGTAGTGGCTGGTTGAATAGATTCGATGGGTGGGTCTCTCTCTCTGACTCTCTGTCTGTCTGTCTGTCTGTCTGTCTCTCTCTCTCTCTCTCTCTCTCTCTCTCTCTCTCTCTCTCTCTCTCTCTCTCTCTCTCTCTCTCTCTCTCTCTCTCTCTCTCTCTCTCTCTCTTTCTTCGCAATTCTTGTTGTTATTGTTGTTGTTCTTCGCACTTCTTCCTCGAAATTCTTCGCAATTCTTCTTTTCCGTAAATCTTCTTCGCAATTCTTCTTCTTCGCACCTTAAATCCCTAACCAGTCCCTTTGGTACGTTGCTAACACCTTTCGGCAATGTGTTTTAAGGCAAGGTAAACCTGCAGGACCTTATCACCCACCAGGTGTCGCAGAATAGTATACCCTGTGTGTGTGCGTGCGTGCGTGCGCGCGTGCGCGCGCGCGCGCGCGTGTGTGTGTGTGTGTGTGTGTGTGTGTGTGTGTGTGGTCCATACCACCGGCCTCAGTAGGCCCATTCTTCTACGAAAGATGGGCAAGGGGGTTTCATCTAGTGGCAAGATGCTATGAGTAAGTACGTTCCTGTACACGAACTGGGCCTGCGTCATAGCAACACCCAGTTAATCTGACCCCAAAACAGGCCACGATGACGGCGTTGTTGATGACGATGATGATGATGATCATGATGTCGACGACGACGATGTTGCTGGTGGTGATGACGACAACGACTACTACTACTACTACTACTACTACTACTACTTCTTCTACTACTACTACTACTACTACTACTACTACTACTACTACTACTACTACTACTACTACTACTACTACTACAACTACTACTACTACTACTACTACTACTACAACTACTACTACTACTACTACTTCTACTACTACTACGACGACGACGATGATGATAATGATGTTCATGGATCTCAGTCAGTACAACTTTCAAGTTATTCTGATCCCAAACTAGACTACGATGACGAAGTTGACGATGACGATATCGATGACGAATATGATGTTTTCACGGGGCGGTAATTGGATTTCCTCCCATGCGATCAGAGTCCTGTCGCCAGTGTCGTGTTTGTAAATCCGGACACACCGGCGATTTGCGCGACACTGTTTCGTTGGGTGGTGGTTGAAAACACGCCGTTGCAGACTGTTTCGCTTACGCGGTGAAATGTTGAATATATGCATCCTCTGGTTTTTTGGAGGCCACATCCAAACTGTGGGACTGTGCTATGTAGGCCTACCTGAGGTTTGTACCGAGATGGGACATTACAATTGTCCACTTTTTCACATGATGATGATGATGATGATGGTGACAGACGTCCGTTTATAATTTCATTTGAAGAATATGCAAAATAATGGAGAAGGAGCCAGTGGTTAACTTGGGGGGGGGGGGGGGGGGGGTGTCAGTCAATCAAACAGGTAGGCCGTAACTCGAACCCGCCGCCTTATATTGTTTCATCCCCGAAGTCGGAATGCGGCTACCTTCATGGTGGGCGATTGCGTGTCGGTAGGAACGATGACAATATTTTTTCAAAAAACGCATACGCACAAGCGTCGTGTTTAGACAGAATGCCAGAAGCTGGAATACAGCTACCTGTTGATAGTGGGTTAAACAAAAAAAGTCGCCTACGCAAAAATCTCACTATTTTTGTAAACCTTGTAGCTCTAGCCCAGGAACGAAAAACAAGAACAGCAAAACAAAAACAGAATAAAGTAAAAATAAAAAATAAAAATTTGTTTAAACCACGTTAAAAGACATGCTGAATGTGTGACATTTTTGAAGACTGAATAGGCGGTATATTGGTGCGCTTTTTCTTTTCTTTTTCTTTTTTTAAAAAACTGTTTCATTCCAATACTTTGCTGACATACTGTGATACCGTTTTTAGTATTATTATTTGAAACGTGTTACACTATCGTTGTCCTCAATACACGAAGAAAAAAAATCCAAGATTTTAAATGAACCGAATTGTTACAACATCGGTATTCTCCACACCTTATAACACACACAAAAAAAGTCTAAGGGTTAAATCAGAGACTTGGAGTGGATGAAACGACTTGCTACGAAAAGTCGCAAGAAGTGGAGGAAGCTGGTTGCAAAATCTTCAGTGGTGCCCCAACGTTCTACTACTAGACATCGGGTGAAGGGTGAATGAAATGAACCCCGGAATTGATCCGAGTTGAATTGAATTGTGTGTGCAGGTGTATGTGGACGCAAAATACTTCCACACGTACCATACGGAACTCGACGTACTTTCTGTGATCATGGCCAGGTTTATCAACATCGACCTGCAGTTCTTAGACATGTGGTGTCAAACGTTTGCGTAACTTTGCCGTTATGGTTCGAATGTTCTCGCTTTTGTCGGACAGTTTGCTCATTTGGGTATGGATTTTTTAAAAATTATTGTTTGTTTTTAAGCGTTTGATGTTTTGTTGAATATTACGCTGGGGTTTCTTTTGGGGGGTGGGGGGTTTCTTGGTTGTAGAAGAACTGGGATGTTTTGTTGGTTGGGGGGGGGGGGGGGTATGGATTTTCCTGTGTGTGGAATGGTTTCATTTGCTAATTTGTTTAGTTTAGAGCACACGCAAACACTGACACAGAGAAACTGAGACAGAGAGACAGACACACACACACTCACACACACGCACGCATGCACGCACACACACACACACACACACACAACACGCAAGCACAAGCACGCGCGTGCGCGCGCGCGCACACACGCACACACACACACACACACATGTAATCGTGCGTTTTATTTTCATCTCATATAATTCATTGAGAGAGAGAGAGTTTTATGATATCTGATCGAGTGTACATACGCCCCCCCCCCCCCCCCCCCCCTACACACACACACGCACACACGTGCCCCACGAAATAACGAACATTTAAAAAAAACACTGTAATAATAACATTGCTCATTCTCATTGTTCATTGACTGTATCTGGTAACTTTTCGTCCAAATCCACAAGATAAGTTATGCTTAGTGCTTTGTATACTAGTGTTTTATTAGTCTTTGAATATTGATAAGGGTACAGTGATTTGAATAAATCAATAAGAACACAGAACAAAATATATGAATCATTTTGCGTGTGTACAAACTGAGTTGTTGAGTTCAGTGAGGTGCGTGTGTGTGTGTGTGTGAATGTGTATGTGTGTTTGTATGTGTGTGTGTGTGGGCGCGCGCGCGCGCGCGTGCGTGTGTGTGTGTGTGTGGAGTTGTTGAGTTCAGTGAAGAGGTGTGTGTGTGTGCGTGCGTGCGTGCGTTTGTGTGGAATTGTTGAGTTCAGTGAAAAGGTGTTTGTGTGTGTGTGTGTGTGTGGTGGTTGGGGTTGGTGTGTGTGTGTGTGGTGCTCGCTCGCGCACAGCACACATGCAAATCTGTATACATGAGTAAACAGTTTTCTTTGATGCATGTTTCTGTCGTATGTACGGACCCATTTTATGACTATTTTTGTTTAGGTTTTTTTTTTTTTCTTTATTTTTTGCTTAGTTCTATTTTTCATAACGACTTCATAAACCTGCATGTGAATCTAAGCCTCAGTCAGTGAAAAATGTGCATGTACGTCTGCTTCCAAACACCTCGCTATGTAGGCAGCCATACTCCGACTTGAAATGATTTTTTTTCTTCTGTTACTCCTTTAAGTAATAAAGGATACAGTCATGTTGTTATGCTAGGAGCATGTCATGGATGAAAACAATCTCAACATAACATGTAAAAGCTTAACAACATGTTAACATAGGCCTTGGCACTTTGCTCACATCAATAACTGACACAACTTTTGGACTCGACCATAAAGAGCGCCTACATCAATAACTGACACAACTTTTGGACTCCGATCATAAAGAGCGCCTACATCAATAACTGACACAACTTTTGGACTCGATCATAAAGAGCACCTACATCAATAACTGACACAACTTTTGGACTCGACCTTAAAGAGCGCCATGGTTGACAATGAGGAAGACTAGACTTTTCTCAGTAGGGAAGTATGCTGGTCGTGGGAATGCCACGTTTAAGACCATAAAGGCGAGATTAAATTCCGTGAAAACACAGAACATGCTTGTTATTTCTCAGTAGCTGCCAGAGCAATAGCTGAGTACCCAAACAGGATAAGTCTTATTTGGTTCATTCTTGCTATTAAATAAAGAGAGAAATCCTGTCTAGCATGATACTTTGATGGTTGAGCCCCCCCCCCCCCTATGTCGCATGATATAACAGTTACGTCCCTTTGGACGGTATGACATAATGATCGAGTCCCCTTACGCTATATAATATAATGGTTACGTCCCCTAATGTATGCTACAATGGTTGCCCCAACCTTTCTTGTACTATAAGTACAACGTTCGCAGCCCCTTTTGTGGTATGCTACTGTAGTTGAGTCCCCTTACGTGGTCCCCTTAATATTATGTGGTGTAACATACCTAGTGGTTGAGTAGAGGTGTTCTGAAAGAGGATCTGCCTTGACTCCACCCCAGTGGCCCCTGAAGCTTTGCAGCAACTAGGTTAGAGGGGCCTGGACAGCCTACTGTTGCTTTCATTGCTGAGACTGTGCTGTCCATCTTGACCAACACAGAAGCCAAAGAA
>CM054144.1:51862874-51920374 GCA_028751875.1 Rapana venosa
CTCTTGTGCATCTTGCTGCCTGTGGGAGAGAAGGCTGATGTTGTCTGTGAAGTCCAGGTCTTCCAGCTGCTTCATGAGGATCCACTGTATGCCAGTTCTCCTGCCTGCTGTGGCTTGCCGCATTATCCAGTCAACCACCAACAGGAAGATGGTTGGCGACAACAGACAGCCGTGATGAACACCGGTCTGTACAGAGAAGGGTTCCGTCAGTTTCCCTTCATGGATGACTTGACAGGTGGCATCTTCATACAGCTGCTGGATGATGGTGATGAACTAGGGACCAATCATAAACTCTTCTAAATATGTGAATACCCTAACCTCAGTAGATTTTTGCAATACATTACTATTGTAATTTTCGCTTTTGGCTGGTGTACCATCATCGTCCATCCAGTTCTAGTCTCTCTTCTACTTCCTTCAACAAAAACAAAACACTGCAGCTTGACTAGTCCTCAGAAAATAAAAATCTAAACACGTTAAGTACTCCTCTCATGCTGAGTCTGTCTAGTTGTTGCATATTCCACAAAGAGTAACTTAAAAAGGTATTATATATATCTAATTATCTATTTATAACTTAGATCAGTACCCTCTGATAAAATGTCTTTACAATACTCAATACACTGTACAGTGCAGCACCCCTTTACATATGTAATCACTGAATGTCTGACCTTACAGTATCACTCCTTCTCAATCCCATTCCTTCATTCTGCTACAGATACCCTGTGCTTACAAACACCCACATGTATTCAAAGAATTCACCATTGGTGGTGGCTGATGACGGTGATGTTCTTTCTCTCTCTATTTCTTCTGGTTCATTGATCTTTTCTTATAAAAGAATAAAATAAAATAAAAATAAATCTGTAATAACCTCCCTCTCTCCCTTCTTCAGAACCCTATATCATAGTATATATGACACTTTCCTATCCAGCCCCAAGCATACAAGTTTTCTTTCAACTTAAGATCTCTTTAGAAGACTTTCCCCTGCTGTTTGATGAATCGTCTCTTAATCAGGAGTAATCTGTTCCCCACCTTTCAATAGCCAGAATCTCCATCGGCATCACCCCACCATAGTGTATTATTTTCATTACATATAAATTTATATTCATGTGTGTGTATGGGTGTGTATCTGTCTGTGTGTCCGTCTGTATATATAGGTTTCTTATTGAATCATTGATGTAGTTGTGACTGGTTTGATGTGTGTTCATCAAGTTGAATATGTATATTAAATTTGAAAGTGCTTTGATTTGTTTTCACAAGATATCATATAGCGTTCTGTAAGTAAAATGTCCTCTCACTTACACAAATCCACACATGTATGTACAACACATGCATGCATGCATGTGTGCGTGGAGGTGCCGGGGCTTGGGGGGGAGGGAGGTAGTGACACACATAATGTACATGTATCATTGTATGCATGTTTTGTTTAAGCACATGCTCAGATTCAGATTGTTTCAGTTTGTCTGAAATAGTTTAACAAGTTGATGAAGTGGTTTTCTTACTTACACTGTTACAGTTGGAGAATGAGGAAGTGCCAGCCCAGCCTGTGGCGATGGCGATGATAGTTCCACCTGCACCTCCACCCTATGAACCTGGGACAGTGGCCAGTACACCTAGCAATGCTCAGCCAGGTAAGAATGCACTTGGCAAAAGTAAAGTGAGTGTGTATTATTGTATACTCTGTGTGTGTGTGTTATTGTATTAATATATTTTTTTATAAATTCTTTTATTTCGAGGATAATGGACCTAAGCACTCATGTGCTCTTGTACATGTATCCAATCCCCGTGTGCATGCAATTTTGTCAGTTTTGTCATCCATTCCCACCAGCACACAATGGCCTACTCTTCCGAAAAGCAGAACTGGTTTTAATGTGTGCGCAAGATGTTCTGCATCCGTTCGCACACGGGATCTCGGCTTTATGGTCTCATCCAAAGGACTTTTCAGGGGAGTGGAGTTGGCACTGATGTTAACTCCAGAGGAAAAATCCTCTTGAACAGGAATCACTGGGGTCAGCAGATCACAAGCGCATCACATTAACCACCAGGCTATCCCATCCCCGTTGTGTGTGTGTGTGTGTGAGAGAGAGAGAGAGCGCGAGAGAGAGGGGGGGTTTTCTGTAGTTCTGTAAGTTAGTTGTGAGTCACATTCAGTGATTTGTGCTATACTACTCTAGGCTGCTAATTTTCAACTTCATGTAAGATGCAAGATATTTAGTGATGCAGAATGTTTACTGAACAGACACTGAGACAGTCATGAATTTAAATGATGTGTCATAATGCTTATAATTATAGTGTTTAATTTGCTAATCATTGAATAGTCGAGTATTTTTAAATGGCATGTTACAGTAGTTAGTACATTTTACTTATTGTATAATTTAATGTTCTTCTATGGGATAATGATATCTTTGAGGCTTTTTTCATCAGATAATAAAAAATATCTTGGTAACCAAAGGGGTATACATGTCTGGGTTGGTGTGTCTGCTACTGTGCTAGTGTGTGCTCTGAAAAGAAAGTTTCTATGTCCTTCTTCAGTAAGTCCCTTACTCAGTTACTGACTGAGTTAAGTGTTTAGCCAAATTTACGCAAACCTACTGTTATCCAGAAACTGAGAAAGTAACACATATGATGTCTCATCTGTTGCAAGAACTGTTTCATACCAGTATCTTATGTGTCAGTATCTTATAGAACTATACTTGGCTGCACATACTATTGAAGGAAATTTATATTATTTTTATTTATTTTTATGTCTGTTGACAGCCAAACTGCCCAACTATGTGGAAGCCACAACACTGCCCACATATGAAGAAGCTGAGCGCAGCAAAATGGAGGAGGCCATGCATCCTTGCAGTGATAGTGTCAGTGACTCTTCTTTGGTATGATTTTCTACATGAGCGGAGGTTTACAGTGTCATGATGTGCTTACCTGCTGTTTGTGTTCCAGATCATAATCAGGATGTTCAAGTTTGTTTGAAATGTTAAAACCAAGGATTAGCAAGCAGTATTATATCACAGAGTACACTTTTAATGTACAGACATGAGAATTTTTTTTACCTTTCAGTAGGTAGCGGCAGCCCCAGGCGAATTCTGTCATCACTGCTGAAAAGTGGCAAATTTTCAGTCTTTTCACTTGCTTATTACTCCGATTCTGTTTTACTGATTAAAAAACACTGTATATCCGAAAAAGTTCAATCTTTCTTCTTTTCATTGAATGCATTTTTATTTCTGTGGCTTGTGTATCGTCAATACGCAAAGCGTGTGAATGAGGTGTGCGTTCCGCTAAAAATCTCTGCGCGGCCGCCATTTTCGGGCACATGGACAAATCTTCAAAGAGACACGACCACTTTGAATCTGATGCGTATTCGCGACAGACAACTATTGTCACTATATTTGGTATCATTGTGTTCAGATTTTATTGTAGAATACCAAGATGGGTGAAAGTTTTTTCATAACTGGCTAATTTTCATGAAAAACGGGATTTTTGGCGGTACACGATCTCCGACGGCGAACTCCGAAGAACCTGTAGCTTAAAATAGCCAATACTCAAGGTGAAAATCAAACTAGACGACCTATTTGTACTAATTTGGGAATGGGTTAATGTATTCATGGGCTGTCGTCCACCCGCAAACCAATAAAAGCAAAGTGTTCAAACTGCGGAAAGTTCGTTAACGCAAGGGCAAGGACGAACGGACATCGCGAACCGATCTTGAACCGATCTTGTCAAGGATTGACGAATTTTTTCGATTTACGGGGTAAATTTCATAAATGTTTCAATATAGATCATCGATATAACAGTTTATTTATACAAAGATCGCGTGGTTTGCGTAATAATTCGTGCGATCGTTGAAAACGAAGACTTAGTAAAGGACTATTACGATCGTTGTCGATCTTCCGACATGTGAAAAAAGCATGCCCGATTTCGTCAGATATTTCCACAAAATCACTTCACAAATTTACGATGATTGCAAAATAAGATAGTTTGAACGTATCTCTATACAATGTATTTTTTTGGTAAGGTTACATGGTGAAATAGCGATCGTATTTAACGATTTACCGAATGACCAGCCTAACAAAGAGAAGATAATCCGAGATCGTCATGACTCGGTGATTTCATGAAGCAAACGTCGTCCCCGTTTTTTTTGTTTTTGTTTTGACCAATTCACACTTTAGTATCATTTTTGGTGAATTGAAAGTGGAGTTTAGTTTATTTTCTTTGTTTAGTTGTGCCGGGGGATTTTTGAGTTATGCAATCTTTCCATAAATTAATGTGATATCAATGAGTTTCTTCTCCAGCAACATATACAAGGTAGAGTTACATGTCAGTGCAGTAATACTCAATAGTGAGCTTATTATTATCTTTTGTATTATTAATTACCATACACAATACGTATTAGTACAGTGTCTATCAGCCTAGCAACCCCCCCCCCCCCCATCCCATTCATTTCCCTTTTCCATTATTTTGGGGTTGATTGGCTCTCAGTGCTAGCATATAACACACACACACACACACACACACAACACACACACACACACCATGTTATAATAAAAGAAGTTAACACAGATGTGCTTCAAGTAAATAATTCTTTATTTCAACCTTTATCAATCTGTGACACATTTGCACTGCAGTCATTACTATAGCACCAATGGAATGAAGACTTTGTTGGATTTCTTATGTGTGTCATAGTGTGTCTCCCCTATTATTTTCTTTGTCTATGCATAACAGTTTCTATAAACCTTTTAGTTTTTCATTTCTTTAAATGCTGACATAGAAATGGAAATTAACTAAACAAGCTGAGGTATATTTTTCTGGCAACTCTAAACAGTTGTCATCCAAAGGTGTGTTGCAGAGATTTGCAAGCATCTGCTGATTCAGTTATTGGTACTAAAGCAAGAAGGTGAGAAGACATTTGATGAAACAGCCACATTTCTCTGTCAACTCAATTGTATACTGAGCTTCCAGGGTTGCAGTGCCTTCTGACTAAGTTGAAAGAAAATGTACTACAGGATACACCAATAGAAAGACATTTTTGTCCAAGCCAGTTCATATAGGACAGCTGTGTCCATTTAAGGATTGTGTGAAAATGTTGTAACCAGCCAACATGGACATCATCTGGAGACTTATGCATCCCCTTCACGGCTTCATGAAAGCTGTTATTACTTTTGAAAACAGGCATAGGAAAACACATAATGATATTATATGTACCAGTGGTGGGAGCAACTGACAGGAAATTCTGTGGAAGAGGCAGCCTTGTACACAACAGTGGGAAAAAATTACAAATAAGACATCAAAGCTGGCTTCAACTGCCTACAGAGAAAAATTATAAAAAGACTGGAATAAATTTTTGCTTTTGTGGTCTTTTCTCCTTCAAATGTGTGTTTCATTAGTAGGTTGAGTGGCTTTGGCTGATTCAAGTGATTTGGCTTCTTGCGCTTCTGCATCTTCAGTGTCCTCTAACACTGTAGCATCAAATTTACACCAGCCTAGTTCTCTGACATCAGAGGTTTACAAGTTTAGTAGGAAGCACTGAGCTGCCCCATACTGGCATGAACCTGTCCTCTCCTTTACCACCTGTAATTAGGCATTAGTGAAGCTGGTTCTCAGAATGATATATCACAACATATGAAATGCATGCAAAGTGATTAATCATTAAAATAGGGATTATTCATCTGATTAATCATTAAAATATGAGTTAAAATGATTTTTGTTTCTTTTCTAAGCATGTTTTCACAAAAACTAGTGTTTCACAACATTTCATTTAAATGTTCACCACATATTTGCCATTGGCTGCCATTTTGAATCTGAAAACACATTATGTAATTGATGAAAAAAATCAATAAATGTATTTTTAAATAGCATATACAACCATATTTTACACCACCAAATTCCAAGTCAATATCTATACAGGTACAAAAGTTATTAATGAAAATCTACCATGTACTGTCTTTTTGGGCCGTCGCAGGGCATTTTAGGGTTTTCGGCAAATTAGACCCAATATTTAAAACATTTGGTCTAGGATAGCCCTAGAAAATAATTGGACATAATCTATGTATGCATATCTTTTAAGCAATGTAAAATGTAGCCCATAAGTATGCTATCTTATCCAACCTTTTGGACCTCAACTGGCTTATCGTGCTATTTGAGTGAACCGCCAATCACATGATGAGGCAATTTTAACAAAGTATTTTTTTTTTCCCCTTCAAGATAGAGAGTGATTCTTTTTGTAGGTATTATTGTATTATAGACATTGTATTGGAAATTTTTATGGGTGTGATTGTAGTGCTTTCCACTACAGGTCCTTTCCAAATAAGGCTTCCATACAGTTAAAATGGCCGAAAAATGTACCGCCATCTTTAGACACCCATAACTTTTGAAAAAATAGAGATAGAGACATAATTCTTTTTTGTTGTGTTTGTTTTAAAAAGTTCTTTTCAAAAATACCATTTTTATGTACACAAATACTATATAAAATTTTGGCTGCCGCTACCTACTTTCAGCAGAAATCCAGCATTTGAATAAGTGGCAGGACCATTCTTAAGATCTGTGTAGTTTATACTTAAAACATTTAAATATTCTTTTCCTATGTCCCTTGTCAATTGTAAGTGTTTTAGAATCTTTCAAAGAGGGCTAGTACAACAGCCAAGGTGATGTGTCCATTTCTCTGTCAGGTAATATATTAGACATGATGGGGGGGGGGGGGAGGGTGGGGGGGGGGGGGGGGGGGAGGAGAGCATTTTTTGTTAAAAAAGGACGGGGGTATTTCACATCTTGATTTAGTTTTGTTTTGTTTGTTGATAGAAAGGTCATTGTCTCAAATAGCCTCCTCCTTTTTCTTTTTTTCTTGTTCTCATCTCTTAAGTTTACTTTCAGACTATAAAGTTTCATGTCATGTTCCAGTGACCCTTAGGAGAGTTAGGCGAGAGGTTGTCAAGTCAGGTCATATTTCAAGTGGATGAAAATAGAAAAGAGTGATGTTTCTGTTTGCAAAACTTTTTTTAAGGGTTTTTCTTGGCATAGGTGTGCATGCAAAAATCCTGAACTGATTTCCTTGTTGCAGGAGGCGGGTCAGAATCGAGATGTGTTCTCTGACATGACCATTGGCACAGACGGCATGTTCATCTGCACTTTCCTGAGTAAGTTGGTGTCCCATGATTTCTGGTGCTTTGCTGGTGTGACTGGGAATAAGTTTAACACTTGTTGAGAACGTTTGGCATGTACTATTGAATGCTGTTTTTGATAATGACTGCTGTTTCAGCACATGTTTTAGACCTGTTCAACAAGTAGTCTGTGGCTGGTGGCGGGATGATGAAATGTAAAACACTGCAATGGCCAGGGCATAAAAATCACTGGGTTTAAGTGAAGTAGTTTATAAATCATCTCTAAGCTGTCTAGTTAGGCATGATTTTTTGGCTGAATTGTGTATTATGTTGTGTGTTGTTCAGTGTGTATGTTTGTTTTCGCCACACACATGTGTGTGTGGTGTGTGTGTGTTTGTGTTTTAAAGTACTCACAAGGCTGTTTAAGTTTGTGAACAGCATTTTTTATTGTCTACCTGTAATTTGAGTGTCATTTTTTTCTGCAAGTTACTCTGTATTTTAGAAGTAAAGTTGATGTTCAGGCATATTCTGTTCTTTTCATTTGATAATTTCATTATGGTTTTGAAATAAATAGATCACCATGTGAGCATTCATGCATTTGCATGGAAAATTAAAACATACAAACAGATGTGACTCGCATGTTATGCAGACACCTAAAAAAAACAACTGCAGAACTTTTTTTTTTAAGCTGAAGGACCCTTAGATATAAAACGTAAATTGAACACAGCTGAATTCATTCTTTCATAAAAGTCTGCCTTTCTCTTTAGATATATATATATACATGTTTTATACATGCATTCTGAAAATTGTATTATGCATGTTTCTCAAGGGTCTTTTAGCTGTCTGTAGATGTACTGAAGGTGTTGTTATTATGTTTGTTATACAGTCTCGTTCCTGTTCAACTGGCTGGGGTTTTTGCTGTCGTTGTGTCTGTCCAACACGGTGGCCGGGCGTTGTGGTGCTTTGTCAGGCCTGGGGCTGTCCATCATCAAGTGGGTGGCCATCGTCAAGGTAATTCAACACATCGTGTCACACATCACACATGAGAACAATGTGGTTATTGACATCACCATGATTTGGTTTTCTAAAGGCAAACAGTAATGCTCATTTCATGTATTGGTACTATGTTGCTGTGAAGGAATAAGGTTATGTTTAAACCAAGCAGTAATAGCAAGCCCTCTGTACTGTACATAAAATGTGTGGCCTTTCAATAAAAGTTGTGCCCACTGTTCCTCCTGTGTATTAAACGGATGTTGAAGTTCTTGACTTGTTCAGTCTCAGAATATAAGAAAACATTCAGTTTTCTTTTTTTTTTCCAAAAGGGGGGGGGGGGGGGGGGGGGGGGGGGGTGTATAATTCCATTGTTCTAGTGTTCCATCTTAAGATTTTTGTTTTGTTTTGTCATTGATCAGTATCACAAATAACTGTTACCAAATCTTCAATTTAACATTTATTCACTCTCAGTGAACAGTGACCAAAGTATTAAATAAGACATTACAACTGAAAATATATAAATAATAATTTTTGGTGAGGGGATGGTCTAGCTAAAGACAAATATTTTTTAAAGAACATGAAGCGTGGTAAATAAATAGACATTTTGACAGCACTCAACACATTAAGACACATAATGTATTTGCACAAGACGTCTGTATGTGTTTATAATATAAAGGTATGTTATCTGAAGAGAGAGAGAGACTGAAAACATATTAGTGTTGTTTCAAGTATTGTATTGGGGAGTGTTTGTGGATCCTCTGTAGTCAGCAGGGCTGAAAACAACATGATTGGATTGGGGGTCATGGAGTAGGAGGGAAGAAGTGGCAAATCCATTTTGTAAACTTGTGACCAGATAGTCATCTTAAAAGTGACAAGATGTTAAAGAACTAGGGAAAGTGTGAATTGTACAAGTGTATGAAATGATGTGTGTGCACAGTGGTGTGTACAGATCTGTTGTACAATGTGTACAGCACAAACAGTGATGTGTACAAATCTGTTGGAACACTGTGTGTGTGTACAGCACAAACAGTGGGCCAGTGACTATGCCGATGGGGAATCCTGGCTCTGGTGGCTGCTCTTCTTCTGTGGTGAGTTAGACTGCTTTTGCTCTGTTTTTTGTTGGTGTGGTTTTTCTTTAGTTGGGGTGGTGGTAGGGGGGGATTGCTTGGTGGTGGGTTGTTTTTTTTCGGGGGGGGGGGGGTCTTTTGTTTTATTTGCAGCCCCATGTTATGGGATATATCGGTCCTCCTGTTCCCAAGCTTCCCATCCTGTTTATGACCATCCCAACATACCCAGGTTTGTCATGTTGTTATGTACTGTGAGGCCACCCATCTAAAGGGCCCTCTTTACTGCTACTGCTGAATCACTTCTCTGGTGTTCAGCAGTGCCTGTTCTAGTCCACTAAGGTAAAAAAGGTAAAGGAGTCCCATAACCTATAAGGTCGTACGGGAGTGAGGCGTCAGAGACCTCACTTCTCTAGGGCCAGCATATTGAGGGCGGCACCCATCTCCTCTCCCTCGCTGCTTTACCTTCCCCGACCCTAAAGAGGGCAGGTACCCATTTACAGCTGGGGGAACTGTACTGAAGCCAAGGCGCGCAAATGGTTACCCATCCAACTGGTAACCACACTCGACGCTGCTTAACTTGGCTGGGGGAAAGCAAGTGCTCCGACCACTGAGCTATCCCGTCCCCTTCTAGTCCACTACCACCACTTAATCCCCCTGCTGATAACAGCATTGACATAGTTACAGAGCAAAACTGACTGAGATACCCACCTGTATGGCGGCAATCACAGCATCCAAGTCATCTTCCATGAGTCTCCAGACCCTGAATGCTTGACAAAAACTGGCCACATGTACGAAATTGTAAAATGAAAACAAACAAAAACAAAGTTCTAAACAATAAATGAAAGAAAAAAAATTGTCGCTGTGACCAGAGCAGCAGCAGCCACTAAATCAGTCATTTTTTAAAATTACATCATAAAAAGAGCAATGAACTTCGTAGTGGATGGAAAGAGACCAAAGGGAAGACCTAGCAAGACCTGAGCTGCCTGTATTGCAGATGATCTTAGAGAAGGGGGCATAAATAAGGAGGAAGCTCAAAACAGAGAGAGATGGAGAAGGCTCATCAATGTCAAACCTCCCCTGGGAGAAACATGACAAAAAAGGAAGAAGAAGAAGAGATGGTGGCCATTGGTGATGAGGATGATTTAGTGATGATGCTATGGAAGTGCACCAGCTGTGACATTGCTTCACAGGGCTATACTCTATGCTTCCTATCATACTAGATTCTTGCATTAGCCAGACCCAAGAGAGACAGACGCTTGCAATGTTTATTAAGTCAGTTGAGCAACGGTCTCCACACACCTTATAAAGTAGAAGATACTTGACTGTGTGGTTCCAGTGATCTCTTTATTGAGTCTTTGGTAAACTCACTCAGAGTAGAAACTGGCCAGTGTAAAAAACAAAAGAAAACTAGACTGCTATGGGATTCAAACCCTAATTTTTACAGGAATCATATGTATCAACCACTGCGCCACAGCAGCTGGTTGTCTTTCTCTTTTTTTTTCTTCTTTCTAATTTTTTTTTAATCAATCCACTTTTGTTTTTTTAAGGAACAAAATCTGTTTTCAGGGAAATAGTGTAGGTAAGCCCAGTCATCTTAGACATTTTTGTGCCCGTTCCACAGCTGCAGCTCTGAGGTTCTCCATGGTGATAGTTTGCGTATGTGACCGTTTTTGCCCACCATGAAGGTAGCTGTATTCCAACTTCAGGGATAACTTTGAAATATTCTCAGCAGTTTTCAAGGCCTGACTCATCTGCAAGTCACTAACTTAACTTACCTATCCCAGTGAGTTCTCTCCCTTCTATACACCCTGCCTATTTTCAAGGGGCAGTAAAAAAAAAAAATACTTTTTTTAAAAATCCCCCTTCCCCCCCCAAAAAAAAAAAAAATCACCAAAAAATAGTTACTTCAAGATAGTACAACTTTGAAAACAGGTTATTTAAATATTGAGCTAGTATAGTTGATGATAAAATATATTTTTTCTTTCATATTTTAGCTTGTAATTGTGGAAACGGGATAGCTCAGTGGTCGGAGCACTCGCTTTCCCCCAGCCAAGTTAAGCAGCGTCAAGCGTGGTTACCAGTTGGATGGGTGACCGTTTGCGCGCCTTGGCTTCAGTACAGTTCCCCCAGTTCACCCAGCTGTAAATGGGTACCTGCCCTCTTTAGGTTCAGGGAAGGTAAAGCAGCGAGGGAGAGGAGTTTGGGCGCCCCCCCTAAATTATGCGGGCCCTAGAGAATGAGGTCCTAAAGGCCTCGCCCCCCCTGGCACCTTATAGGTTAAAAGGCTCCTTTACCCCCCTTTCCCTTTAATTGTGGAAATACCAGAAAGTATTAAAAATTTTCTTTTTAAACCCAATGAATGAAATGGGTCACATTTAACAAATTACACAGAAGTGAAATCTTTTCTGATAGGGTTTTTTTTAAAAGAAAAAATTTGGGCCCCGGGCACCCCCCCCCCCCCTCTTCCCCCTCAAAAGAGTCCGGGGGATGAACAATCTTGATTGAGTGAGAAAAATTAACAAGAGGTTTTGCGTACTTTGAAATTTACCCCGTGGCCCGTTTCTCACCTGGGGTTATATAACTGGATGCTAAAGCACTGTGGGCCGTTTTTGTGTTGTTGAAAAAAATTTGTGTTATGTTTTTCAAAAGGGGGCAACTGGGTTTGTTGCAGGGTTTTTCTGTTTTTATTTTCCCTGGATCGTGCCAAAAAAGTGCGGTCAAATACGAATGGGCCCAGCTCAACAATCGTCTGCGCCGCTACCGTCTTATCTAAATTAAACGTATATGTCATCACAACGATGAGTGTTTCTCTTTCTATTCTTGACACGCATCCCTTCCCCCCCATTTTTTTTTGCCTTGATTTTTAAAAAGACATTAGAAAACACAGAACATACGCACTATGTTTGCCCTTAGAATGCAAAGAAACAACAACTGTGGGTTGTCCTTAACGTCAGGAAGATACAAAAAAAACAAAAACTACTGGACTGGCTGTTTGTTTTGTGTTTGTTCTTATTGTCGTCGGTAGCCAAATTCACTGAACATTTGGGGGTCTTGATTTTCTCATTTTAAAAAAATCAGTAAATTAATTGTGTTTGAATTTGTCACTCAGCAAAAATAACATTGGAGCCCCATTATTAGCACAGTAGAAGTGGACATTTTGTCAAAAAGGAATTTTTAAAAAAGATGAAAAGAAGGGAAAGGCAGGAAAAGCAGAATCCATTCATGACAGAAAAGGGTGAGCTTAAAGTTTGTGAAAAGAGGAAAAAAGAAGAGAGAGTTGGGAGAGAAAACCATGAACTGAAAATCTGAGATGAAGGGAGAATTTGAATGTGTCTTGGTGCATGCTTTTGTTTTGCCAAAAACACTATTGGCTGGTAAATGTACATAAGATCACTTTACAGGTAGGCACCATATTTTTTATGCAGATTTGTTGGGTTTTTTCTGTGGTCAGTATATTTTGTTATCTGTATTCCAGAACAATCGATTATTCACTTCGAATAAATCACAGGTGAATGTTCTTTTCAGTGTGATTTTAGCCGTCTTTGTAAGACTGATACTTTCATTCAGTTTGCAAGGTAAGACTTCAAACCTGTGATATGAAGGCTTCTGTATCCCTGGGCAACAGTCCATTTCCTTTTTCTGTGTTGTCAAAAGCACACTCAAAAGATGTAAATATCACTGAAATTCTTGTGTTGACAAACTGAATCAGAAGCTTTCCATTTTCAGCATTAGTGTGAATTTCCATTATTGTCTGTTTCTGTGGGGTGGTTTGTTTGTGTGTTTTTTTTGGGGGGATGGGGGTTTAAACTGATCTTAAAATACATGGATAACTTCAAGTCTGCTCTGAAGTTCAAAGGTTGTGGGGGTTATGGCACTGTCAGGTTTGGAGATGATGTAAATAATGTCAGTTGAAAAAAGAAAGTCTTTTATTTCTTCACAAAAGGCATGAAGGAAATCAGAAATGGGAAACATAGTTTTTGCTTGATGTCATTGTTAATGATTTGAGTTTGATTATCCTTCACATTCCTCTCTCTCTGTAGATGTTTGTATTTGCAATCCTGACAGAAAGACATTTAATTAATGTCTTTAAGTGTGGTTATTTTGTTTGGTAATACAGCATAATGCTGTGTAGGAATTTCTTCTCTCTTTTTTTGTGGTGTGTGTGTTTTGTTTTTTGTCTGTTAAAGTATTTGTGATTATAACACTGTGTGTCAATATATATGTGACTAAATTTCTTTCTATGATGCTTTTAACAAAAAAAGCAAACACCTTTAAGACAAATATTGCTGTTAATGCATTACCAGGAAAATGCAATACTTGACGTAAAGAAGAAGAAAAAACGGCTACAGTCAAAAACTGTCATTTTATAGTAATTTTGAAATTGGTAAAAATTAGAATCAAAATAGGTGGGAAGTTTTGCATGTACATTGTGCTTGTCTGTAGGGTTTTCTGATTTTCCCAACCATGCTATCTCTGTTGGTTTTTATCAGGTTTTGTGAGAACTCATTGAATATTGTGATTCTATCTATTGGTGGGGAAAAAAAGTTAATGTGTTTCTGTCTCATTTGGTATTGAATGAATGAAAAGAGAGAAAACTTATCCTTTTATACCATCTCTCTCTCTCTCTCTCTCTCTCTCTCTCTCTCTCTCTCTCTCTCTCTCTCTATCCTATCATACCTACCCCCACCCTGTTCACCCTCTCTCAGTAAATGTTTCTTCCTTATTGTTGAATACTCAGACAGCAACTGTTGTTGTCTGTCATAGGAGTGGAAAATGCGTTGCACTGACATTAAGCACCTGACAAGCCAGGCCCAGCACTGTACATCCAACTTTGGTGTGGGACAGAATCATTTTCTTTTAAGTGTTTCTGGAAAAATGAACGGACCAAAAAGACAGAAAAAAGACAAAACAAGAAGCAGGTGACATGAATAAAAGGAACAAGGCAGAAACAAAGAGATGGATAGAAAAGAGGAAATTCCTAGCACAGCTTTTCCAGAAGGTGGGGATGCTCTTAATACTGACATGATCCTGGCCTCCCTACGGCAGAGTACCTGTTTCTGTAACACACACAAGGGCTATGGTAAGAAATGGCCTTTGTGTGTGAGTGTATGTGTGTGTATCAAAGTTAACCATGTCAATAGAGAAGTCATTAATTTGTGAATGATGTGCACAGTTTGCACCAGTCATACTGCATTAATTGTGCCAGTAGACATTCATGTATGTATGTATGTTTTTCTGACGATGACCTCCAAAACAGCAGCTGCCTCCTCTGCTGTTTTGGAGGTCATCATCGGACAAACATAGCAGAGGAGGCAGCTGCTGTTTTGGAAACTGGGCAGAAATTTGATTATAGTGGAGATGCCTTGCCCACAGTACATCCCCACTCTCTCGGCCAAGTGGGCATAAGGACAGTCAGCGTTGGAGATGTTCTCCAAAGGCCAACCAGCCCCCAGGGCTGCAGCACATAAGGACTGTGCGAGTCAAGCCTCCTAGTCAGAGAGTCATAATCGATCACTAAAGACTAAGCTGTAAAGTGGAATCCATGAGTGAGAAAGCCACTGGTCATACAGCCTCTCACTTTGCTGTTGCCCCCAGCGTCAATGGTTTAATCAAGAACTGTGATAAAGCCCAGGCGCTGATGGCACAGACATAACATTGATTTAATAACATTAATAAAATTTTAAACATGAGAGTATTGCTTATCAACTGACATGTTGGTGCACGCCCAATGTGCACCATGTTCTATGTGATAATGTCTGAAAAGAAAACCCACAGTGTCGTATGATTCTTCAGTTTGTTCTGCATTTATCAATTATGTCTAAGCTAACTGACAATTTTCTTTCAAGCCAACAGTCTCACCATCACAAACACCTGAACAGGAGGTATGGACATAATTAGCTGATGGATCCAAGCAGACATCAAACGGACAACATCATGAAATGGAGAGCATTAAAATTTGGACCAGGAGTGGATTGTGAGACATATATCACATGCTAGTAACTGCAACTCCACGAATGAAGCAAAGAAGCAAATTGGATATATTCTAGATAAACTAAAAGATCAAGAAATCAAAAGCTGAGTACCAAGTTGAAGCAAACAACTGCTTCTCTGTTCTTATGTGAGAGTGGACAGCAAATGAAATCAAATGAAATGCGCTTTGATTTGTTGCTTTACAAGATTCAGCGCTATATAAATTCCATTCATTATTATTATTATTAAATGAAATGTTGACTGATGAGAGGACATTGGAAAAGAAAAACATACTGCAAAAGTGTGGAGTTAAAACTGTAAGACCAACAAACCAGCCACTAAACCCATACACAAGTAATGAAGCTTTCCAACTTGTTAGCTAAAGACAGAAACTAAGCACACAAAAATGACAAGAAACATGATTACAAAAGCTGGAAAACAGATCTAAAAACCAAAATTAGAATAGATGAAATGATATGGACAAAACAATGATTGAAATAAATGTAACAAAGACCGATGTCCAGAGAGAGTAGAAAGAAAAATGCTTCATAAACAACAAAATAAAAACACAAATCATCAAGTAAAAACACCATGCATTGACAGTCAAGAGGGCAGACCCCCTGCAGAGATAGAAAATGTTCTGTCAAGACAGCATTTATAATTTTACTCTTTTATTTCGAGGATAAGGGAATAAGCATTCATGTGCTTTTGTTCATCCAGTCCATGATTGTATACAGTTTTGTAAATTTTGTCATCCGTTCCCACCGGCACACAATGGCCTACTCTTTTGAAAAGCAGAACGGTTTTGAATGTGTGCGCAGGATGTTCTGCGTGCGTTCGCACATGGGACCTCAGTGTATAGTTTCACCGGAAGGACTTTTGAGGAGAGTGGAGTCAGCACTGATGTTAACTCAAGAAGAAAAATCATTGAACGAGATTCGAACCCGGGTCAGCAGATCACAAATACATCACTCTAACCACCAGGCTGTCCCAGTAAAATGAATTTTTTCACAACTCACCAAAACTTCCAAACCTATTCCCTACTGAAACCTCTTTGTCAGAAGATCAGGCAGCAAAGAAATCGGCTTCAGTTAGGAAAATCATCTGGACTGGATAATACACCAGGCAATGGAGCTGTTAAAGAACCCTAGAGAAACTGGTATAGCTGCCTTACAGGTGGTATGTGCTCACAATATACCAGTCCTGTCAGTGGCCTGGTGGCTGGAAGAGTTACAATAATTATTTGTCATATAGAAATGGGAACGCCAAGGACTACAGTAATTACAGAGCTATGCCCTAATCAACCAAACCATGTAAAGTACTGCCAACCCTCATACTGAACTGAACGAAGGCTGGTTTTGAACTAACAAGAGCACAACAGACATGTTATTTGTCTTACAGACTTGATAGAAAAAGTCAGGGACAGCAAAGAAGAAGCTTTCATTGCACATATCGATTTCGACAAGGCCTTTGACAATGTCATACACCAGCTGTTAAATACACTGGCAAAGACGAGCTTTCCCAAAATGTAACTTGAAGCCGCATTGTACAGACTAACAACTGGGGCACACTGACACATGCATAGTGACACCTACGTGCGGCACAGACTGTTATACACACACGCAAACGCACATAGTTTAAACGATACTGTAGCACAACCAGCTGCACGGTTTAAAGCCACATGAAAACAGTTTCAAATGAAATAAAAACGAACTAGATGTAAATCCAATCTCATCTAGCAAATGTCCAAATTAAGCAAAATCATATCCACGCGTATGTTTTTCTACACCAGTGAGCCTAATTGGTCAACCGATCTGCAGCCATACACACACAGGCAGAGATCACGAATCCTAATACCCATGCCAGTGTTTGTGGACTTAAAACACCGAGAAAGACATAGATCTAGCACACACTTGGCAAAACTTGAAGACATCTCCATCTCTCGGTGTTTTGCTGTTTCATGCTGGAGTTAAGGGGCTTCTGCTTTCATTCAGTGCAGCACCCCTCGAGTTGGACCAAAAGATTCTCAAAGAAGCCCTGAGAAAAATCACACACACTTAGGTTGGAATTACTACAGTTGACCAAGTATCTGCTGACTGATTTCCTCACATATGGTAATGCACACATGAAACGAAAATCAGGTTTGTGTGGGGTAGTGCTTCCTTGCAAGTAATTGACAAGGGGTTGGTTTTGGTTGTGCTAAGCTCACCATGACAAACACAAACAAAAAATAGGTTAACACTGACAAAGCAAAGAAAGTCATTCAGATGATCTGATCAATCTTTTTCAAAGAGCATGCAACTTAGCACAAAAATAAAGCGATCATTCTCAGGGATTTATATGAGGGAGAGGTATGAATTACACTTCCTTGCCTAAGAGATTGGCGATGTCGTTGAAGTAACAGGTGCAACTGACTTCGATAACTGAAGTGATGTTGGTTGAGTTTGCTGCAGTCATTCAGCATGAAATATTTATTTTATCTCGGGCACCTTATTCTGACAAGAGAAGTTTTAAAGTATACACCTTCCCTGCTCGGGGCTCTGTGAGAGAGAAGTACCAAATTTATCAGGATAGTCGGAGGTACCCTTCTGCTCTTTCCGATCTTCAACTGTCCTGGGTTCTTTTGACGTTTTACCAGTCCAACTGGTTGAGAGTCTCCTCCAACAGAAGAAAGGGCAAGGCTGGGAACCAACCCAGAACTTCACTGTGTTCTTGTAAGGCGGGTGAACATCTAACCCGTCCTGCCATCTTCTTTCATGGGATGATTAAAGTGTTTTTGACTTGACGTCTTGCCGCGTTTATGAAACCGGGTAAGGAGTGGTGGTGATGATTAATTTTTTTTTATTATTCATCAAAATTCTTTATTCACGATAATCATATTATTCATTGTATTTGGCATCTGACTTTACTTAAAAAATTTTGTTTACTCCATTTAATTGCAAATACAGAAAAAGACATAAAAAAACTGGAGCTCAGTAACAATAACACTAAAAACAAAAGCATTCTTCTCATCCTCCTCAAAGTCACTGCCACTAACATCATCATCATTATCATAGTCACCGACATAATTCTTCTTTTTCAATGTAACGTCTTTTCACTTCAAGTGATACCAGACGAGTGGGAGAGGGAAAGTGTGTGTGTGTGTGTGTGAACGCAGAGGTGTAGCAAAAACGGAGAGAAAAACGAGAGAGAGAGAGAGAGAGAGAGAGAGAGAGAGAGAGAGAGAGAGAGAGAGAGCAATGAAAACACTTATATTTCATAAAAATTAACCAACATTAAAGAAAATACACAAAATGGAAAGTTCTATGTATAAATAATTCTGAACTATCAATAGAAGATTGCTGGCTAAGTGTGTGTGTGTGTGTGTGTGGTGTGAGAGAGAGAGAGAGAGAGAGAGAGAGAGAGAGAGAGGAGAGAGAGAGAGAGAGAGAAAAAACAAAATAGAAAGTTCTATATATGTAAATTATTTTGAAATATGAAATAGAAGATTGTCGTCTCAATGTGTGTGTGTGTGTGTGTGTGTGTGTGTGGTGTGGGTGTGTGTGTGTATGTGTTAGTGCGCGTTTGTGTGTACGCGCGCAGCCAGTGGTCTCTTGAATATATTGACTCTAATCATTTACGAAATAACAGAATGAAAGCTTACAAAGTCGAGGCCAGCTCAGACCTGCCTTTTTTTTGAGGGGGGGGGGGGGGGGGGGGGGGGGGTTTTGTTTTGGTTTTTCAATACCTACAAAAACTCTATTTAAGCGAATTTGCACCGAGCCCTGATCTTTGATACTGGTGCTCCTCACAAATCTGTAGGCTTGACCCTGCTCATTAACCGTTGGCTAAGGTGAAGTGCGCGACCCACCCGGTTACTAGTTATCGCGAGCACGTGCGGATAACCTTTAGTAACCCGTTGGTTGGCGTGGATACGTGCAGATATCCCGGTCTTAGCCGACTTGTTTTAAAGTTACGCAATGCTAGTACAGGCGCACTTGACCTACAATTGGTTACTGTAAATGGGATTCTTTAGAAACCGAAGTTACACATATTGCTACTTGTGATATTTCTTGTGTTTGAAGAAAATGACTTAAGTAATCGGAAAGACAACACATGCTTTCAAACATTTCAGTGAACAAATGAAGGAAAATCGCAAGAGGGAGAAAACTCATTCCTATTTCCTGCGACCTCGTTTTTGATTGGGCCCTCTGTTTTCATGCGATTCCCAAGCATGTGCTGAGGGCATGCAGAAATGGCCTTGGAAATGGCAATAACAGGAGGGAGAGTAAAGCAAGATTCCTCCCTAGTCTAGGCCTAAGTACTGTGCATGCTTCAGATCACTTCGTGGTAGCAGCAGACGAAACCAGTCTACTGCTACCCAACGAGATTGTGGACAATCAGTGATGGTGAAAGACGTAAGAAAAATTCGGTGATGATTTGGCCTCAGATTTGGAACACTGACCTCGCTATCACTGGTTGAATATCTGGGCAATCAGCTGGTTTGTTTGTGACTGCATCGTGCTTGCAGACCTGTGAATGGCAGTGCTGGCTTGGCCGGTGTTTTAACAGGTCAGTTGTGTTTATTTCGTGTTGTTTTCTTCCATGAATTTGAAACCTTGATCATCGAATCACCCGTTTGTTTGTCACGTCGACCGAAGGCACTGATACATAAATTTACAGTTTGTTAAAATTTTGCACTTAATTTTACTGGATTAATTAATAGGCGTAAATATTTTAACAAGCACACAAGCTGCTTCTTTAATGGATTTCATTTAGTACATGTCTTTGTTGTTCAGATTTGAGTGTCTCCGTCACAGAGCAGCTCTATAGATCTATATTTCATTATTCATGGTTTTACTTTTAGGCTTGTTAAATTTATGTTTAGTTTTATTTTAAAAAAATGAAATAAAGCCTGAAGTATTTCACTGTTGTGACTGTGCAGCAGATTTTCTTATGTTGTCTTAAGAGAGTTTAGTGCAAAGTTTAAGTTTGACAGTTCCATGAAACTAATAAATAAGCAAAGCACAACTTCAGTTGCTGCTTCCATAGGTCCAAAGAAACACTTTGTTTATTGTCAGATTCCTTTCAACAGCTGTACCCTAATTCATGTCTAAACCCAGAATCTCATGTTCATCAACTTCATGTAGAGTTTGCAGTCATAGGTAATCTTTTAGCTTGTGGAGACTGCAATTTAAACCCCCCCCCCACAAAACTGTTGTCAATTTTGTCTTTTTGTATTCATTCACAGTTTCTGATTATCATCAGTGATTATCAGTTCTAATACTACCTAAACACATTTTCTCTTCTGAAGCAAATTTACAGGCCTATACTGGCTAAAGATGTATGGTTTTAGTTGAGTGTCTTGAATTTCTGATACCACAGTATCTGATACTGGTGATACTGATAATACTAGTGATAGTGATACTGAAACATTGATACTGATAGTATCTGACTGTTACTAGTGTTAGTCACTTAAGTGTCTTTTTGCAAAGCCTGTGCCTAGTAACACTGTCTCTCTCTCTCTCTCTCTCTCTCTCTCTCTCTCTCTCTCTCTCTCTCTCTCTCTCTCTCTCTCTCTCTCTCTTTCTTTCTCTCTCTCTCTCTCACACACACAACACAACACAATACCACACAACATACACACACACACACACACACACACACACACACACACACACACACACACACACACACACACACACACACACACACACTTGTGCATGTACAGTGAATACTTTGTTTTGCTTTAACTGTTAAAAGTGTTATTAATCAGGTTATACTTATAAATAGGAATGCTTTGTGGCTTAACAAAATTGTCAGTCTCAAAAACTGAAAAAGCCAGGGCACTGTGTTTTGAGACACTTCAAACTAGGGATGAAGTCATGCTGTTTGTCTGGCTATCATTTAATTCCCCAAAGTAAGAATGTGGTTACTTTAATGGTGGGCAAAAGCGATTGCATATATATATATATATATATATATATATATATATATATATATATATATATATATATATATATATATTTATATACACGTACAAACATGTACACTCAAAGTCTCACCATTGCTGGCATTGGTGAACCGCAGAGAACTACTAACTAGCTGAGGAATGACAAGCCCCCAAAACTAATGAGAAGCATTTGAAGTTGCTTCCTTCTCTTTTGTGTCTTTTTCATAGATCCTGCCCTACCCTTCCCATTCTGAGTACATTCTCTTAATCAGTTTCTGACGTCTTTCCTTTATCAGTTTATGATAAAACTGAAAAGTGTTATACTTTTAAAACGATTAGCAGATGTAGTGTCTCCCAGGAGGAGTGATGGCCCCCGAACGCTTAAAGTAAAAGCACAGTTAAGTACTAATATTATCTGCAGTGGCACATTGGCAGGCCAGAGAGTCGCATGTTTCATGTCTGTGCAATGTGTAATCTGTCTACGGAGGTCAAGATTAAGGGTGATGCTGCGAAGGTCAAGTTTAAAACTGCTGTCTAGCCAGAGAGGTCAGTGACTTCATGATAACTGACATCTATCCATGTGGGTTAAATCCTTACATTTGGTTACAAGTTTCAGTTGTGTGTAGAGGTTTCATTGGGTAGAGGGGTTTGCACATCAAATGTTGCAAGCATACTTTGAAGTTTGATGTGAAAGCTGCAGGCTAAGGCTCAGGCTGCAGGCTCCATTCAGTCAGACAGTTGTCTGTTGAGTACAAGTTTACTTTCTAACTTTAGAAAAGTGTGTAGACCTGAGCTAGTGTATGCTGGTCTTCAGTGGGTTCATGCTTATTTGACATCAGAAGATTGTTTTAATCAGGTGTGTATAGTGTACAGATCTATAGACTCTTGTGTTTAATTGTTTTCCTTTTCATTCTGTTCTTTTAGTTTGAGGATTTCATGGAATAAGCGCTAATGAGTTATATGCTTTTTTACATCCAGATTGTGTGCATGCATTTTTGTAAATGTTGTCATCCGGTCTCAGCGGCACAAACGGCCTACGCTTCCAAAAGGTCTAACAGATTATAACTTGTGTGGAAGATGTTCTGCATGCGTTTGTACACGGGGGCTCAGTTTGTAGTTTCAGTTGAAGGACTAGTGTGTGTGTATTTATTTTTATTTATTTTATATCGGGGATAATAGAATAAACACTCCTGTGCTTTTTTACATCCAGTCCCCATGCATATGTGGTTTTGTAAATTCCCACGGCACACAATGGCCTACTCTTTCAAAAAGCGGAACAGGATTTAAGTGTGCGCAAGATGTTCTGTACATATGTGTGTGTGTTTGTGTGTTTTTGTGCTTGCATTATGTGCAAACTGTAGCTGGTGTAGGCCTGAAGTGGGCAGTACTGTTGTGTTAGTAAATAATTTATAGTGTGTATAAATTTGTGTGGAGGAGTGCCAGTCCAATCCAATCTTGCATGTCAGTGTAATTTTAGATACTATTGAAGTATTGACCTATTGTGAATGCATGCAATCGGTTCATTTGTATGTGCATGGTATCTTATTTATTTATTCATTCTTTTACTTTGAGGATAATGGAATAAGCACTCAATAGCAATTTATACATCCACTGATCCAGTTCCCATGTTTATGCATTTTTGTAAATTTTGCCATCTGTTCCCACCGGCACACAATGGCCTACTCTTCTGAAAACTAGAACATATTTTAATGTGTATGAGCAACATGTTCTGCATGTGTTTGCACATGGAACCTCGGTTTATAGTCACATCCAAAGGGCTTTACAGTTTTTAGTGGGTGGTGTGTGTGTGTATGTGTGAGGGAGTGTGTGTGTGTGCGCGCGGGTGTCTGTATGTGCACTTATACAGTTTGTGTGCACATATAGTGTTTGCGTGTGAGTGTATATGTACACTTGTGTAATGTATTGTTTGCATGAATGTCCACGAGCATGTAAAATCAAATGCATACTCATGATACTGCGAAGGACGATTCTTTTACAGGTCACAGTGACATTGATCAGTTATTATTATTCATGTATATTATTACATGTAATCATTGTAATGTCATTCACTTTTAAGGAAGCTTTCTCATCATATAGGATAGTAAGTTTGTAAATGTTCAACTTAAAGTTTATTACCCCCCCTCCCCCACAAAAAAAAAAAACACACAAAAAACCTACCAAACCCCTGATGAAAGAAAAAAGAAACATAGAAAAACAAGTAGTTGATTAGAACTTAGAGATCCAGCTGGAAGCCAGACTAAACACCTGACAAGAAATGTTTAATTAGAGATTTAGATAGTTAGGCAGTAGCTAGAACTGCAGTGTAGCTTTAAGTATGTGAGTGATACAGTAGAATTTAAAATCTTGGTTGTTTCTGATTTGCATACATATTTTTTATTTTATTTATTTATTCATTCTTTTACTTTGAGGATAATGGAATAAGCACTCAATAGCAATTTATACATCCACTGATCCAGTCCCCATGTTTATGCATTTTTGTAAATTTTGCCATCTGTTCCCACTGGCACACAATGGCCTACTCTTCCGAAAAGCGGAATGGGTTTTAACGTGCGCGCAAAATGTTCTGCTTATATATATATATACATGTACATATATGTTAACTGTGCATTTGACACATCATTTAAAACTTTTCTTGTGTGTGTGGGCGTGTACAATGTCTGATACTGATATAGTGTGTGCATGTGAGTGTACACAATACTAAATACATCATTACATGTGTATACAGTGTGCATGTGCTATATCATAGTATATGTGTGCCCACACACATGCATGCATGCACTTTTCATTGTGTGTGTGTGTTTATGTGTGTGTTGAGTGTGTGTATACATGTGTGTGTGTTACGTGTGTGTGTGTGTGTGTTTGTATGTGTCTGTGGTGTGTGTGTTGAGTGTGTGTGTGTCTCTGTGTGTCCCAGTCTGCTTGTCTGTCTTGCTCAAGCTGTTAACTAAAGTCCATCATAAATCACAAGTGTACACAAATGAAATATGTGTGGATGCCACACATTGTGCACCAGTTGTGCAAGCATTATAAATGTATTATGAATTTATACCATGTGCATACATATGACATGTATTTATACATACATACATGTATACATATTTATAAAATCAGCAAATTATACATCTTGTTAACCTAGTAAAATTTCATAGCAACCCAAAAAAAAGAAAGAAAAAAGAAATCAAGTATGCAAGTGTATGTTGTGTGGTGCACGCAATGCCGTCTTGTGAAGATTTAAATGTTTATGAATTATATGTGTTGTGTGTATGTTAGCTCCCACATACTGTACATATTTTTAAAATAAAAATTAAATGTGTACCTAGTAATTCATAGCAAGGTGTCCACAAATAATGAGAACAACATGTGTACATGGTGTGTGCACCACGTTAGTTGCATGTTTATGAGCATATGTTTTTCATACAATGTCATGCATTTCATACATAATAAGTCGTGTGTCCAGATTATCATTAAATGATTATAGTGCACATGTGTAAGTACTGCATTCCATAGTTTGCAAGTTAACAACATACATACACACACACACACACAGCAACCAACACACAAACACAAACACTCACTCATCACACACACACACACACACAACAACACACACACACACACACACACACACACACACACACACACACACACCACAACACACACACACACGACACACACACACAACCACACAGAGCCACCCCCACCACCCACCACACCCCACCACACACACAAACTTACACAGCCCCCACCCACCCCCCCCCCCCCCCCCCCCCCCCCCCCCACCCACCCCCCCCCCCCCCCCCCCCCCCCCCCCCCCCCACACACACACACACACACACACATAACATTTACTTTATTACTCTTAAGTGGTGTCAGTGGTGTTATGTTATTACACTTTGGTGGTGTCAGTGTTGTTATGTTGGCAATATACTACGTGCCTGTGACCCAGCAGTAAAGCTCTTGTGGTGGCTTCTCTTCTTTTTGCTCTCAAGGTCAGCATGACTGGTTAACCGACATATGATGCAAAATGTGGTGGCGTGCTTTTCTTATCTCCCCTTGAGGTGAACAACAAGACTCCGGCTTTTTAACACTCGGGGAGAAGAAGAGAAGAAAAGTAGGTTAGCTCAGACATGTTTGGATCTATAATGGAGACATGATTAAAGATTTTAACCAAAAATTAGTTCTAAAAAAAATTAAAGGGTGGGGAGAATGCATCAGAAGCAAATTATAAATTTATGCAAATTATGTTAAATTCTGCAGAAGTGTCAAGAAAATGTGTTGCTTGATCATGAATATATGCATACATGTGTTTTTGTCAGTCTGTATTTTGAAATGGCTTAAAAATCAAGAGTAAAGGGAGGTAAGCGAGCTAGAGATTGTGAAGTGATTTTGATTTAAGCAGCATTTTGTTTTCGTTGTTGAAATGTTCAGTTTTATGAAGAAAAATTGTGTGTCACTGTGTGCGTGTGTGCGTTATATAGTCACAAACACCTGCAGATACTCAGGACACCCACTTGTACAAATTTGTATGTGTGTTCACAAACTTTTGCAGATATCCACTTGTAAAAATGTATACAAATGACTTTACCTACAGCCACACACACACACACACACACACACCACCACTTGCATGCATGCACACTCATGCATTTGTGTACACACACACACACACACACACACACACACACACACACACACACACACACTCACATCACATCTCTCTCTCTCTCTCTCTCTCTCTTCTCTCACACACTACCTCACAGACATGTACACACATACACAACACACACATGTACACACAACACACACACACACACACACACACACACACACACACACACACACACGCCATGGTTATTATAAATTTTATATTGTGTGCATGCACATAATAACATGCTTACACACAGTTGCAGGTTCCCCCAAACTCCCCTCCTCCCCCCCAATAATTATGTTTACATGTGATGTGTGCAAACATGGTTTTGGAAACATTTTGTCTGCGCATGACTGTTGAGTTTGACATTAGATCATGACCTTGTCAAGGACTCCCTAGCAGTTTAACATACAATGCGTGTACATGCATACATATATATATATTAAATAACGTGAAAGTCGGTTAAGTGTGAGATGTGAAGATTGCACTAGTACTAGTTGTTGGTGTGTTGTGTTTATTATTATTAATGAATGATGTAGTGAGGTGGCTCAGATATCATTGCATTGTTAGAATCTGCAACGTTAGAACTGTTAAAAATTTAACTTAAGTCGGTAAACGTCTTGATCTTTGGGCTGTACGCGTAGTCAAGTGTAGTGTATACCACTAACTGCCATGATATACGTGTCTGTGTGAAATTCAGGCTGCTCTTGCTGTGGGGAATTTGTGTTCACAGAACTTTGTGGTGCATTACGCATGTTATTATATCATTATCAGTATCAATTATCATATCATTATTTTTCTTGTCTGTGACTGTTTAAAAACTTTCTTCTGTATGAGAGAAATATCTTTTCCCAACAAAATTTGCTAGGGACAGCTCTTGTTGCCTTAGGTTATTTTACCTGTGCTAAATGTATACTGTCTGTTATATATAGGACCTGGGTTTACCATCTCAAGACAAGCACTTAGACTCTACAGCACTAGTGATGGTCAAGTGGAGGGGAAAAGTCTGGCTTTAGATTGAAGTTAAACCTGTACCCAAGTCTTTTTGATGAGACTAGAAGTATAATAAACTAAGGTCCTGTGTGGGAATGCATGCAAAACATCTTGAGCACACGCTAAAACCCGTTTCACCCTTTGGAAGAGTAGGCTGTTGTGTGCCAATAGGAGCAGATGAAAAAAAAAAGTAAAAAAAAAAAATGTATGCATACTGGTGTTGACTGTCAGGTTTTTATACATCATTCCTGAAGTCAGAATGCAGCTACCTTAACAGTGAGCAAAAATGGTTACATACACAAAATATCACTGTTGGGGAACCCCGGAGCTCTAGCCCCCCCCATCCCCCCCCCCCCCAAAAAAAAAACAAACCCTCTGAATAAGTGAATATGACAGGTTGGAGTGAATGCCTCATAATGTATATATTTATTTTGTTTTGCTACTGTTTGGCAGAAACAGACCAGCAGACACTACGGAGGAGAGGTTTCAGAAGGCATCATGGCCGCCGAAGATAACGACAAATGGATTGAGGAACTGTTCGGACACATCAGGGGAGGCAATTTGGAACGTGTGGTAGAGTTGCTAGGTGGCAGCCATGATGTGAATCGAGTGTCGGAAGAAGAGCGACTGTCTCCCTTGGGTGTGGCCTGCCAGTACGGCCGACTGGAGATGGCCAAAACGCTGCTGGATCATGGCGCTGATGTTAATGTTCCTGGTGAGTTTTCAGATAAGGAGATACTGCAGATTGTTTGGGTTGTTTTTTTTTTTTTGGGGGGGGAGGTGGTGGTGGTATTGTATACCACTTTAAAGTCATTGCAGATTTCTCTGCCTGAAATTCAGGCTGCTCTCCCCTGGGAGAGTGCGTCACCACAAGAGCAGCGCCACCCATTAATTTTTTTCTTTTCCTGTCTGCATGTGATACGTATTTAGTTTCCTATGAGAGTGGGATTTTTTCTTACGGAATTTTGCCAGGGACAACTCTCTTTGTCACCGTGGGTTCTTTTACGTGACTTTTTTCTGTGTATATTTTAGTTGCTCTTGATTCTACATCGCTCATCCAATCTCCGCCATAGACACCTGTGCTCATTTTCATGGTGAGTTAGTAATTTGCAGGGGATTTCGTTGCCAGGCCTCCTTAAGGCCACCACTCTGGAGAAGCTCTGTACAGCTGGTGGATTACCTCAGTGTTTTTCAGTGTGGTAAAAAAACTGATTTTGCTGTGTCTGTGTGTCATGTAGAAGATAAAAACAGTAGAATCTAGAGAAAGGGAAGAACTTCAAAGTTCTTACACAGTGTTTTGTTAAGCTTTTTTTTTTTTGTCTTTTAATATTTTATCCTGCGGACCCTTTTATTGAGAGGGCATTGTCATTGCATTATCCTGCCAGTGCACATTGGCCTGTACGCACGCATGCACACACACACACAAACACACACACATAACACACAAACACACACACACACACACAACACACACACACACACACACACACACACACACACACACACACACACACACACACACACACACACACACACACACACACACACACACCACACACACACACACACACACAACAACACACACACCACACTGCGTTAGCTGTTCTATCTCTCATGTCTCCCGCACCTCCCCGCCTCTTTCAGAGTCTCTCATGTGCATGCACATTCACACTTTCTCCCTCTCTCCCTCCCTCCCTCGCTCTCTCTCTCTCTGTCTCTGTCTCACTCACTCACACACACTCTTCTCTCTCTCTCTCTCTCTCTCTCTCTCTCTCTCTCTCTCTCTCTCTCTCTCTCTTTCTCACACACACAAACACACACATTCTCTCTCTCACCCTCCCTTATCCCCCCTCTCTCTCTTCACCCCCCACCCCCACCCCCACCCCTCCCCTTCCAACCCTCCCTCCCCTCCCTTCCCCTCCCCTCCCCACCCACACTCTCACAGTTCTTCCCGCACATGGACAGGTCCAGAAGGACAGATGGCGCTGCACTTGCTGTGTGGCGCGGAGGAGCGGTGTTTGGACATGGTGGAGTTAGGGGACTTGCTCATCCTGCATGGCGCCAGCATTGACGCGGCCGACAACATGGGAAAGACGCCACTGCTGCGGGCCTGTGAGAGCGAGGACCACAAACTTGTGCGCTTGCTGTGCAACGCCGGCTGCAACGTCAACATCCACGACTACAACGGCGATTCGCCGATTAAGGTGTGTGTGTTGTGTCTGTGTGTTGTGTTGTGTGGATGTGTTGTGTGGTTATGTGTGTGCGTGTGTGTGTGTGGTTTATTTATTTATTTATTTATTCTTTTATATCGAGGATAATGGAACTGTTCTTATGCCCACTTGGCCGAGAGAATGGGGATGTACTGTGGGCAAGGCATCTCCACTATAATCAAATTTCTGCCCAGTTTCCGAAACAGCAGCTGCCTCCTCTGCTGTTTTGGAGGTCATCGTCAGACACGACGGACAAACATACATAATGGAATAAGCACTTATGTGCTTTTTTACATCCAGTCCCCCGTGTGTATGCAGTTTTGTAAATTTTGTCATCCGTTCCCACCGGTACACAATGGCCTACTCTTAAGAAAAGCGGAACAGGATTTAACGTGTGCGCAAGATGTTCTGCGTGTGTTCGCACACGGGGCCTCGGTTTATAGTCTCATCCGAAGGACTTTTGGGGGAGAGTGGAGTCTGCACTGTGTGTGTGCGTGTGTGTGTGTGTGTGTGTGTGTGTGTGGATAGGATTGTGGGCAAGGGAATGGGGGGGGGGGGCATTTGCATTCACATGTGTGCATCTCAGTTGGAGGAGAGAGATGAAGACAATGGTTTGTTGTGGTAAGCTTTCAAGCCCATTCACAAGGGAACAGTGGGAAGGGGACTGGGCACGAACACATGAATATGTAACTTAGATAAAACAACAACCCAGAAAACAGTTGACAACAGCCCAGATAGTCATCATGGTATGGATCCCACGTCATGGTGTTCAACAGCGGCAACAAACACGGTTATTGTAAACTATGATTGATTACTGTAGTTATTCAGCAGAGCGAGAACAATGAACAAAATGTATCTGTACCATAGCAGTTACTTTCACTTTCACCCTCCCATTCTGCTCTATTCTCACTTCATCGTTTAAGCTTGTTGACTATAGCCGTTACATTAGCTGTATATCATTTACAGCTGACTTGCATGTAAACTAACATGTGTTTGTGGTGTGTTTGTTGCTGTGTGCGTCACATGTCTGTAGAATGGCTTCAGTACGTCAGACTTTCACTGCTGAAGAATTAACAGAACTTTTTAATGATTTATGACATTGCCGTCAATAGCGATTGTGAGAACTTTGATCCTTGTGATACTAACTGTGTGCCACTTGAGGAGAGAGGTCAACTAGCTGCAAGGGGTGGGGGAGTGGAGGTGTGACAGGGGTGGGGTGTGGCCTAGGTACTGTGAGTACCACTACGATAAACACTCACTGTTTACGTAAAGTCACAAACCACAGGGTGAAATGCCAACATTCTGTACATATGTATAAAGTAGTGCAGAAAAGTGCAGGAACTTACCTGGATAAGGGAAGAAATGTTATCTGCATATATTCCCTGACTGTTGTGACAGTGTCATGTGCACAGTTCAGTGGTTTGGTTAGATTATATCACATTGGATGCTATGCTGGGATAAAACTCGTGTAGTACCTGTGTTTGTCTCTGCTTATTTGTGATTCTTGCATGAATTGTTTTGTTATTGTGTTGTATTTGTCGCATTGATTGTCTGAGAATTATAAGCGCAGCAGTCCCGCCACCGCTTAAAATCAGAGCAGTTATGTAATTTCACACCGTAATTAAAACAATTATCTTTATACAGTATACACTTTAATGCACACACACAATAGGCAGTCATTCCGCCACACAGTGCCGTAGTTTCATAAGAAATGGGCTTTAAACAAAAAAGATATGAGGACTTTACTACGATGACCCAGTGCACACTGCACTCAGCGCTGCTGTAGGGCTGGTCCACATAGACTGTAGTGCAGCAGCACCCTTGGGGTACAATGTCCTTGCACTCTTGGGGTACA
This sequence comes from Rapana venosa, assembly GCA_028751875.1. NCBI lineage: Eukaryota > Metazoa > Mollusca > Gastropoda > Neogastropoda > Muricidae > Rapana > Rapana venosa. The sequence continues at coordinate 51,893,649 of CM054144.1, forward strand.
AAGGGACTGTTCAGTAATATCCATTCAGCTTAATCTTTTTGGGGGCTGTAACTGTACCTTCACTTATATTATATACTTGAAATGGTCTTAAGCAGAAGAAGCACTTTTTCTTTGCACGTAGGGAAATTGTTTTTGTCCAGACACTGTAATTCACTATTGTAGCAGAATTTGTTTAGGTTTGCAATGGTCCACTATTTTTACAGCCTGGTGAGAAAAATGTGAATCGTGACAGCCATGAACAAAATTTACAGGTTAGGTACACTAAAATATTATTGTAATGGGATAGATCTCAGTTTATCATTGGTATGGAAAAACTAGCATCCAGACCGTTTGTTACTTGTACTTTAGTTGATGTGAAGGAACAGTCTGGTTTCAGAGGGGATTCGAATCTCTTGCTTTGTAGATAGATGTATTAGCTGTAGAGCACTGATCCACAAGTGACAATGTGTGTGCGTGTGTGTGTGTGTTGTGTTTGTAAGTTGTGTGTGTGCATGTGTGATGTGTGTGGTAAGTTGTGTGTGCGTGTGTAGTTGTGTGTGTGTGTGTGTGTGTAAGTGTGTGTGTGTTGTGTATGTGTGTGTGTTGGTGTGTGTGTGTGGTGTGCATGTGTTGTGTGTGTCATTGTGTGTGTGTAATGTTGTGTGTGTGTGGGGTGTCATGTTGTGTGTGTGTAAGTTGTGTGTGTGTGTGTGTGTGTGCTGTTTTGTGTAAGTTGTGTGTGTGTATGTGTGTGTGTGTGTGTGTAGTGTGTGTGTGTGTTGTAGTGTGTGTGTAAGTTGTGTGTGTGTGCATGTGTGTGTGTGTAAGTTGTGTGGTGTGTGTGCATGTGTGTGTGTGTAATGTGTGGTATGTGTGGTGTGTGTGTAAGTGTGTGTGTTGTGTGTGTGTGTAATTGTGTGTGTGTGTGTGTGAAGTTGTGTGTCATGTGTGTGTGTGTAAGTTGTGTGTGTGTGTGTGTGTGTGTTGCAGTGTGTGTGTTGTGTGTGTGTGCAGTGTGTGTGTAAGTTGTGTGTGTGTGATGTGTGTGTGTGTAAGTTGTGTGTGTGTATGTGTGTGTGTGTGTGTGTATAGTTGTGTGTGTAAGTTGTGTGTGTGCATGTGCGTGTGTGTGTGTGCGTGTGTGTGTGCATGTGTGTGCATGTATGTGAGTGTATGCATGCGCATGTGTGTGTGTGTGTACTGTAGAATCATAGATGTTAATCACCTCTGTGTCACCACCACTGTGGACTCAGGTGGCCTGCAAGACAGCGGAGCTGTGGTTCTTCTGGCACTGCCGGCCAGAGACAGTGTTGGCAGCAGCAGCGGCCAGCAGGAACGACACTGGGGGGAAGATGGAGCCCAGCAGCTTCCCGCCCATCATCATCGCCAAGCAGCTGCTGGAGGCAGGGGCGGACCCCCAGGAGGCCACCCTGCTGCCGGCAGCCGTCAACTTCGGGGCAGTGGAGATTGTGCAGGAGTTCCTGCAGCTGGGCATGGACGTCAACATGCTGGACGACAACCAGCGCACCCCGCTGGGCTGTGCCTGCACGGCCGCCAACGTGCCCCCCTCTGTAGTCCGCCTGCTGCTGGAGCACGGCGCCGACGTCAACAAGGGCGGGGGCTGGCGCAAGCACAAGCCGCTCATCTTCGCCTACGTCCACAACTCGGTGGACAAGATCCGCCTGCTGCTGTCCTACGGTGCGAAAATCACGGAGGAGGAGATGTCGGAGCTGGTGTCGCTCAGCCTCTCCAAGTCCATCCTGGAGAACCCTGAGGTGATCGGGCCCAACAGCAAGGAGCTGCTCTCCTGGCGCCTGCTGCTGAAGACGGGCAGCAAGCCGCTGGTGCAGGGCTCGCTGTCCACCAAGGTCCACCAGCTGTCCATGTGCAGCAGCTACGACCAGATCTCCCCCTGGATCCAGACGCTGCTGAACCCCGTGCTGTCCCTCAGAGACATGTGCCGCATCGTCCTGCGCAGCCACCTCCCCACCTCCATCGACGCCCACGTGGAGCAGCTCCCCTTGCCGCGCTCCCTCAAAGATTTTTGCATGTTCCGGGAGTTTGTGGTGGACAGGGACAAGTGTTGATGCCCCCCCTCCTCCTCCCCCCCCCCCTCCCTGCCTTTCCTTCCTCCTTCCCCGACAGCTACTGAGTGTGTTCATGTTGCGCTTGTATGCCTTGCTGGACTTCAGCGCAGAAAGACCTTTCTGTGCCTTGGTGAAGACGGGACGCGGTTGTTGGGATACAGTGAGAGTAGTTGTGCTGTCAAAGGAGTTGACGTTGTGAGTGTTGTGGAGAGAAGGAGGAGGAGAGACTGTGTAATCCGGTGCATCTGTCTGCTGTGTACATGGCTTCACGCTGTCTCTGCAATCTGAGAGTAAAGGACGATTAATTTGTCCAGCTCAGTGACAAGCTTCATGATCTTTCCCCTACCCCCTCTCTCGTATCTCTCTTACCGTGTAGAAAATATAAACTTTGTCCTGGAGTGTACATTTTTTTAAATTGTAGAATATTCAGTGCTCATAACATTTATTTTGCTGTGAAAATACTCTGGTCTTTTTTCCGCTTCAAGCTATAGATTATCATCTTTCTTTGTTTTTAAACCTTTACACAACAGTGTTGGTCCCCCCCCCCCCCCCCCCCCCCCCATTCAAATAAATTATACTTCTAACTTTCCCTTCAAGACAAAGGTTTTGGTTATGGAAATTTGTTGTTTAAATGTTTTATTTCACCCCCACCCCCTTTCTCCATCTCTCTGTCTAGACTTGAATGGTGATGCACATTATAGCTTAACTGAACAGATTTGTTAAAATCATACACACAAAGTAAAAATAATCCAGGCTGTATGATCTAAAATATTAAAGGAAAAAAAAGCCATCCCAAAACGTTTAGCATAGAGCACAGTTTCTGTCGTGTTGCATTCTTTATTAACATCAGTATTTTGTGTTACAGATTGTTTGAAATAGGGTACAAGCCCCCCCCCCCCTGTGTTTGATATTGATGGCATGTAACACTGCCACACTATGATGAAAGCAGTTACCCAAGTCAGCAAGCACAGACAGGGCAATCGGAGCGCTGATGAAGCAGTATAATTGTTTATGCTACGGATACAGGTGCAGATGTGCACACCTGCCAGGTAATAATTTCCTATCAGTCAAGCCTAAATCACCTGAACCTGTTGATAATGAGCGCAGGCAGAATCTCGTTCACCTCAGGCTGTGAGATTAAGACCCCAAGGAGATTGTCAGAGATCAGTCGGCGAAAGTAGGCAATTGACGTTGTATGGTGTGGTGTGTGTCTTTTTGCATTTTCTTCTTCTTCTTCCCCCTGTACCTATAGCTGTGGAGGAACTTTAATAATATCTTGTAAGCAGCTGTTTGTATTGCTTCCCGCTTAGGTCAGGCATTTTGGATTAGCAGTAGTGTAGTTGAGCTTCCTTCACCTTACAGTATTGCCATGAGGAAACCTGCCGAAGATGACTCTGCCCTTCTGCCAGCGACTGCTAGAGTGTGTTCATGGGAATGTGTTCTGGTCACCTTTTACAATGAAGACAAAAGATAGTTTCCGAGTTTGTTGTGATTTACGTGAGACAAAGAAAGAAGAGAGAGAGGGAGGATGGTAAACGCTTCTGATTTGGTCTTCAGGTTTGTTTGATATGTTGTTGTTTTTTATGTTTGCTTTAAAAAAAAATCTTTATTCTGAATTGTGATTCATGGAAAGGGGCAGTTATTTGAACTTTGATAATGATTGAGAGCTGACGATTTTGTTTTTTGTAACCTGACTGCAAATGGCGATAGATTTTTGTTTGAAATGATTTTTATCTTATTTAACTGAAGCTGATTAGAATTTGGGCAATAGTTTTCTTTCTAGTGAAAAGTTTGGGTGTGTTTAAAAAAGATTTGGTTAGAGTTTATATGATATCCAGAATATGTGTGAGTGAGGAAGAGAGAGAGAGTGTGTGTGTGTGTATGAGGGAGAGTGAGGAGAGAGATGGAGAGAGAGATTGGTGTTCAGCTAAATGACAAAGGACATATTAATTAATTTCTAATTCCTTTGAATAAAATGGCAAATTCAGCTTTAATGTACAGTGTGTTTTTGGTTGCCGCATTGCAGATGATAACGTACCATACCAGAGTTCCGTTTGCAGTCATATATGTTCTACACAATCATTGTTGGCAGATTAAGATTGTGCGAATTGTTTTGCTATTTAGTCAGAGCTTTAGACGTAGCTTTACACTACTAGTACTAACATGAAATGACAGGCTGCTGCTCATTGAAGTAAACTGGAAAGTTTTTTTGTTTTTTTCTGTCAGTATAATGATAGTGGAACATTGATAATCAACCATTGTCATCACCTGATTATTTTTTGTTGAGTATGTGATGTTAAGTTAATCATCTTTTTCATTATTTTAGATATTTCCTGTATGTACTGTTTGTTATCTTTTGGTTTAGTTTGATTATTGCAATTCTGCTTCAGTGAGGAAAAGAAGATTTTGTACTTTGTTTATAATTGTTTTTTTTAATCTATTGTTATGTCATCAAATTTTATTGAGAAAAAGATAAGAAGGTATTGTTATTATAATCTTTATTTTATTTTTTATTTATTGTGTGCAAATTTTGTGTTGTATTACATTGAGGGGAAGGGGATATTTGTTGCTATTTTGTTGTTGTTTTTCCAAAAAAAGTTAAACGATGCTGTAAGAATCAGTAGTAGGTAAAACAAAGCCCCATCAAACGAAAAGAAACTCTCTGTCACAAAAGGAGTGAAAGTTTATTCTGAGCAAAACAAGAACATGCCTGCCACAAGCGGAAACCAAAGTTGCATTTTGTCGCAAGAAAGGGAATGTTACTACACAAACATTGCCCCTTCTTCTCTTCTCTGCGTTCCCCTGTTGTTGGGTGGGATGCCTGTTTATTGTTGCTGTAAAGCATGCTGCAGTGGTAGGTCTGCCCTCACCACAATTAAACCCACTTTTAGAGCAGGACGTTTTTCAGGAGCAAAACAGGGAACATGCTATGAAAGCTGAAACCAAAGGTTGATTTTAATAGGGAATGCTTATAATAATTGGCTATTTGATCATCTGCCATGTGTATGGAGGGATGCACTGGCTCTGCTAGTAAGTTGCAGGAGATGTCAATGCCCACCCAATTATTCCCACTTAGCAGCCGAGTTTACAGGATCATGGTATGTGGAGATTTCACAGCAATTTAAGCTATGAGACTATCTACATGGCATTATTCATTGCTGTTCCCAAGAGGATGAAGAGGAGGTCTCATGGACAAAATTTGAAATGGGTGATTGTATAAAAGCCATTATTTTCCATGAACTAGCCGGATTTCTAACACTGATCGTTGGATGTATTCAAGAACTAGCCCCCAGTACAGTGGCATTACATGATTCAAAACGATCAAGTAGTGTATAGAACAAATGGAAGGCATCCTTTATTTTTCAAAGACTAAGGAGTTTTTGCTCTAGCTGTTTTATTTTATGTCATCCACGGTGAGACGGTGCTCCATGTAGTGTGATAAAGAATGTAGGACCCTTCTTCCAAAAGCTACTAAGGTCCTAGGTGTTATTGGTACAGCGAGGGCAAGCTTACCAGTGCAGCGAGGAGGACCCCTCCCACAGGCCTGGAATGGTCCATGGAAAGCTTTACCCAATAGCACATGGTTTCCATGGATCCATTGGAAAGGCAGTCGCTAATACACATGGTTCCATGGTCCATTGGAAAGGCATCGCTAATACACATGGTTCCATGGTCCATTGGAAAGGCAGTGCTAATACACATGGTTCCAGTTTGAGCTGCTATACAAGGTTGCCAGCAGACATCGATGCTGTATACAGCCTCGGACTGCCTTGGGACTAAGACTCCTGATTTTTCCTCAGGGTTGACTCTCAAAGCCTTTCCTGTGAGTGCGTATGGCGCAAGGCAGTGGAGGTTTGAAATCAGAGTTTTCCTTCCTAGTTATAGAAGTAGAAATGGATTCACATGACTATGTTATATGAGACGAATACTTTTCTGTAGACTCCTTAGAATTTTATGGGTTGTTTTCGCCAACTATCTCCTGTTTTCTCTTGTGTCTGTTTCAGTATTTAGCTTGCTTTTGTCATGGAAAATGAAAGAAACATTGCCGCCACGATTGGTCCGTAGATTGTGGTTTTTTTAACTTGTATTTAGAACTTAGAAGATTTCTTGGCTTTCTTTTGTAAAAATTATTTTTTATTCAGTAGATTATATAAATTCTTGTCAGGAGTTATGGAAAGGAAGAAGAAAGAAATTTCTTGTTATAAGAATTAATTAAGGTTGGGTTTTTTTGGTTGTATACTACTTTAATTTTTATTTGGAGTTATTGAAAGAAAGAAGGAAGAAATGATGCGTGTGCATATGTATGTAATGAGAAGGAAATTACATATGGTATGTGCCATAATATAAGTGTTTGGGCTAATACACAATTTGCGTACATTAACCTGGCATTGCTTATTCATTTTCTGTTATTGCCATTATACTACTACAGGCACATTATGTGTTTTCTAAATAAAGTGTGAGTCAACTGTGATGCTACCCAACAAGCTGCAAAGTCATACATGAAGCTGGACGTTTTCTGCTGTGCTATATTCATTGCTTTTATGTCAGTCACTCTCAGTAATCAATCAGTGAGCAGAAATAAATTGATCCATGGCCAGTCACATTTAGTCTTTGAGCAAAGTGATCCCTATGCATGCATATGTGTGTGTGTGTGCGAGCATGCATGTATGTAATTATAATTATTTTCAAGCAATCATAGTGTGAACTCTGTGCTAGTGGTTCCTTAGAAATTTGGAAGTGAATATTGGAAGGGGAGTCTGACCCCCCCCCCTTAAATTTTTTGGATTTACTGATCGCTGTTTAGGGTAAAAGTAGTTTTAGTTTTCTGTGTCCCCATGTTAGTAACAGCTTACGTGGGTATACAAGTAGTAGTTCACATTTCTTACCACATTTTTTCCCCCTTATTTTGTTGTTTTATTTTCACCTTATTTCATTCTGTGTTATCTTATTTCATTTACTTTATTTTAATGTTATTGTGGAACTCAATATTTCTGTGCTGCTGACCCATCTACTTGTAAGTGTTCATTTTCAAGATGATGTACTTATTCTTGTTGTAACTTCTGTTTGAAACTTCCTATAAAATAACTATATTTAGTAAACAAGGCTAATTTCACAGAAAGACCCGATAGTGTTGATGTTGGAGTTTTGATATGGTATATATGCCACTTATATGTCAGGCGGCACTGTTACATGGCTCTCCTAGCTGATGTACATAAGATTTTAAGTGGTTTGATTATTCAAATGTATTCATACTGCAATTTATGTATAAATTTGCATATATTCTAAATCTGCCTTGCCTGTATGTAAACTGTGTAACACAGTTTTATTCTTGGTGTCTGAAAATTTGATGCTGTATCTGATGCTACAGTGCTGTGCACTGAGTGAAAAGGAAGAAAGTGTGCTATTTTGCTTGCAGCTGTGTATATGTAAAAGCTACGTGAGTGTAAATGTGTTGTGATATATATAGAGCTGTAACAGAGTAAACACTTGACATGTACATAAGCAGTGAAGTGTGCAAAGAGTATCATTACCAGTCTCATAGTTTCTGAGTATGAAATGCGTTCAGAAATCTGTAGACTAGAGGATTCATGTCTATACATTTGTGAAGAGACAACACTGCAATGAACATGAATAGTTTTAGTTAAAATGATTTGTTGTTTATACTAAGTAAATACAATGAATAATTTTTTCCTTCGGTTTAAAGCAAAATTGCTGCTATTTTTCCTCATTTGTGTGAGAGAAAAGGGGAAAATATACATTGTGCTAAAAACCAGACTCTTCTTTTTCGAATTCAGATATTAGTCTGGTATATTTGATACTGAAAAGCAATAAAACATGTATCCGCGTTTACATCATGTTGGTTTGTTGAAAAAGTTTTCTTGATTTTTTGATCTTGGAACTATTGTTGGTATATTGTTTGTCTGGCCATTTCTTTCTCTTAAAAAACAAATACATCTGTCATTGTTATATTTTTTTTCTTGACCTTGTTAAAGCTCTAGAATGGTCCATGTGGTCAGTTCATGTGTAGGGGGCGGGATAGCCTCGTGGTTAGTGTTGTTGCACTTGAGATCTGACAGCTCGGAATCGAGCCACCACTGAGGCACCTGTTCTAGGGGATTTTGCCCCTGGAGTTCACATCGGTACCAACTCCACTCTTCTGAAAATCCTTCAGGTGAGACTATACATCGAGGTCCCGTGTGTGAACGCATGCAGAACATCTTGTGCGTTGTAATGTTGAAGCCTGTTCCACCTTTCAGAAGAGTAGACCAGTTTGTGCTGGTAGGATTGGATGACAGAATTTTTTTTCAAATGCAAGCACACTGGAGCGGTGTTTAGACTTCATCCTTGAAACTGGAAAATTTTCTTCTTTTTTTGTCATGTTCCTCCCAGGGGAGGTTTGACATTGATGAGCCTTTTGGAAACTTTTGGTTATCTTAAATGGGGGAAGGGAAAGGGGTGGGGGTGGAATGGTTGCATACGCAAAATCTCATCCTTCATGAACCTCGGAGCTCTAGCTGAGGAACAAGAAAAAAAAAAGGAACAACAAAGAAGCAAGTTCACAAGATAAATGGTGTTGGGCATTCCTCAGTTTAACACCGTGGAGGTCACCCAGAATATATACATTGTCTCATTCATCACACCTGGATATCACTGTGAGACCGAAAGTACACACTGAATGATGAGAAGTTTGTGTGTATGTATGGCTGTTTTTCAAGTAACTCGCCATAACGGCTGACATACTTCAACTTCAGAGGAAGATCAGTGAATAAATCCCGATATATCCAAAGACGTGCCATTACATTACGCTGTTGGTGTGACATACGTATTAAATGTACATTGTACTCCTGTATCAAAGTGATGTGTGGAAGGCAGGAAGATCTTATTTTGCTATGTTGAAGAGACAGTGAATCTGTTAAAGAGCGTAATTGCTTCATGTTCTTGAGAAAATTTTCCTGAAGAAGAAAATCTGGTAATTCTGTATACAAGGGTGTGTTGTGTGATTGTTCTTTTGTATCAAAAGAATGTGTGTGTTGTGTGTGTGTGTTGTATGTGTGTGTGTTCTCTATGCAGACTTCTGATGTATGCGGATACATTTGTGGATAGTTACTGCATTGATGAGATTCCACTGGTGTGTTTTTGAAGCAGTGGAGGAAGGGAAGAGTACTGATGAATTAGTGATGAAACGAAAGGCATTTAACAAGAGTGTTGCCCAAAGTGATTATTCTCTGGATGAAGTTACTTATAGAGTGTTGAAGAGAGTGAGAGTTATAAGCATTGTTCAAGGTTGTGGTGGAAAACTGCCTTGTTGTCTGTAAGTGTCAGCAGTACATAATTATGTTTCATCAGTTTGACCTGTATGACTGATTTATGATTGATCTTTTCAGGGTTTTTGTTTCTTCACTTTTTTGTTTCTTCTTTTTGTTTGTTTGGACTAATAGTTGCTTTGAAGAACTTATCAGTTTTAAAATGATAAATCTGGGAATGATCAATTCAGAAGAAAGACTGATGTCTCTTGCACCAAGAAAATTATCATGAAATACTTCTGTGGGTTTTTTCCATGCTTATTTCTTTCTTTATTAGTAATTCCTACAACACTGACAGGCTTGAATGAACAGTTTCTTCCACAAATTACTCTAAATTAATGAAAGTTTTAACTGAATACTTCTTTATTCAACAGAACTAAAATATTTTATAAAATCTACAAACCTGAAAAGCGTGAATGTTTTAACCAATAATCTCTACAGAACTGAAAAAAAAGTGATGATAGCTTGTTCAGCGTCTTCTAAACCCTTTGGCACCTATGTGGTTTAACATCAACTGTGTTTCTGTGGTATTGTATTTGATACCATGTACTGTGTTGCATGCGCCGTGCAGATGATATGGTTGTGGTTAAACTGTTTTGAAACAGAGAAAAGATTGATGTTAACTTTTGACAAGATGGTAACAGATTCTGCCACAACATTTTTTTAATTGCTTTTTTGTGTTTTAGCTTTTGTGTGAGCAGAGTGAGTCTTTGTGTTTATCTTGATGTGTGTGTGTTTTTATTTTAATTTTAAATTCTTTTATTTCCAGGATAATGGAATGTGTGTGAATGTGTGTGTGTGTAAAATTTTGACTCTGCACTTTCTTAGAAATTTCATCTTTTACAGAAACCTAATTGGAAAAGAATTATTACTTCCCCACAACATAATATCCTTTATACTAGAAAGTATATGGCAGTTTGAATTGTTTGAGGGTTTTTTTCCCTTTAAAAAAAGTACAAGTGTTTACTCTTTTGCCTGTGTAAAGAAAGATTTATTTTATTCTATTATTGTTTGGCATTTTGAGGAAATGCTACTGAAACTCGTAACTTTGGGTTTAAAAAAAAAAAGTTATTTCAAATCTATACTTCGTTATTTGAATTCAGTAAAATTATTGCTGATATGAGAAAATCTGTTGCACAGAAGTGATTGTTCCGCAATAAAGACGGACATAAAATTTCAGTGTTGATATGCTACACACATTATTTCTTATGAACGCTTTTAAGTTGCTTGCTCTTGTTTGTCGCATGCTTTGCAAAGTCTGTGTATTATTATTATTACACAAATCAGTGTGACTGTGTCTGTGATGGATCCTGTGAGTGTAAAATATGTTCAATGTGTATTAAAAAAACAACCCAAAAAACTGCCATCACAATGAAGATACTTGCATTATTCTGTGTCAAGTGTTAAAAAAACTATGTGCTTATACATTGGGATTACACAGGCTGTTCCAAGAAGCCTGGATTCTCAGTGCGAATATCGAAATGTGAACCTGAGTGTGAAGCAATGGATATGGGATGGTGTGGTGGAGAGCTATGTGTATGGTGTGTGTTGTGCTGCTATAAAAAGATGCTGCTTGATTTGCTTGATGTGAAAAAAACAAAATGACTGAACCATTTACCTGGCTTCTGGTTGGGCTTGGTCTGTGTACTTGTACGGAAAAAATAAAATAAAAGCTTGACGTTTAAAGACTGAATACTTTTTTTTTTAAATCTGAGAGAGAGGGGAGTGTGTGCGTGTGTGTGTTTGAATGTGGGTGTGTGTGTATATGGGTATGACTGTGTGTGTGTGCGTTTGAATGTGAGTGTATGGGTGTGACTGTGTGTCTGCGTGTTTGTATGGGTGTGACTGTGTCTGTGTGTGACTCTGTGCTTGTTTGTATGGGTGTGACTGTGTGTGACTCTGTGCTTGTTTGTATGGGCGTGACTGTGTGTGCGCGACTGTGGTGTTTGTATGGGTGTGACTGTGTGTGACGCTGTGCTTGTTTGTATGGTGTGACTGTGTGTGTTTGTATGAGTGTGACTGTGTGTGTGTTTGAATGTGAGTGTGTGTGTGTGGGTTGACTGTGTGTGTGTGTGTAGGATGCATCTGGTTGTTCTCCGTACACCTGACTGAATATAAGGGTAGAATCCTTTGTCCAGTGAGCAGTCCTCATTTTCATTAGGCCGTTTCACTTACAGCAATATTTGAATACATGGGTTTGTGTGTGTGTGGTGTGTTCATGCATGAATGATCCCCATGTCAGTTTTTCAATGTTGATGGAAAGGTGGAGGAATACCCTCACTTCTTGTTTTTTCCATGTAAATCTCACAAAATTAATTAAGTTTCATGATATAGTAATTTCTCACAGCAGAAAAGTTTCAAACAGCCTTTGCTCAATTTTTGTATAAGAATATCTGTATTCTTTAATAACCAGCCTGCTGATGTGTATTAAAAAAGGCACGTCCAATAATGATATTAAAACAAACACAAAGACACATCATGCATTCTTCATTTAATACAATCGTACAACCATAGAGTAATAATACAATCATACAACCATATTGTTTAAAGCATACATACACAAGGCAACTGCTATTACCCATTAGGCATTCCAGAGTCAATAAATATGGAGATGAGTACACCTGTCACTCTTTATATTTTGAATTAACACTTTTTCCAGTACCACAACCCTATGAAAACTTACTGCAGCTGATAGAAATTTATAAGAGACATACTTAAACTGATACGAGTAGATTTTTAGAGGCATATTCCCAATTTTTTTTTTTTTAAATCAAGGATAAATTTGTTAAGTTATTAGTGACATTTTACAGACACAATAATTTTTTTTTAATTTAAAAAAGATAAACTTCAATACAGAACAGACAACTTGTCTATCATTATTCATAGTGTGGAGTGTTTAGGTCTAGGTCAGTTTACAAAAGAGAAATATAAAATAAAAAGTTTTGAAAATCTAAAACGTGTTAGACTAACTCTGCACTTGAATTTTTTTCTTAAAAATCAAAACATACAAAGTGGGAGGTAAAAAGAAGTTCCTTTGAAACAGGTATGTAATATGTTTGACAAATCACATTTCTGTTCAAAAATAACTATTTGAAAAAGACTGCCCATGAGCAAGAGTATTCATATGCAAAATAGCTTGTCAACTACATAAAAAAAAGAAAACTATGACAGGCCAAACTGATTTTCTCACATGCACATGTTTTTCTTCTTCAGCACACACACACCTGTTTATGACAGGGTCTTGAGTTTGCTCAAAGTGATTTTCTGAGCAGAAAAAAAAAATTCATTGCCCTGTATGGGACTCAACAGACAGAGTGAATGACTGGTAATTTTCTCCAAGAATTCAGCCGCATGTGATAAAAAACAACAACCAAAAAAACAAAAAAAACCCAGAGATTGGAATATTCTCTGTTGCTTGTCTCCCATCTTTCCTTAGTTCCCTCCCTTTATTATCAACCCTCAGATTAAAAAAAAAAAAGTATTTCAATACAGCTTGTTACAGTGAAGTCTAAAACAAAGTCAATTTGAATCTGTTCAGCAACTCTTCAAATGCTTTAAAGACAAACATGCTGTTTTACTGATGGCAAGACAAAGGAAAAAAAAAACCTAAAAGTTTTTCTCTCTTTTCTCTTATATCAAAAGAGGTTGTTCCCTTTCTTTCTGAATTTCTACAACCAAATATCAGTGTAAATTCCAAGACAGGGGAAGAATTGAACCTAGCTCTTAAGACTTTCTTTTGTAAAAAAAAAAATATACAGAAAAAAAGTGTATCTTTGTAAGGAATTTTCCAGAAAAGTCTGTGACAATCACTGAAGTTCATCTACTGTTTTACCAGAGCATTGACATGAAGATGATACAACGATAGCTGCTACTGAAGAATGTACATGGGTTCATATGATAATGTCCTAAGATGTTCCGGCCAAAAAAGGTGAAGGTCGGCCAAAGGTCACCGTGAACTCTGGAGATCTTCCAAGAGAAGGGCACTCTTGCTGAGGGACTCTGTTGGGTGACCGTTGATGCTTCTGGCGGATCAGAGAAACGAGAGAGGTCGTGGTTTAGGTGGGGGTTTTCGTTTGGTTGGGTTTTTGTTTGTTTGTTAACACAATGCTTGAAAAAAAGTACACACAAAGGTTCTTAGTTGTATATATATATATATATTAATAAAGCAGAAGACAAAGGGACACAATTTTATATTTAAGTACACATGGGTTTATGTACATCTGTGCACACAACCTTACTGAATGCATGTACACATGAACATTTGATAGGGAAACAAATACATGTATGTGAGAAAAAAAAAAAAAAAAAAAGCCTGAAACCGCACCTAACACCCTCACCCCTACCTCCAAAGTGGAGAGCCGAATTTACACGAGGATCAGACAACATTTTTGGTGCATCTTTAAATGGTCTTACATAAAGATCTGACCTTTTTGCTTGTGTAAGCTTTCTAAATTCTGCTGCATTTTCCTACTTTTTTTGTTTATACATGTTATTGTGTGTGTCACTGTGTTCTGTATACATGTGCATGTATGTGTGATGTATACATAAACATACCAAAAAGAAAAAACTCTAAGAAACAACACACACACACACTCACACACCTACCTCCAAAGTGTGTGTATCTGAATGCTTACGAACAGAAAAGGAATCAAGACAAACATTTTTTGGTAGCATCTTCATTTTTTACACCAGTCTTACCATACAGACTTCATCCTTTTTTTGCTCTGTGTAAGCTCTTCTGTAACTGCTGCTGCTGCTGCTGCTGCTGTTTCCACTGTTTTGTTTGCTTGGTGATCACAGTTATTCAGTGTGTGTCACTGTCGATTTCAGTATGTTTGAGCTTGTGTGTTTTGGCAGCTGTTACATCTCTATAAATTATCTTCTTCTTCTCTTGTTTGCTTTACATCATCAGATGTGTGTGGGAAAAATAACAGCAAGTCCTTTCCAGCTCCTCTCAAGGGCTGCACAGCTTGGTTTGCAGGGTTATCTCTGTTGGCCACATAATATTCCTCAGACGCCTATATATAAGTTTTACTGTTGTTGATGCCACTGAAGACATGACAAAAAGAAATACCATCATGTCTTACATACCATGTGCTGTACAGTTACAAACTACTTTGATCACTATTAACTGTGTACTGTACAGTTACAAACTACTTTGATCACTATTAACTGTGTACTGTACAGTTACAAACTACTTTGATCACTATTAACTGTGTACTGTACAGTTACAAACTACTTTGATCACTATTAACTGTGTACTGTACAGCTACAAACTACTTTGATCACTATTAACTGTGTACTGTACAGTTACAAACTACTTTGATCACTATTAACTGTGTACTGTACAGCTACAAACTACTTTGATCACTATTAACTGTGTACTGTACAGCTACAAACTACTTTGATCACTATTAACTGTGTACTGTACAGTTACAAACTACTTTGATCACTATTAACTGTGTACTGTACAGCTACAAACTACTTTGATCACTATTAACTGTGTACTGTACAGTCACAAACTACTTTGATCACTATTAACTGTGTACTGTACAGTTACAAACTACTTTGATCACTATTAACTGTGTACTGTACAGCTACAAACTACTTTGATCACTATTAACTGTGTACTGTACAGTTACAAACTACTTTGATCACTATTAACTGTGTGCTGTACAGTTACAAACTACTCTGATCACTATTACCTGTGTACTGTACAGTTACAAACTACTCTGATCACTATTAACTGTGTGCTGTACAGTTACAAACTACTCTGATCACTATTACCTGTGTACTGTACAGTTACAAACTACTCTGATCACTATTACCTGTGTGCTGTACAGTTACAAACTACTCTGATCACTATTACCTGTGTGCTGTACACTTACAAACTACTTTGATCACTATTAACTGTGTACTGTACAGCTACAAACTACTCTGATCACTATTACCTGTGTACTGTACAGCTACAAACTACTCTGATCACTATTACCTGTGTACTGTACAGTTACAAACTACTCTGATCACTATTACCTGTGTGCTGTACACTTACAAACTACTCTGATCACTATTAACTGTGTGCTGTACAGCTACAAACTACTCTGATCACTATTAACTGTGTGCTGTACACTTACAAACTACTCTGATCACTATTAACTGTGTGCTGTACAGCTACAAACTACTCTGATCACTATTAACTGTGTGCTGTACAGTTACAAACTACTCTGATCACTATTAACTGTGTGCTGTACAGTTACAAACTACTCTGATCACTATTAACTGTGTGCTGTACAGTTACAAACTACTCTGATCACTATTAACTGTGTGCTGTACAGTTACAAACTACTCTGATCACTATTACCTGTGTACTGTACAGTTACAAACTACTTTGATCACTATTAACTGTGTGCTGTACACTTACAAACTACTCTGATCACTATTAACTGTGTACAGTACAGTTACAAACTACTTTGATCACTATTAACTGTGTACTGTACAGTTACAAACTACTCTGATCACTATTAACTGTGTACAGTACAGTTACAAAGTACTTTGATCATTATTAACTGTGTACTGTACAGTTACAAAGTACTTTGATCACTATTACCTGTGTACTGTACAGTTACAAACTACTCTGATCACTATTAACTGTGTACAGTACAGTTACAAAGTACTTTGATCATTATTAACTGTGTACTGTACAGTTACAAACTACTCTGATCACTATTAACTGTGTACAGTACAGTTACAAAGTACTTTGATCATTATTAACTGTGTACAGTACAGTTACAAACTACTTTGATCACTATTAACTGTGTACTGTACAGTTACAAACTACTCTGATCACTATTACCTGTGTGCTGTACAGTTACAAAGTACTTTGATCACTATTAACTGTGTACTGTACACTTACAAACTACTCTGATCATTATTACCTGTGTACTGTACAGTTACAAACTACTCTGATCACTATTAACTGTGTACTGTACAGTTACAAACTACTCTGATCACTATTAACTGTGTACTGTACAGTTACAAACTACTCTGATCATTATTAACTGTGTGCTGTACAGTTACAAACTACTCTGATCACTATTAACTGTGTACTGTACAGTTACAAACTACTCTGATCACTATTAACTGTGTACTGTACAGTTACAAACTACTCTGATCACTATTACCTGTGTGCTGTACAGTTACAAACTACTCTGATCACTATTACCTGTGTGCTGTACAGTTACAAACTACTCTGATCACTATTAACTGTGTGCTGTACAGTTACAAATTACTCTGATCACTATTAACTGTGTGCTGTACAGTTACAAACTACTCTGATCACTATTAACTGTGTGCTGTACAGTTACAAACTACTCTGATCACTATTACCTGTGTACTGTACAGCTACAAACTACTCTGATCACTATTACCTGTGTGCTGTACAGTTACAAACTACTCTGATCACTATTAACTGTGTGCTGTACAGTTACAAACTACTCTGATCACTATTACCTGTGTACTGTACAGCTACAAACTACTCTGATCACTATTACCTGTGTGCTGTACAGTTACAAACTACTCTGATCACTATTACCTGTGTGCTGTACAGTTACAAACTACTCTGTCATATTACCTGTGTGCTGTACAGTTACAAAACTCTGATCACTATTAACTGTGTGCTGTACAGTTACAAATTACTCTGATCACTATTAACTGTGTGCTGTACAGTTACAAACTACTCTGATCACTATTAACTGTGTGCTGTACAGTTACAAACTACTCTGATCACTATTACCTGTGTACTGTACAGCTACAAACTACTCTGATCACTATTACCTGTGTGCTGTACAGTTACAAACTACTCTGATCTCCTATTCTTTACCTGAAACTACTGTGAGCCTAACCAGAAAAAACCCAGTTTGACACAAAATGAATACACAACAACAACACAACAACAAACACAACAACAAATAAAAATGCAACAGACTTTTCTCTGTGGCTGCGGGACAGTTCCAGCATGAGGCTCTGGCGCTCACTGGCCAGCTGACGCTCCTTGGTGTGATGCCGCGACATCTGAGAGTGAACCGCAGATTCACAACACACGCTACTATACAAGCAAAAACCACACAGTGTGGAATTGACATGTAACATCAACCATCCCCCCCAAAAAAAACCACAACAAAAAACAACCAACACCCCCCCCCCCCATAAAAAAACACAACAAACCCAACCCCCCCCCCCCCCAAAAAAAAAAAAACCCACAAAAAACAACCCAAAACAACAACAACCAAAAAAACAAAACAAAACCAACCAAAAACAAACTCAAAACCCACCCCAAACCCACAAAACAAAACAAACAAAAAAGCCTTTTTTTCACTGCTCCCCACTCCCTCTATGAGCTGACATTTTTGAATGGTTAAAAAAAATTTTAACCTAATTTTAGGGAATACTAATAAACAACCGTTTTTCTATAACCTATTGGTTTAAATAGATTTTTATTCAGAAAATATGAATATTATACATACATAAATCGAGAGCAATAACATATATATAACCTATTAAATGCTAACACTTGCAGAATCTTCAAAACGTGTATTTCATTTTGAGCAGAACTGTTAAAAGGTGTCACCACAACCCCCAAAAAATTCTGATCTAAATATTTAAGAGAAAAAAAAAAGTTGATGCAAATTTTTCGGCTAAACAGAACCACCAACAAAATGGAAAGACATGGTGCATTTTAGCAGTAGGGATGAGGGCAGCGAAAGGGTTATTTGATTACAGAGAAACAACAACAGCAATAATAATACTAGTACACTGACCTGTTTGGCAACATCAGCAGCCCGGTTCTCAGCTTTGTGCAGACGTGCTTCCATGCGTTTGATGTTACGAGTGTAGTCTGCCATCACTCTCTCAGCCTGACACAATGACACATATATATATATATATATATCTATATATATTTACACTTCAAGGTAACGATGTGTTCTCCAATTCATATTTTAAGTCAACAAAAAAAGAATAAGAACACAACCAAAAAGATTTTGAGGGCAGGATGAAAAAAAGTTGTTCAAACTAATCTTTTACGCTCAATAAAGATCATTTTAACTTGACTTGACTTGATTAAAAACAACCAACCCAACATATACACAAAAATGCTTCAGTTTTTGTAAGGTCACTGTACGCGATATATTCCTACTACATCTCACACCCAAATGGACAGAAACTTGAAAAAGAAAAGAAAAGAGACAAACAGCAGTTGCCATTTTTTTCTCCTGTTAGTCTTCAAGACTTGAACCTGCAACCTTCCAGCCAGGCTTGACTCCAACGCGCCACTGTGTCTCAGACACTGACAAGAACCACAAAGGTGTGCTGCCTTTTCAAATGTTTATTCATCAGATCAACCTCCATAAATTTGTTTTTGAACTTTACATGCCCAGATTCTACATTTTATGGTAACATGGAATACATAGCAAACTCAGGAAACAAAGTGATGACAAAATTGACAAAACTGCATACACACGGGGACTGGATGTAAAAAAAGCACATGAGTGCTTATTCCATTATCCTCGATATAAAAGAATAACTAAATAAATAAGTGATATCATGTGACCAGCTGCATATTTCGTTAGCATATTGCATTCCTGGCTGCAGGGTCACCACCTCAAATCCCATAGGGTCGTAGGATTTTTTTCAGAGCACAACTGGCTCCAACCCATAGTGTGTTTTCTTATAAGCTCAAAGAGGAAACGGAGACCACACAGCTCAGTCAGCATCACCCAATTCTGTCTATGAACGGTGGATTTTTGTTTGTTTGTTGGTTGTTTTTTAACATGATCATGAAGCGAACTTTAAAAAAATTAACAACCCGCAGAAGTAAAAGTATGTTCTTTCGAGCCAGAAGGCCCATAGAGCCGGAGCTTATCCCGGTTTCTGTAGTGTTAAGCGAACTGATGGTTTTTCACCACCCCTGTGACAGGACGCTAGTCTGTCGCCAGATACTTCCCCAGCAGAGCTGGTACCCACTTGTACACCTGGGTGGAGTGAGGAAAATAGGAGTAAAGTGTCTTTCCCAAGGGCACAACACCGAGCCGAGCGGGGATCGAACCCGCGACCTCTGGATCACGAGTTGACCACCTAAACCACTCGACCACAGTGCCTCCTCTAACCCGCAGAAGTAAATCTCATTTTTTGTTTACCAATACTGTTTCTTTTCCACATGGTCATAATCATACATACTTAAATATCAGCGGAATGAAGACACTCTGTGCTATGAGAAGAGCCCTCAGGCAGCGGTGGGGGGGTGGGGGTAACTCACGTCCACAGTTTTGGTCTGACTCTCCTTCAGCAGAGTGGTCAGCTGGTCATTTCGCCTCCTCAGGTTGGTCATCTCCTCCCGCATCTCCTCCATCTTGCCCTCAAACTTGTGCGTGATTGTCTGGCACTCTTCTTTCCACCTGCCACCCCATACAGCCAGTATTTACTTGTGTCATCTATTCCTTCTTTACCTTGCAGCAGACAGACATTTATATCTCCCTGCGACGCCACAGGGTACAAGTGGAAGGAAAAAGTAAAGTAAAAGTAAAGTAAGTATTCTTTTGTTTGAAGCAGGCAGTTGTCGACTGTTGCAGGCATGTTCATCTTACATTACAAGTTGTTGGGAAAATTTGCGTTAAGTCTTACGGAATCTCGACGGAGTCCCTTTTTGTTGAGGAAAAAATGCTGGGACTCTATTCCTCAAAAATTTCTCAGCTGACTTATACTCTTTCTTTTTATTCAAGGGGGACGGGATAGCCTAGTGGTCAGAACACTGCGCTCGCAATCTGACGACCTGGGTTCGATTCCCGTTCAAGGGGATATTTTCCTCTGGAGTTAACATTAGCGCACGCAGAACATCTTGCGCACACATTAAATCCTGTTCTGCTTTTCATAAGAGTAGGCCATTGTGTGCCGGTGGGAACAGATGACAGAATTCACAAATCCCCATACACTCGGGGACTGCATGTAAAAAAGCATATAAATGCTTATTCCATTATCCTCAATATTATAAAAGAATAAATAAATAAATAAATAAATAAATATTCCCAAAGTCAGAATGTGGTTACCATAATGGTGGAGAAAAAAAAACTGGTTGCATACGCAAAAAAAAATCTCACCATCGGTGAACCTTTTTTTGCTCTTGCCAAGGAACAGCCTCTCCCAACCCCCCCCCCCACTCCTGAAACCCCCCCCCCCCCAACAAAAAAACCCCCAAACCCAACCTTTTTTTTCAGGTCAGGCCACAGCTATAACACATGTTTTAGGATTTCTGAACGTCAGCAGCGCAGGAGGAGGTGCACGGCAAGGTTACCTGGCACTCATGCGCTGCTGGGCCCCAAGCAGCTTGCGCAGCTCGCCCACACTGGTGCGTCGCGCGTCCTCTGTGGACTGCAGCTGCACCTCGAAGCCCCGCGTCTTGGTCTGCTGCTCCTGCTCTATCAACGCCAACTGCCGGGAGAGTGACACGCACCACGCATCACACACACACAGTCCATGGCCGGACGGACACCAGTTAAGGACTTTTAGTCAAGTCAAAACGAAATGAAATCAAAATTGTCTTTTTTCATAGCATCGGGAATTTTACAGGATATGTTTACATGGCTGAATCTTCCCCCCCGCCCCCACCCTTCATTGAGTGCTTTGATTTGTTGTTTTATAAGATTCAGCGCTATATAAATTCCATACATTATTATTATTATTATTACATGGCTCAGTTTTTGATACCACCGATTCATCTCATGAATTAGAAATAATTACTGATATCTGTTTAAGTTTGCCAAACTTCTTCATAAAACGTTCAACTATTACCTGTCATTTGAGCAAAACTATGTTCTGTTGGGCTGCCGTTAAGTGCCTGACAAGTCAGGCCCAGCGCACATGACTGGCACGATACGCCAAAGTGACAGAGGTCAGAGGTTTTTAGTTGGCATTACTTTTTTGGATTTTATTTGTTTCTTGAATTTTCAGGGAATGTTTTTCTATTTTCTTTTGCGGGAGGGGAAGCTGTGTATAGAAAGGGAAGATGTTGTTTAATTGGATTTGTTATGGGCACGAATGGGGAGGGAGGGGGGGGGGGGGTAAGGTGTCAATCAAATTTTCAACATGATAGATTTAACATGCACATTTGATCTAACATATGTGTGCACAAAAGTGATAGCTGCGCTAATCACTCTTATCTGGAAGATTGCAAAAGTCTCCCCCCCCCCTTCATCAAATACTCATAAGACTTCAATCAACACATGAAGAGCGGAATAGCCTCATGGTTACAGTGTTGCACTCATGATCTGACAGCCCGGGATCGAGCCACCACTGAGGCACCCATTTCAGGGGATTTTACTCTAGACTTACTGTCAGTACTGAGTCCACTCCCCCTTAAAAGTCTTTCAGATGAGACTATAAACCAAGCCCCTGTGTGCAAACGTACCCAGAACATCTTGTGCAGATACTAATAACCAGTTCCACCTTTTGGAAGAGCAAGCCATTTCATGCTGGTAGGAACAGATGACAATATTTTAAAGTTGCACGGACACAGGAGTCATGTTTAGACACTATCCCCGAAGTCAGAATGCAGCTACCTTAGCAGTGGGTAAAAACAGTCGCGTACACAAAATCTCACAATTGGTGACCCTCGATGCACTAGCCGAGAAACAGGGAACAAAATCAACACCCCTTCACAAACATAGTGACCACACTCCAGCATTCCATCCCTTGATCACCGTACACCAATCTTTCCCTACAAACCCCCCCCCCCCACCCCCCAAACACTCCCCAGTGTGGCAACAGATATATGCACTCCAACCACACACACACACACACACACACACACACACACACACACACACACATACACACACACACACACACACAAAAACCAACAACCAAAACAGCCCCACACCTCCTTCAGGAATTTCCTATGGACAGACTCTTTCTCTTGCTCAGCCTGCTGGAGCTTTTTGGTGAGGGTGTTGATGGAGTCCACGTTATGCAGACGATCGTCGTTGGCGTTGTCGTACTCCTGCTGCACCGACGCCAAACGCTCCTGCACCGTCTGCAGCTTGACGTCGTACGATTCTTTCATCTGCTGGGACCTTCACACAACGTCGCAGAAGTCTGGTTAACTATTCACAAAAACTGTTGATTCACAAAAACCGTCGAACGTTTGTTGAAGAGCTGTGAAAACCGAATGCTACGCTACATGACAAAGATCAAATGGGAAGACAGGATCACGAATGAAGAACTATGGAGAATGTGCAAAGTTGATGATCTGAAGTCTGTAGCTAGTAGCAATAGGCTGCGCTAGTTTGGGCACTTTCAACGGAAAAGCAGACCACCACATCATAAAAAGAGCAATGAATTAGTGGATGGAAAGAGACCAAAGGGAAGACCTAGCAAGACCTGGGCTGCCTGTATTGTAGATGATCTTAGAGAAAGGGGCATAAATAAGGAGGAAGCTCAAAACAGAGAGAGATGGAGAAGGCTCATCTATGTCAAACCTCCCCTGGGAGAAACATGACAAAAAAGGAGGTAGAAGAAGATAAGTAGTACATGTTTTTAAAGACTAAGATAATAGTGGCAGGCTGGGGCGGTAATTAGAAAAAAGAAAATCTATGCTCTACTCACATTGTCAAAGACAAGAATATGTGTGATGATAGTGGTAAAAGTAATAAAAGGAATTGTTACATTGCTAAGGGTAGTTTCAAGCGTTCTTCCAAAAAGAAGGATGGCAGGATGGTCAAGACATTCACCTAAAAGTAAATTTTGAAGTTCTGGGCTCGATTCTTAGTCTTGCCCTTTCTTCCCAGTTTGACGAGAAAATCAATCTGAATGCTAAAGTCCTTCAGATTGGACTATAAACTAAGGCCCTTTGTGAATGCAAACAGAACATCTTGCACACACATTAAAAACCCGGTCCATCTTTCGTAAGAATAGGCTACTTTGTACCAGCAGGAACGGATGTTACCATGTAAAAAGAATGCATGCACACAGGTGTCCTGACTAGACACCATCCCCGAAGTTAGAATGCAGCTACATAAATGGTGAATGGGAAAAAAAAAACGGTATCACACGCAAACATCTCACCTTTGGTGAACCTTGGGACTCTAGCCAAGGTAAAAAACCAAATACAAACCAGAATCCACAAAAAAGAGCAAAACCAAGGCTTGGCTGACTTCAGCTCTCTCTCTCTCTCACTCTCTCTCTCTCTCCCTCTCTTTCTCACTCACTCTCTCCCTATCTCTCTCTCTCTCACTCACTCTCTCACACTCTCTCTCTGTCTCTCTTTCTCACTCACTCTCTCCCTATCTCTCACTCTCTCCCTCACACTCTCTCCCTCTCCCTCTCTCCTCTCTTCCTTCTCCTTCTCTCTCTCACTCTATCTACTCCTCCACTATCTCTCTCTCACCTCTCTCTCTCTCTTCTCTCCCTCTCTCACTCACTATCTCTCACTCTCACTCTCTCCCACTCACTCGTCCTTCTCCTTCTCCAGAGCCTGGGTCAGGGTCTCCACTCTCAGCAGCAGTTCGTCCCGGCTTCTCTCCGCCTCCGACACCCTTCGACTCAGCTCCTCCACGGTCTCTTTGGTCCTGCTTCCCTCCAGGCGTCCCTCACGGTTTATCTGAGCACAAGACACACCACACATTGCGCACATCCAGCCCAACACAGCTGTCAGTTTCCCCCACTTCCAGCTACTCTCAGCTGCTATTCATTCCATCCCATATCAAGAAGGAAGGTGGCAGGATGGTTAAGACGTTTGCCTGCCAACAAGTAAACCGTGAGGTTCTGGGTTCGATTCCCAGCCTCGCCCTTTCTTCCCAGTTTGACAAAAAAATTGAACTGAATGTCAAAGTCCTTCAGATGAGACTATAAACCGAGGCCCTGTGTGCAAACTCATGCAGAACATCTTGCGCACACGTTAAATCCTGTTCCGCTTTTTGAAAGAGTAGGCCATTGTAAGCCGGTGGGAACAGATGACAAAATTTACAAAACCGCAAACACATGGAGACTGGATGTAAAAATATAGTACATGAGAGCTTATTCCGTTATCCTTGATAAAAAACTTTTTTTTCCGTCTGAGCGTTTTGATTTGTTGCTTTACAAGATTCAGCGCTATATAAATTCCATACATTATTATTGTTATTATTATATCAGTGCTAATTATAGCAGGAGCTGACCACACCTGGACTTGGTAAAAAAGGAAGGGGTTAATTTTAGCACTGGGTCCTTGAAGGAGTTATGCTGGATTTCCGCACTGTGGTAACACGGTCAAGGGTCCAGGGCCCAAAGCTTAAATTAGTGTGCCCCTTCTTTTTACCCGAGTCCAAGTATGGTCAGTTCCTGCTACAATTAGCACCAGCTGGGCTGGGATGGGATGGATAGCAGCTGAAAGTAGGGAAAAGCTGTGTCACAGAGGCGTACTTTAAGAGCACACAGCGCGCAATTCCAGCATAACTCAGTCAAGGGTCCAGGACCCAGTGCTAAAGTTAACGTGCCCCCCTTTTTTTTTAACTGAGTCCAAATGCGGTTCAGTTCCTGCTATAGTTAGCACCAGATGGGATGAGATGAATAGCAGCTGAAAGCGGGAAAAACTTGACAGCTGTGATCACTGCATTGTCTACAGCTGGGAACATTCTGAAAGGCATAGCGAAACTAACAAAACATGTGCTTCTTCTTCTTCTTCCTCTTTTGTCATGTTTCTCCCAGGGGAGGTTTGACATTGATGAGCCTTCTCCATCTCTCTCTGTTTTGAGCTTCCTCCTTATTTATGCCCCTTATATACCAGGATATTTAAAGGAAGGGATTTCCTGAAGTCAAAATGCGGCTGCCTTAGTGGAGGGTAAAACTGATCGCAAATGCAAAGTCTCGCCATTGATGAACTTCAGAGCTGGAGCCGAGAAATCAGACATTAAAATGTTGTTTTTTTTTAATGAATACAGGAAGGAATATATCTAAAAATAGTGTCATATGGCACATTTTAACTAGTAACAAATTAAGAACAGAATTATGTTAGCATGAATATGCCCACGAAACAAAAAGTAATTGATCACAGAATGTGTAAAGGAAGGCACAAATCTAAAAAATAGTATCATATCACAGATTTCAAACAGTAACAAATTAAGAACAGAATTATGTTTGTGTGAACATACCTGCAAAATAAAAAGTAAATGATAACAGGATGTATATATAAATGAGGGGATATCTCTAAAAAAAAAAAAAGTGCGCTAGTGTAATTTCAAATCGTAACAATCTAAGAACAGAATATGTATGTGTGTGTGTGATGTGTGTGTGTGCTGTGTGTGTGTGTGTGTGTGTGTGTGTGTGTGTGTGTGTGTGTGTGTGTGTGTGTGTGTGTGTGTGTGTGTGTGTGTATGTTCAGTCTTAAGTTTTCAGTCATGAGCTATGTTAGCATAATGCATGTACTGGTAATGAGCGCCAGTCAGTCATATTGTGACAGGTGTGACATAAACAGAACAGTATGGCAACATGTGTTGCATGCATGTTGTGTGATGTGTAGCACGTAATGTGTGTGCAAGGTGTGGGTGTGCAGTGTGTGTGTGTATGTGTGTGTGTTTATTCTTTTATTTTGAGGATAATGGAGTATGTGTGTGCGTGTGTGTGTCTATGCATGTGTGTGTGTGCATGCATGTGTGCATGCGCGTGTGCATGTGTGAGTGTGCAATGTGTGGGTGTGTGTTGTGTTGTGTGCGTGTGCATATGTTTATTCTTTTTTTATTCTTTTCTTTCGAGGATAATGGAGTGTGTGTGTGTGGGTGTGTATGTGTGTTCATGTGTGTGTGTGTGCATGCGTGCGTGTGCATGCGTGCGTGTGCATGCATGCATGCATGTGTGTGTAGTATGTTACCCTCTGAAGCTCTGACTCCACAGATCTCTTCTCCCTCAGCAGACGTTCCAGCTGAGCTTGTTTCTCCGTGCTGTCCTGCAATAATAAAAGTAAATAAATAAATAAAATAATGAAAAAACCTCCCATAAAACACACACACACAGAGCAGTCTCCATTCTTTGTGAATACAACACACAAATAAATGAACACAGACAATGATAGGTATACCCCCTAGGAAAGATCGAATGAAACAAAGAACAGATTAAAAAAAAGATACACACAGATAGATAGATAGATTGAGAGGTATTTTTTATTTATTTATTTATTCTTTTGTATCGAGGATAATGGAATAGGCACTCATGTGCTTTTTTACATCCAGTCCCCGTGTGTATGCGGTTTTGTAAATTTTGTCATCCATTCCCACCGGCACACAATGGCCTACTCTTACGAAAAGCAGAACAGGATTTAACGTGTATGCAAGATGTT
>CM054144.1:51925374-51952874 GCA_028751875.1 Rapana venosa
TTCTAAAATTTCGTGACATTCACCGCTATGGTTTGACTTGAAAAGTAATCAACGTGTTAAAATTGTTGTCGTTAAGAAATGAAGAAATAAGCCATAAAACCAACTCTACATAAATATACATTCATTAACAGAACTCTTTACAAATTTGGTTGCTTTTTTTCCCCTACTTCTTCACTTCCATTCAGTGATTCAACCTTATTCTCCCCAAAGTCAGAATGCAGCTACCTTCATGGTGGGTAAAAAACGGTCGCATACACAAAACCTCGCCATGGATGAACCTCGGATCTCTAGCCGAGGAACGAAAAAAGAAAATCAACAACCCCCCACCCAATAAAAAACCTTGTTGAGTTACTGAGCCATACTTACTGATTGATTCATTCATTTACCATCTTCAAAATTTTTATTTTTTAACGTTTGCTTTCTTTAGCCACTAAAGATATAAACTTGTGCTCTTTTCTCAGTTTCCTAACTTTTCCACAACGTGCTGATCATGTTTCTTCCTACACAGACGGAACAGAGGATGCTGCAGGTGACGTACCTCTTGCCGTGTGCGTGCCCCTGCTTCATCAATGATTTTGGACAGACTCTCCTGCAGCTGAGACACCTCTTCTTCCCTGTGCTTCATCTGGATTTCTGCCTGAAAAAACACACAATGTATGCATATTTTCCCGATTAGACGATGGGACAGAAATTCGGGCATGAAATTCAGGCTGCTCTAACTGGGGAGGGTTTGTCACCACAAGAGTAGCACCACTCATTATTATCTTCTTTTTTTTAAAGAATTTTTTTTTTAATACATTTTTTTTTCTGTCCCTTTGAGCAGGTCGTCATATTCATGTCAGCATTCAGCAGGTTATGAAAACACAAACATACCCAGCATGCTTCTGATAAATAGAGATGGATGAGCTCCACCAGGTTCAATTTTCCCAGGAGACACGGCCTGAATAAGTTAGTGCCCCAATGACTCCTCAAGGAGCTATGGGAGTGACGAAAAAAGAGCACACACGAAACACTCTAGAGCTACATGCCACATCGCACTGACCAGAAATCCACAGGTGGACAGGAAGCTTGTCCAGCAGCATAACTGACAACACCCTGGCCTGGTGAAGCTGTCAGTGTATCCTGATATATATTTCACATTCCACAAACCTGCAGATTTCCTCCTTTTTAAATTATTTTATTAATTTTACAAAATTCTTTTATATCGAGGATAATGGAATAAGCACTTGTGTGCTTTTTTTTTACTCCAGTCCCTGTGTGTATGCAGTTTTGTCAATTTTGTCATCTGTTCCCACCGGCACACTATGGCCTACTCTTACGAAAAGCGGAACAGGATTTAACGTGTGCGCAAGATGTTTTGCGTGCGTTCGCACACGGGGCCCCCTCCTCTGCAAATGTGTGTAGATGAAGGGAAGAATACTGGTACATCTCCTCATTAGTTGACATGGAAGACCATAAAAACAAATCCCACCCCTTAATCCGCAGGGATTCAAACCTGTGACTTCAGACATACTGCGCTACGTTACAGCCAAACCGGGTTATCTCCAGTGTGCTCAAAGAAGGAAATAACCTGGTTTGGCTCTAATGAAGCCTGTCATCTTACCCACTTAGCTAGCGCATACATGGTGGTGACACCTTCAGAAAAAAAGCACAAATGAAAAACTGAAAACGCAGCACACAAGACAATGCTATCCCAGGACAGCCTGGAACACTGCAGTACAGCGCAGTACAGCACAGGACATGTCAGTCACCTGGTCTTTCTCCAGCACTGACGTCTCTGCCAGGGTGATGGCCTCTCTGACCTGCTGTATGGCTTCGTTCTCCCGATGCTCTGTGTCCGCACTGCACACACACGCACGCACACACATCACCCATACAAGTTTGGCTAACAATTGATATAGTATGTAAATGTAGATGTAACCTTTTACATACACATTAAAAACCACACACAACCACACCCACACACAAAGATGAACCAACAGTGAAGTAAGTATGACCTTCTGGTTTCCTCACAAAACAAAACAAAATTGACATGTACTCAGAATGACCATTTTCAAAACTTTGTGCTCTTGTAATTCACATGCAGTACAATTGCTTTAATTTCTTTCTTCTTTTCTTTTTCAGTTTTTAACATTTCTCCTGTTTTGAAAGAAATAAAAGAAACCTTCATGACATGGGTTTGTCACACAATATAGATTTCCCCACCCCCCATTGTAAGATATATCACCCATCATCATCATCATCATCATCATCATCGATCATCACCATCACCATACTTACAGACGACGATTGAGTTCTGTCAGTCTTGCTTCTGCCAGCGATGCATCTCGTCTGCTCTCCTCAGCCTCTCGATTGGCATTGACCAACCTGAACATCAGAATTATAATGACACAACATCCCTGAAGCTGGAATGTGGTGACCTAAATGGTGAAGAAAAACAACAACAGTTGCATGCACTCAAATCTCACCATTGGTAAAATCAGAAATCTAGTCAAGGAACCCCCCAAAAAGATATAACGATTTTTTTTGGTGGTTATTCCTTGGCTAGAATTGCCAGGTTCACCAATGGTGAGAGTTTGAAAATGTGACCGTTTTTGGCCACCATGAAGGTAGCTGCATTCCGACTTCAGGGATATATAACAACATAATCTGTCCTTTCTTTTCCAACACTCGCAATTCTAGGCACTCGTGGGGTCATTTCCATTGAAAATATATATGTACAATTAAAAACGTTTTTAAATGTACAGATATGTAAATAAAAGAAATTAACAAGATATGTACAATTAAACAAGATATGTACAATTAAAAAAAGGTGATAAGTAAAAACAAAACCATTTGGGCAGTTATAAATAACTCATAAACAGCACTGAAAATTCAGCTGAAAATGCTTTGGATTATTTACTCATAAATGAAAACGAAAAAGCCAAATTATGCAGATTAATACTACCTTGAATAAAACAGAAAACAAATGAATACTGGGATTCTATTCATTATGGATAAGAAATTGTATAAATGGCAAATCATACTGGATCAGTGTAGCTGTAAAAGATGATTGATTCAGGTCTAAAATACAAACACAGACACAAAGATGCAGATTTTTCCGTTTTTAAAGCACTGAAAAAACCCCAAACTGTAATAGAAGGATCTTGCACTATAGAAAGCATTTTGCACTGTGGATGTATTATGCATGACAAAAGATAATTTCACACACAACGATAACGCATTATTGTGTTGTATTGTATACCACTTCAAGTCACAGCACATTTCTCTGAGTGAAATTCGGGCTGCTCTTCCCGGGGAGA
Source organism: Rapana venosa (assembly GCA_028751875.1). Taxonomy (NCBI): domain Eukaryota; kingdom Metazoa; phylum Mollusca; class Gastropoda; order Neogastropoda; family Muricidae; genus Rapana; species Rapana venosa. The sequence continues at coordinate 51,928,677 of CM054144.1, forward strand.
ACGCAATGCCACAAGAGCAATGCCACCCATTAATTTTTTTTTCTTTTCCTATCTGCACATATATTTCATTTCCTATCAGAGTGGCTTTTTTTTTCACAAAATTTTGCCAGGGACAACTCTCTTGTTGCCATGTGTTCGTTTATGCGCACTAGATGAATATCGCACACAGGACCTCGGTTTATCGTCTCATCCGAAAGACTAGCATCCACACCACATCTCAGGGTCTAGTGGAGGGGGGGCAAAAGTTTTGGGGCACATAACAAGGATTGAACCCCCAAACACTTGAAACCTGGACTTTTCCCTTTCTAGGCAGGTGCGTTACCTCTAGACCACCGATCCACATCAAGAAAGAGAAAGAGAGACAGACAGAAGGCAGGGGGAACAGACAAGCGGGAGTGACTGACCGTTGTCTGAGATCCTCCATAATGCGCTGCACCTCCCCCATCCTGCTGTCAACCACCCCCTCCTTGAAGATCACCTCCGCCCTCTCCTCGTCCTGCCACACACCACGCAATACAATAACAACCAATAATACACAGAACAAAGCCACACCAAGCAGCATGTAAACCATCAATACAATAACAACCAATAATACACAGAACAAAGCCACAACAAGCAACATGCAAACCATCAATACAATAAAACCAACAATACACAGAACAAAGCCACACCAAGCAGCATGTAATCCATCAATAACAACCAATAATACACAGAACAAAGCCACATCCAACGATTCAGCCCGGTTAGAAATTTTTGTTTTTGTTTTTTTGACATACTACAAAACATCAGAGATACCATGTTGTGAAAACTGCAACCTAAGGCAAGACAGAGGGCAAGAGATACACATACATGTGGGGACGGGACAGCCTGGTGGTTAGAGTGATGCGTTTGTGATCTGCTGACCTGGGTTCAAATCTCATTCAAGAGGACTTTTCCTCTGAAGTTAACATCAGTGCCGACTCCACTCTCCCCAAAAGTCCTATGGATGAGACTATAAACCCAGGTCCCATGTGCAAATACACGCAGAACATCTTACACACACATTAAAACCCATTCCGCTTTTCAGAAGAGCCGGTCATTGAGTGCCGGTAGGAATGGATGACAAAATTTACAAAACTGCATACAAAAGGGGACTGGATGTAAAAAAGCACAAGAGTGCTTATTCCATTATCCTCGAAATAAGAGACGACAAGGAAGACCGCTGACTTCCTGCGTAGAGAACATAAAACCAAGTGGACGGAGTTTCCAAAGGATGAGATGTTCAGGATTATATACAGGATTATATACAGGATAATATAAATTATAAGTAAATTAGGAACTTTTCCAAGATGACCCTACATACTTTGCAACGAACTGTGAGAAAAGAAACAAAACAAAAGAACTGGTGGCTCTTGAATAAATGTGCTGCGATAATAAGACTTGTTGGTATTGAAGTTGTCCTTTTTTTTCTGCCTTTTTGAAAAAACAACAACAAAAAAACCTTTTCTTTCAAACAGTGTTGTCTAGGTTGTCCCTCTTTCGCACAGACAAGTTATGAAACGCTACATTACCAGTACATGCTACCTCATCAGTGCACATGCACTCCAAAGTTATCATCACCGACTATATATAATATACATGCCCTTTCGCTATTATCAAGGTTGGGAAGCATACTTATGATATCTTATTATCTAAAGGATGAAAAATTCTAGTCGGTTACATGTCGCACAAAGATAACACATAAAAGCATAATGACCGAGTTCTTGGATAATCAGTACTTGTATGAGCACTGTTCTATATCTAAAAAAAATATTGAGATAACAAAAATTGTCATCCTTAAAAGGATGCAAACATGATAGTTATGTTTGCATCTGAGTAGTCACACACACAAACATGCACATACACATATGTACACACACACACATATGTACACACACACATATGTACACATATGCATATGTACACACACACATACACACACTCACGCATGCACGCACGCACACACACACACACACAATGGCTTGATGAAAAAAAGGAAGTGCATTGCTTATTCAATGTACCACCTGGAAATAAAAATTTGACTTGACTTGACTTGACACACACACACGTGTGCGCACGCAAACACAAATTTTTGCATTCCTGGTTACACAATTAAATCAAATGTAACAACATCAAGCTATTAGAAAATCATGCCTTTCATTTACAACATAAGAAGCCATATGAATCATTTTAATAAAAATATTCCTTTGCTATGAGATAAAAAAACACAAAAACAACCAGAAAGAGAGAGGCGGAGGGAGAGTGGAGGGGGGGTGGGGGTGGGGAGAGACAGAGAGAGACAGGGACAGAGACAGAGAGACAGACAGACAGGCTGACAGAGACAAGAGAGAGACAGAGACAAGAGAGAGAGAGAGACAGACAGGCCGACAGAGACAGACAGATAGACATATAGAGACAGACAGACAGACAGATAGACATATAGAGACAGACAGACAGGCAGACAAAGAACAGCTCACCCTTCTGGACAGTTCCTGCTGTAAGCCGTAGTTGGTTTTCTTCAGTTCTGTCACCTGCCTCTGAGACTCTGCTAGCTCTTGACGCACCTGTCTGCACACACACACAAACATGTACACATATGTATGCATATAACCACACACACGTACACAAGCACACACATCATAGACTATAAACCGAGGCCTCGTGTTCGAACGTATGCAGAACATCTTGCGCACACGTTAAATCCTGTTCCGCTTTTCAGAAGAGTAGGCCAGTGTGCCGGTAGAGACAGATGACAAAATTTACAAAGCCACATACACATGGGGACTGGATGTAAAAAAAGCACATGAGTGCTTATTCCATTATCCTCGATATAAAAGAATAAAGAAGAAAGAAAAGAAACACATACACATGCACACACACACAAGATTCAAGATTTAATTCCTTTCATGGGGTATGGAGGATTACAAAGAATTCAACAGCAGAATAAACCTAACAGCAATACACCCAAAAACAATGTCAACACAAATAGGAACTGAAAACACACACACGTGTATGCACATGTACACACATGTATGCATATAACCACACACATGCAGTCACATGTATGCACATAACCACACACATGCATGCCAATAAATTCACACACACACACACACACACACACACACACACACACACACACACACACACACACACACACACACACACACACACACACACACACACTACAGGTGATACACTGAAATACTAGGAATGCATTCTCACCCGACAGTCTCACAAACTTTCATCAGCAGACTTGGTGACAGAGGGAGAGAGAGAGTGTGTGTGTGTATGTGTGTGTGCATGTGCATGTGTGTGTGCATTATATACCAGCGCAAGCTGGTACATTGGTGTGTGCAGTATATGCTTGTTCAATTATATACAAATATCTAATCTACCTTATGTATAGTGTGTGTGTATGTATATTAGTATAAGGTATAAAAACAAAAAGTGTATAATTTTTATGTTTGTTGGTATAACATGGATATGTGTGTTGGCATGTAGAAACAAACAAAAATTGAAGGTAACCAAAACTAATACTTGTAGTAATGTATAAGGTGGAAGAATGTGTTGGTATGTATAAAAAAGCAAAAATGCAAGAAAATCAAAGCTAACACTTGAGTGTATGTATAAGGTGTATATGTGTGTGGGTATGTATAAACAGACAATAGTGCAAAGTAATCAAAACCGATACCTAGGTGTATGGGTATAAGGTTGGTATGTAATAATGTATAAACAGACAATAGCACAAAGTAATCAAAACCGATACCTGTGTGTATGAGTATAAGGTGATTATAACGTGTGTGGGTATGTACAAACAGACAATACTGCACAAGTAACCCAAAACCAATACCTGTGTGTGTATGGGTATAAGGCGTATATAACGTGTGTTGGTATGTATGAACAGACAATACTGCACAAGTAACCCCAAAACCAGTACCTGAGGTCTGACTGCACCGTTTCCATCTCTGTGTTCAGCACTGTCACACTGTGAGTGTACTGCTCCTTGATCTGTGCACACACACACATATGCATGCACGCACACACACATGTACACACACACATGCACGCACACACACATGTACACACAACGATGTAGTATTTCAGTATAATCATTAAGAAATTTGTTCTTAGATAGATGGCTTGATGAATAAAAGCAAATGCATTGCTTATTCAATGTACCATCTGGAAATAAAAATTTGACTTGACTTGACACACACACATGTACACACACACACATACGGGGAGACGGGATAGCCTAGTGGTTAGCACATTGCGCTCGCAATCTGATGACCCGGGTTTGATTCCGTTCAAGGGGATATTTTCCCCTGGAGTTAACATCAGTGCCGACTCCACTCTCCCCAAAAGTCCTTCGGATGAGACTATAAACCGAGGTCCCGTGTGTGAACGCTCGCAGAACATCTTGCGAACATGTTAAATCCTGTTCCGCTTTTCGTAAGAGTAGGCCATTGTGTGCCGGTGGGAACAGATGAGAGAATTTACAAAAGCACATACACACGGGGACTGGATGTAAAAAAGCACATAAGTGCTTATTCCATTATCCTCGATATAAAAAGAATATTAAAAAAAAACAAATAAAAAAAAAACCACACACACACACGCACAAAGAGGGTAGTAACAATTCTCTCCCATGCTGAAGTTGGATGCACTGGGCCAGACAACGGCCGCACACCGCATTTTCACTCACATGAAAAACAACAATAGTTTCTGTCTGAGCCGTCGAAGAAGATGCAACTATCTAACAGGAATTACAGCGAGTGGGTTTTTGTTTTTTTCTTTCTCTTTCCAGCCAAAACATGAACAGAAGCATGATTAAAACATGCTTTATACTACTTTAAGTCACAGCAGATTTCTCTGTGTGAAATTCAGGCTGCTCTCCCCGGGGAGAGCGCGTCGCCACAAGAGTAACGCCACCCTTTTTTTTTCTTTTTTCCTGTCTGCAACTGTATTTGTGTCCCTATTAGAGAGGCTTTTTTCTACAGAATTTTGCCAGGGACAACTCTCTTGTTGCCGTGGGTTCTTTTACATGCGCTAGATAATAATTATGAGTAACATACAGAACCTCGGTTTATCGTCTCATCCAAAAGACTAGCGCCCAGACCACCACTCATGATCTAATGGATGGGGGAAAAGTTTTGGGTCCAGATGGGATTTGAACCACCGCACATGTCCAACCCAGACTTTTGGCTTTCTAGACTTTCATTACAATACCATCTGCATCTGCTCTGGCAACCCACTCCAGGGTCGTAGGGGCACTGCAGTGATGAACGTTGCACCAGTTGGCTCCATTTGCGGGAGTGCAATACCAAGGTTTTAATAATTCCGAACTCTGTGATCTTTTGCTGGCCGTTCATCATAATACAGCTTCACCAAAGGGAAACAGCTCCTTCTGATTGCAAGTTTTGCATCTACAATATATTTTGTGTGTGCTATGTTTATAAATAAGTAATAAATGAATAAATGAAATAAATAAATAAAAATAAACCTTCTGATTTATTTATAAATAAGAACATAAATCAGAAGGTTTATCATGATAAGTCATTCAGTCTGCTGCACTGTAGGCTTTTTTATGTCCGTAAAACTTGTGTCCCTATATTCAGGATGCATTTTTGTAGACGGTGGTTACTGCATATTTGTAACAGAATGTTTTTGTTGTTGTTTTTTTAAACCAATAATGTCATTATGAACAATTGTAACATAAAAATTTTCATTTTTATTTCGAAAATCACTGATATGTTTTTAAGTCAATAAACGATAGGTGCAGGATGACCTGACACTGCCAATATTAGATATCAGAGACACCCCCCCCCCCCCTCCTCCCCATCCTCCCCCCACCCCCAAAAAAATATTTTAAAAAAGAAATAAAAGAAAACGAAAGAAAGAAACCAACCCAAACCCTCCCCCCCCCCCCCAAAAAAAAAAAAAAAAAAAAAAAAAAAAGCCCCAAAGCAAAAAGAACCCAACAAAACAAAAACCCAACACAAATAACATTTTTTAAAAATCCAGCATCACCACCAAAAGCACTCACATCATGTGCCTGTCTCTCCACTGTTTTCCACTGCTGACTCTCCTTCAGAGCCTGGCAAAAGAAGAAACACAGTGACAATCCTTCTTTAATTAAGCCACAAACTAACACATAGGTACACAAAATAGCATTTTTAAAAATCATCTTTTATTACTGTTATAAGCTATCAAATGATGGACGCTATAGCTGAGTGGTTAAAACTGTTCGACTTCAACCCTATCACGGATTCGAATCTTGGCAGCAACTGGTAAATCAAGGGTGGGGATTATTTCCCAGGTCAACTTCAAGTGCAGACCTGCCAGTGCCTTAATTCCCTTCATGTTTATAACACATGCAGAAGATCAAATTTAAAGATCCTGTAATTCATGTCAGCGTTTGGTAGGTTACGGAAACACGAACATACCCAGCATACATCCCTGAAGTCGGAATGCAGCTACCTTCGTGGTGGGCATAAACGGTTACATACGCAAAATCTCACCGTTGGTAAACCTCAGAGCTCCGACCCAGGAACGAATGAATAAATAAAACAAAACAGAATAAGTAATCAAATACATAAAGAGATAAAACAAACATTAAAAAAAGAAACGGCGCAGTGTGCTGTGGCCGCGATTTGATATGGTAGTACACAGTGTACTGAAATTTTTTGTGTTTGTCTGTTTGTTTTGGTTTTGTAATCGGTGATTCATCGACACCTTGACTAGATAGATAAGATATGTAGAGTTGGGGACAGGACAGAAGAATGTGACAGCAAAAAGCAAAAAGAAAAAAAACAACAACTTCTGACTTGATACCAGGTTAACAGCCCACTTGATAAACCATAGGCTGAACTCTAAGATTTCTGGTACACGTATGTGAGTCATTCTTAACATGTGACAAATGTAATTGAACCTTCTAATGTTATTTGTTGTTCTATTTTTTTAAAGGTGAAAAAGGAAAGAGAGAGAAGGGGGGGGGGGGGGCAGAGAAAGAGAGAGAGAGAGGGGGGTAGAGAAAGAGAGAGGGAGGGGGGGCAGAGAAAGAGAGAGAGAGGGGGGGTGAGAAAGAGAGAGAGCGAGGGGGGGGGGGGGGAGAAGGTAGAGACAAAGAGAGAGAGGGGGCAGAGAAAGATAGACACAGAGAGTGAGAGAGAGTGAGAGAGAGAGAGACAGATACAGAGAGACAGAGAGAGAGAGACAGAGAAAGAGACAGACAGACAGAGAAGAAATCACACAAAAGTAAAGACAAGATAACAATGAAACTACATAATTTTTTAACAGATAAGTTTGGAAAAGGGTAACAAACTAGAATTTATTCCAAAAACAGTTTTCTACCTCCTGAATCTGAAAGCCTTCATCCTTATGTTATATAGTGTGTCGACTGCAGAGATGGTAATACTGAAAATCATTATTTAATTTGATTTATTTATTCTTTTACAAAACAAATCTTTCTCTCACTCTCTACCACTCTCTTTCTTCACTCCAATGAATATACTTCAGGAACCAGAAGTCACTGGGCCAAAAAAAAACAACCCAAGAAACTAACCAACCAACCAACCAACCTGCTAGCCAAAACACTAAACAGCCAACCAACCAACCAAACAAACACGCAAACAATCCATGTAAAACAGAAACACAGACCTGCATTTCTGCTTCCACACGATCCAGTTCCAGAGTTGTTTCCCTCCATTTCTCCTGACACGCTTCCTTCTCCTGAAAGCACACAGTTCAGTTCTCCTCCTGCGTTAATTCTGTTACAACCACATCCCATACCAACAAAACCTCTCCCCATCCAATACAGACCATGAGGATACTGGTATGAGTACTACTAGTCTTTTCGACAGGATGATAAAGTAAGGACTTGTATGCAACTTCATTCTGGATATAGAAAAACCTGTGGCAACAAAAACAGTGATCTCTCATCAAATTTCATTTTGTTCTAAACAGCCACTCTCACAGGAAAAATAAGTGTACAACAGGCAGGAAAAATAAAGTTAAAAAAAAGAAAAGAATGGCATAGCACGGTGGCATTGTCCACAAGGGAAAGAGCCTAAATTCTAAGCAAAGACACTTGCCATAACTATAAACAGTATAAATTATACAATCAATAATTTTTTTAAAAAGCAGAAACCTGCAAAACTAAAAACCTTTCATCTTACTTGGATTATTATAGCATTACACAAATAAAATTTTGAAAAAGAGATTCAATCTACAGTACAATACAATGAAATACAAAAATTTGAAAAAGAGTTTCAGTTTCATTCAATCAATATTCATGCAACTTACTTTGGTATGTTCAGTATCGGAAGGTGCTTCATGCTCACTGTTGTCGCTCATTATTGCTGCTGTTGTCTACTAAGCTTACACAGGTTCTATACTGTGACTCTGTCTGTCTATGTCTGACTGTGGGTTAGTCTGGCTCCACAGGTCATGATTAGAAATGTTGGTGAATGGTAGTAGAGTGTGAAAATGTGGGGGGGGGGGGGGGGGGGGGGTGTATATGAGGTACAGGGATATATAGTAAAAGGTGGGTGAATGAGTGAGTGAGTGAGCGTGTGTGCGTATGTGTGTGTGTGTGCGCGTGTGTGTGTGTTTATGTGTGTGTGTGTTTTTATTTATTTATTTATTCATTTATTTATGTATGTATCTATTCATTTATTCTTTTATATTGAGGATAATAGAATAAGCAATATGCAGTTTAAGTGCTGTGTGTGTAAATTTCTCTTTTTTGAAATAATAAAGTATTTGAATTTGAATTGAATTTGTGCATGCCTGCGTGCATGTGTGTCTTGTGTCCATGCTTCACCCATGCATATAAGTGTGTGTGTGTGTGTATACATATGAACACATACTTGTAGATAAACATCTGCCTGCAGTTATAACAACAATTATGTTCAGGGCTCCACACAGCAGTGCCACAGAAAAGATGTAAAGATAATTATGATAACTGATACCCCTGGAACTAGCAGAACACACAGGTAGCCTATGATTACTGGCAAGCCAACTCTTAACCCTACAGCTTTATCTATCATCTTGTATTGGAGTACTGACTGGTGTTTGGTAATTACTGTCTGTGTGAATTACATGTTGTGTGTGAGTCAGTGAGTGAGTGAGCGAGCAAGTGAGTGAGTGTGAGAGAGAGAGAGAGAGAGAGAGAGAGAGAGAGAGAGAGAGAGAAAGAGAGAGAGAGAGAGAGAGTGTGTGCAAGTGTGTATGTGGATGTGTTATTAAAAAAATTAAAAAATAAAAAATAAAAAATAAAAATAATTTTTAAAAAACTCGAAAAGAAACTTGGCAATGCAACAAGAATCATTAACAAGCAAACAAAAAGTCATTAACGTTAATGTAACTATAACAAATGTCCTATGGGACTGTGACAAAGACCTTTCACAATTTCAAATGCTAGTTTTAGATTGCTGAATATGCTGGTGATGGAGTTTTCAGAAAAATGGGGCATGCGCACGTATGTGTGACTGCATGTGTGTGTGACTGCGTGTGTGCGTGTGTGTGTGTACGTGGTGTCCCCCCAAGTTTTATCAATTCTGTCATCCATTCCCACCAGCACATGATGGCCTACTCTTCCGAAAAGCAGAACAGGTTTTAACGTGTGCACAAGCTATAGAGGTGTGGAGGAAAAGCCAGCAGACAGTCAGTCAGTTACCTGCAGTGCCAACAGACAGTCAGTTAGTTACCTGCAGTGCCAACAGACAGTCAGTTAGTTACCTGCAGTGCCAACAGACAATCAGTTAGTTACCTGCAGTGCCAACAGACAGTCAGTTAGTTACCTGCAGTGCCAACAGACAGTCAGTCAGTTACCTGCAGTGCCAACAGACAGTCAGTTAGTTACCTGCAGTGCCAACAGACAGTCAGTTAGTTACCTGCAGTGCCAACAGACAGTCAGTTAGTTACCTGCAGTGCCAACAGACAGTCAGTTAGTTACCTGCAGTGCCAACAGACAGTCAGTCAGTTACCTGCAGTGCCAACAGACAGTCAGTTAGTTACCTGCAGTGCCAACAGACAGTCAGTTAGTTACCTGCAGTGCCAGACGTAGCTGATGCTGCAGGTTGGCTGCAGAGGGCGTTGAGGCCGGGGATCCTGTTGAAGCGCTAGAACCCAGCCCTCCCCCGCCTAACTGCTGGTCCACCACCTCCTTCAGCTCCTGCCGTAACCTGCATGTACACGCATCAAACAGAACAATAATGCATCACCTGTTTGTTTGTTGTTGCTGTTTTTAAAACATATATGGATTATATGATGCATATGTATACACACACATACACACGAGTGTGCATGCAGACACAGACTGACAGACACACACACAACAGACAGACACACACACAACAGACACACACACACACACAACAGACACACACACACACAACAGACACACACACACACAACAGACACACACACACACACACACACACACACACACACACACACACACACACACACACACACACACACACACACACACACCACACCAACACACACAGAGGGGTTGAAGAAAAGAAGGATACATCGCATATATAAAGAAACTATGGAAGTGGTGTGTCCTGCAGTAAAGATATATCTCAAATCAAATGAAATCATGGTAATATGTAAATAGCTTTAAACACACCATGCACCTTCTTTGATAAGCATGATGGCTACTGCTTCCACCAAACTTGCATGTCCCTAACTACTACTTTTCAGAAGAGATGTCCCTGAACTACCTAATTTTTCATTAATAACAAACTGTACACACACAAAAAACTTACCTTTCATTTTCCGACAGAATATCTTCTAACTGTTGGCGAAAATCCAAAACCTGAGCCTGAAAAATGAAAACAAAATATAAGTGAACAAAAAACCCTGACCAAATCAACAAACAAAGAAAGTTTTAAATAGGAAATGACCAAACACTATGTCAACTACATTCTGCTTTCTTGATGCCACATATTTCTCTGAATGAAATTCAGATTGCTTTGCCTGGAGGGGGTGCATCGTCATAGTATGGAATATGGTGCCTCTCTTCTTTAGTTCCTTTTTTTTTCTCTTGTTAGACTCTACATATACTTATTTGCCAAATCATTAAAAAAAAGTACTTGGGCAGATTTATCCCTGGCATCTATCTTATTACCATGAGTTCTTTTATGTCTGATACAATCACTATGAGTAATAATGATGCAAAGTGTTCACTATTTGTGAATCACATTTCTCTGTAGACCTCTATGCTCTCTGGGCAATTCTATCATAAGAATATATTATAAAACAAGCACACACACACACAAAATACACACCACCACACACAAAACCACACCACACACACCCCACAACAAAAGGCTTTTAAAGTTTATTTCATTACCCGGGGGAAATAAAAAAATAAAATAAAAATAAAAAAAAAAAACCCCCACATCTTAAAACTAAAATTTATTTCAAGTTTCTGTTTCTAGGTAAGCCTAAAAAGAGGCGTGATTTTAAACCGCAATCCCGGGCCCTTTTGCAGCTTTTGGTTTCTCTCCCAGCTGCTGCAAAAAGGGGCTTTCAAAACCCCTCTCAGGGGCGACAAATACCGGGCCACAAAAAGGTACGGACTTTTCATGGCCCTTGGTGTCATGAACAAAAGCCTTTTCTTCTTAAAAAATTTTTTTTTTTAAACCCCTTGCTTCTTTTTTTTTTTTCCCTTTTTTTTGTAAAGTTTCCCCCGGGGGAAAGGGGTTTGAAAATTGTTTTGAGCCTACCCCATCTCTCTTTGTTTTAAAGCTTCCCCCTTTATTTTTGCCCCTTTCTCAAAGATATCTGCAATCCGGGTTTACCCCGGGTTTTTCCCGGGTTTTCCCCTTTGGTTTTTTTCCCCCCATACAAAGTTTTTTGGGCCTTTTTATGATTGTGGGGGTTGTTTTCCCTTTTTAAAAGTGCCCAAACCGGGCGCAAGTTATTGTTTATTTGCTACAAAATTCAGATCATCAACTTTGCAATTCTCCCTAGTTCTTCTTTCATGATCCGTTTCCCCTTTGATTTTTGGGTCATGTAGATAGCTTTGGGTTTTTTTCACGTTTTAAAAGCCTTGTTTTTGGTCCCAAATATTTTCTTTCTAAAGTGGGACGGGGCCCCCCAAGCCTTAACATCCCAGGACTATCTAATGCACGGGCCTGTTCAAAACATTTTAAAGTGTTGAAAAATAGCGGCGGGACAGGGGTTTCGTACATTTTGAGGTACTGATGAACCCTTTGTTTTTACCCGGGAAATTCACTTAGCGGGGAATCCCCTTCTTCTTATCGTTGAATGTTTTGGCCCGCATCTCAGAGGCCTGACAACGCTGCTGTGCGTTTGAAATCCAGGGCCAAAAAGCTTGCCCCTTGTTGACAGGCCCCAGTAGGGGATTGGGGCCAAGGGGGGAGAAGTCAATTTCAAGTCAAAAAAAAAATAAATTTTTTTTATGGTTTATTGAATAGAAGGTGTAAAATTAGGTTAAAAAAGGGAATGTAATATTTTTTTTTTAAAATCACTTGACTTAAAATTTTTTCGGAATGCAGACCTTATTTAATTTATTAAACTTAATCACAAAAAGTAAATTTTAAAATGGAATGCAATTGTTTGGGGAAAAAATTTTTATTGATTATTTTTTTTAAAAATATTTTTAAATTATCAAAATATTGGGCTGGTTCGTTGTTTACAAAATCAAACCCCTCCTTAGAAAATATGAATTCCACGGATCACTAAAAAATTTAGGGAAAAAAATAAATTTAATTGTGCTAGCCCCCTTGATGATGTTTTTTCACTTGTCAATCTTTAAACCCTTTCAAACCCCGGGATAAATTTAACCCGGGTTTGTAAAAAATTTTCACGTTTGATTTTCCCAATTTAAAAAAAACTGAAAGGGCAAAAAAACTCCCCTAGGGTCTTTTTTTTTTTTAAATCCCTTCTCTTTAAAAATAAGATTTGAAAGTTTTTCACAGATTTTTTTAAATTTGGAAATTTACAAAACACATCCCCCTGTTTTTTTAAAAGGGAAACAAAAATTCCTGATTTTGGGAAATATGGCTACCTTTTTGGTGTGAAAAAGGGGGGTCGCTACAAAAAATTACCACTGGTAAACCCTTGGACCCAAGGAAGGGCCCAAAACAAACAGGAGAAAACAAAACTTTAAACCCCCTAAAACCCCCCCAAAAAATATTTTAAAAATTTTATCACTCTTTTTTTTGCTTAGCCATGGTTTCGAGCTCCATCTGCTTTTCCGACAAAGAGATTTAGAATTTTAATTATTACCCAATAACATTCATTTTAAGGTTTTTTTGTACTTTGAGATCTGGGGGGGTTTACCATTTCAGAAAAGGTTTTCGTATTAAAATTCGGATTTAAAAAAAAAATGTTGATATATCACAAGGCAGGGAAAACATTAATAAGAGAGGGGGGACCCAAAAAGAGGGGAAAAAGGGGAAGAGAGGAGGGGAAAGAGAGGAGGGGAGGAGGGGAAAAGACGAGGTTGGAGGGGTGGGGAAGAGAGGGATGATCTGAGAGATTGGGAAGGGGGAGAAAAATTGGAAAAGGAGAGGAGAGAGAGAAAAAAGTTTTATGGGTGTGTCATTTCGCGCCACCCCCCGCATTTTGTACATGCAAGCATGAGGGTGTGTGGTGTGCATGCTGGGGTTTATGTATTGTGCATGCATGGTGTGATGCGGGCTTAACGGTGTGTATCATTTCCACTGTTTTTTAATTATTTTTACATGCGTGTGTCTGATTTTCATTTTGTGAACAAACTCGATTTTTTTTAATTAAAAATTTTTAAAAGGGGGGCTTACAAAAGTTTTGTCTGTAATTTTCATTTAAATGAAATAGAAATTTTAAAATTTATACATTCCTCTTTTTAAAGGCTAAGAGGAGTATTTTTCCCGGGGTTTTTCCCCAAGAAAAAGCTTTTGAGTTTTTTCCATGAAAAAAAAAAAAAAAAAAAGGAAAAATTGAAATATTCTTAAAAGTAACTGCTGAAATTGATTTTTTTTTTTTATATTTATGAGTTTGTAATAGAAAAATATTAAATTCTAGAAAATTTAAAAAAATTTTATTAATTTTTATGAAAATTTTGTGTGTTTTACTATTCCCAGGCCTCTCTCTAGTTTGGGGACTTACTGTTAATTCACAAATAGAAAAAAATAGATCCCAATTTGTATCAAATGTTTTTTAAAATGCCCCAAACCCATTCGTAAATTTTTACTTTTATATATGGAGAATGGGGAAGATTTCCTTTTAAAATCGAATTTTGGTTTAAGTTTTATTAAGTAGGGTTTTAAAATACTAAAAATTTCCAGGGTCATTTTAATGTAGGCAGTTTTATGACAGGGATGGTTTTTACAAATAGATTTGGGTAAGAATAATTGGGCTTTTTTCAATTTAAAAAAAATTTTTTTTATTGGAAAAGGGTTTTTGGGAAAAATCTTTGTGGTTTTTTTTTTCTGGAAGTGGTAGGGGAAGCCTTGGTTTATTTCGAATTAAAAGGGACGGACTCATTTGTTCTTTTAAAAAAAAATTTGGGCATCTGTTATGGAAAGAAAAGAAAAAATATTGTTGTTTTTTTTTCTTTTTAAGTGTGCTTTTCAAACTAAAAATTTTATTTAAAATAGTCATTGACAAAATAGGGTTCCCCAACTAAATTTTGAAAGGGTTTTGACTAAGAACACTTGGTTTCCAATGCAAAAAAAAGGAGGGTTTTTAAAACCTGGGGACTTTCCCCATTTCCCCATGCCTATGTGTGGTCATTTTCTTAAAAGTTGAGGTTCTTTCCCGGTTTAAAATGTCAAGCTTTTTTTTCCCATACGGGGAAAAACTTTTTGTGATCTAAATCTAAAAACTTTTAAAGCTTTCCAAAGGGGAGGGGATGTTTTTTCTATCTTTTCGTTTTTAAAGGATATTTAAATTCAAATCTTTTGGGCAAAGTTTATTGCTGAAGAAGAAATTACAAAAAGCACAGAAAGTACCTTTATTTTTAAATTTTGGGGGACTAAAATAAAGAAACTTTTTATATTCTGTAATCCCCCAAGGCAAATTTTGTGACACACCTAAGAAACTTTTAAAAATTTTACACTTTTAAAAAACGCAAGAATATTTTTTAAAAAATTTCACATAAAATTTTGTTTGGGGAGGGTCTAAAAAATTGAAAATTCTGGGAATTTGTTATTGTTTAGTTATTGTTTTTGGTTTCCCTTTTTTACCCTTGACATTATTTTGTGTTCAGTTTAAAATTGGGGTTTTCGCCGGGCTTAAAAGTCTATGGTTCATAGAGAGCTTTTGGGGGTTTTTGGGGGGTTGTTTTTTTTTTCTTTTAAAATTTAAAGGGAATAAGGGAAATTTTTTTTTTGTTTTTATTTTTTAAGTTACAAAAAAATTTTTGTGTTTTAAACCCCCCTTGTAAATTTGGGCCACTTTGGGAAAATAAAAAAATTGGTAAAAAGAAAGGGAAAGCATCTTTTCCCCTCTTTGCTTTTTATATAGGTTTCTGTTTACGTGGGTTTTTTTTTTCTTTTTTTTCCCCGAGGGCTTGGATGTTAAAAAAAAATTTTAAAAATTTTTTCTACCCTTTTTCTATTTCCTCAGATTTTTTGTTTGGGGTTTTTTGGTTAAATTTAATTATCGTTATATAAATCTCTCTCTGTGCCCATAAACGGAAATCGTGAGTGTGACTATGAGTGTGTGCATGTGTGTGTGCATATAAAAATGTGTTTTTGTGTTTGTGTGTGTGTCCCTTTACATGCGGTTTCATGTTTGCGTTTTTGGGGTGTTTGAGAAAACAAATGCCCATTGTATTCGGTGTGAATCGTTCCTTGTTTCCCTTTTGGGTTTTTCTTTTAAAAATTTTCTGGTTAGGCATCTGCCATGCTCTGGTGTAAGGGTTTTTTTGCTAACCTAAACTGTGTGTGTTTTGGGGGTATGTGTGGCATGTGCATGGGGTGTGTGTCAGTGTGAAACTTTTTGCATGTTGTTTTGGGGTGTGTCGTTCTGTTTAGTCCAAAAACCCTGAGACATGAAATTTTAGGAAAGTTATATTGATCTTTACACGTACATGGATCCTGAACATTTTTTAAAAAGGAGCGAACAATTTGGGAGGCCTAAACTTTAAATTTTTTTGGGGGGGTATTGGGGCCAAGGGGCCATTAGATAGCATTTTTAAAGAGATATGATTTGGGCTGCCCAACCCGTTCGGGTTTTTATGCCCCAAAAATTTACCTGCTCAGCTTTTTACATATTACAGCCTGGGGTTTTTTTTTTTGTGTGGTTGTGTGTGTGTTTTGGTTTTGGTGTGGTGTGTGTGGGGTGTGTGTGGGTTTTTTTGTGTTGTGTGTGTTGGGGTGCATGCATGGGGTGGGTGCATGCATGGGCACCCCCGAGTGTTTTTTCCCCTTTGTGTGGTTTATGTTTGCAAATTCAGTGTGTGTGTGGGGGTTTTTGTGTGTTGTGGTGTTGTGTGTGTGGTTTTGTGTTTTGGTTGTTGTGTGTTCGCGCGCGCACCCCCTTCATACTTTAAAGCATCCACCAGTGCAAAAAATTAAAAAATGATTGAACTAATTTAAAAAGTTTGCACAAAATTTCAAGGTATTTTCAGGGAAATAAAAAACTTCGTTTTGATTTAATGGTTTGAATCAACCCTTTGGGGGCCCAATCCCAACAAAATCGGACAAATTTTTTAAAATGGCAAAAAAAGCCGAGAATTTCAATTTTAAAACCGAAAAAATTTTTGTTACCTTTTTCCCCGGAAAAAAAATCTACTTTGTCGAAATCAGGGTTGGGAGTGATTTGAGCTTTGATGTGTCAGTTTTACGGGCTTTCATTTGTCATTTATTTCCCAAATTGACAAATCAAGCCCCTTTTTTCCCCTCACTTCCAAACCAGGTTTGTTTTTCACGCTTTAAAAATATCGTAAGCAATAGGAATGGATTTTTCCAAATAAAAATTTTTTCCCTTTAAGGACCGCGACTTCAAAATGGCGCTTGTAAGTAAGTAAGGTAAGGCCCTTTAATTTTAACGTTTTCCATTTTTTTAATTTTTGGGTACCAGACGGCCCTTTAAAAAAGGAGACTGTGAAAAGAGATGGATGATAGATTGATTGATTTTACTCTGTGTGTTTTCGGGGCAGTGTTTTTTTTGTGTGTGTTTTGTGGTGTGGTGTGTGTGTGTGTGTGTGTTTTGTTTTGTGTGTGTTGTTCTTCAATTAACGTCTATTCCCATTAGTGTGTGTGTGTTGTGGGGTGGGGTGTGTGTGTGTTGGTTTTTGTGTGTGTTTTGGGGGTTTGGGTTTTGGGGTTTCGTTTTGGGGTTTGTGTGTGTTAAAAAAAGAGTAATAACAAGGGAAAATACAAAAGTAGTAGTTTAACATAAACAGATCAAGAACAACCTTTTTAAAAACAATAGAAAAAAGAAGGAAAAAAGGGGGGAAAAAAAAATTCAACGAATACAACTACAATAAAAAGCCCTATAGGTTTTAGCAAATAAACCTTTTGCCAAAGTCAAACGTTTGCTTTTCATTGTTTTAAAATTCGTAATGGTTTTTTTCAGAAAAGGCAGGGAGATAAGTTTTTAAATTTTTCAAAATTAATATGATATGTGTATTTTAAATTTATTTTAACATAAGCCCTTTAAAAATCCCTTTTCTGAATTTTGTTGTGAATGCAATTTTTTTCTTTAACCCGAAAAAAAAAATGCCCTTTGGGAAAAATTTTTTTAACTTTGACAGCATTTGTTTTTAAATCTCTAAATGACAATGCATTCCCTTTTGTTTTTTCCCACTCGGAGCTGAATTTTGAAAGCCCCTTGTTTGCCCATGTTTTTCTATGAATTTGTTTAAGGAAGGGTTCTTTAAAAATTTATAACCCCCCTGCAATGGTTTGGAAAGGGGAAAGCTTAACTGTGCCCCTTGTTATTACGTGCCCCTTTTTCGCAGCCCGATCAGCCCCCAATTAGGGAAAAAAATCTATATGTGAAGGAAACCAAACAAAAGGGGAAAAATTTAATTCCCCGTAAGCACCAAAAAGATTTATAAAGTATTTGAATTTTTTTATAGTTAGGAGTTTCTTATAAGTTTTTGACTTTAAAGGGATTTTTAAAACTTTATTTTGAATCCACAAAAAAGTAAAATGTGAAAGAAACAGTATGGATGATCTAAAATTTAAAAATTTAAAAAATTTGAGAATAGCGATCGTTTTAAAAAGTAAAAACAGATCGATTTTTTTTCCAAAAAAATATGACTTTTTTCTTTTGTGTTTGGATGACGAAGGTGAACTGCTTGGTTTATTGTTTTAAAAAAGGGGCCTTTTGGGATAATTTTTAAAATAATTTGGGGTAAATTTTTGTTATATATGTAAATGAAATTAACTCCATGATTTTGGATTCTCATTCTTTTTCATGTTAAAAAAATTACTCAAAGTTTAGCTCGCTTCATTTCCCAAAAAAAGGGCAGACTGAAAATGCTCTTTGTGAGGGGGTTTCATCAGATGTTAAAAAAATTTAGGTAGCTCCGGGAAAAAATCTGATGTATAGGTTTCTATTTTAATTAAAGAGGTTATGTGTCGGTTTTTTTGGGAAAATTTTGTTTCAAAACCCCATTTTCATTTTTTGAAGCAAAATTTTTTAGGTGTTTTAGCTTCTCAGAATTAAAATTTTTGCCCTTCAAATTTTTCGTTTTTCATCAAGCGGGTTTTAAAATTCCAGTTTTTTGTTTTAGGGATCAAATGCCGAGGCATGAAATTTGGGCCCCCCTAGAGCAAGTCTGTTGCCTTTCAGTTTCACCCTTTTAAGCTTCTTTTTTAAAAAAGTTTCGTAGGTGCAACAAAATTTAAAATTTTTGTCCCTTTTTTGATTTAAATTTTGAAACAATTAGAGAGGTTTGAAGTGTTTTGGGGAATTGTCTTTCTTGTTCCCCCCTACTGTTTGTACCCAATTTTTTAAAGATTTAAATTTTTTCTTCCTTTTTGTTAAGGTTTTATTCAATTGGGGCTTTTCCCAAGGGTTAAAAATTTTAAGAAAGGAAAACCCTAAAAAATTTTACTAATTGCTTATATTCAATTGTCTGTTTTTTTAATTTTGAACACAGGTAAGTTGTCTGGATTGCAAAACCCTTTTTTAAAAAGTTCTTTTTGGGGTTTTTTTTGTGGATAATTTTTGGCCCCTTTTCAAAAATTTTGGAATATTTTTTAAAAAAACAAGGTCTTTTTTGGGACATTTTTTAAAATTTTTAAAGACCTTTTCGATGTGTTTTGTTTCATGGTAACATTCCCTCCACATGATTTAAAGGGCCTTTTCCCCGCATATTTTTAAAAGGAAAAAACGTTTTTTGAGCAAATGTTTGGGGAAAATCATGTAATTTTGGATATTAAATAAAAATTGGGGCTATAACGGAGCCCTTTTTGGTTTTAAACCCCTATCAAAATTTCCGGATTGGGAATTTGTTAAATTTTTCTTTTTTTTATCTGAATAGATCTATTTCTAAGAAAGGGGGTTTTTTATGTAATGATAAAAAGTTACCGGAAAGCCAATTGGGCTTTAAAATTACTTAATAACTTTGCTTTCCCAACTTGATCTTTGGCTTTTGTTTTTGTCAAAAAAAAAAGTTGGGAAAAAACTTTTTTTTCTACGTGCAAATTGTTTGTTTTTCACGTTTTTTGTAAGGGTTTTAAATAGGTTATCTTAGCAGATTACCTCCGTGAAAAACCTTTGGTTGTTTGCCCAAAAATGTTTTTTTTTTGCAATAGGTTTTGTAACCTTCCAAGAAAAAATCTCCCCCATGGTTTTTTCCCGGGGGGTGAGGTCAAAGCTATGGGCCCGTTAAAATGGCTTTATTGTTTTTTCGGTTTCCTTTTCTTGGGGATTGGTAAACCCCAAAAAGGACTGGGTTTTCCATTGTACTGGGAAGGGCCCCTGGACCCTAGCAGTTACAAAAAAAATTTATGAAAGGGAAATATAAAAGAAAAAATTTTTTGGTAAGTGTTTGATTATACATTGGAAATCGCATCAGCCCAACGGATGTTTTTTATTAGGAAAAAATTTGGGGCAAAATGAAACTTTTTTTCTTCCTGGAGTGTAAAGGGGGCAAAATTGATTATTTAAAGAGTGGGTTTAGGAAAGGGTCTACATATTCATTTTTGACCTTTTTCTTTGCTTCTTTAATGCTCTTTGTTTTTGTGATGACCCTCCCTTTCGATGGGATTTGAAAAAAATCATAGCAAAAGCCTCCGCCTTTTTGCGGTGGAAAGGAAAAATCTTTGGGTTTTTGAACAATTGGGTGTTGGTTAAGTTTATTTCCCTTTTTTTCATTTCATTTTAAAATTTTTTTCCCTACTTTTTGGGAAAGTCTTTAAAGATTTGATTTTCACTTCTACAAAAAGAGGCCAATATGTTTTTTAGCTTGTGCTTTTGACCGGGGGCAGTAAATTTTTGGGCCTTTTTTTTGCCCCTTTAATTTGGGTTTCTAGGTGATTTTGTTTTTTAGGGGAAAAAATTTATGCTTTTTAAATTTTTTTTTTGTACAGCTTTTTCCCCCCGGGTTGCGTCCCCGAATTTCCTAAAAGTTTAAAAGGGGTTTTTTTTATTTTACATTTTAGGAAAAGACATGTTTGCCCGCTGGTAGTTTTAATTTTGTTATGTTTGGGATACATTTGATTTTTGTCGTGGTTGTACCTATTTTATCTGTTTTTTGTAAGGAAAACTTTAAAAAAGTTTAAACTTTTCCAGTCAGCCGTTTTTAATTATATTTTGAACTTTTTCCTTTTTAAATTTTTTCCCTTGAATTTTAAATTTGGGTTTTTAAAAATTATAAATTTATAGGGGAAATGATCACTGCTAGAGTATCTTTATGCGGGTTTACCAATTCGATTTTTAGGGAAAAAAATATTGGTGACACTAAAGTTAGATCTATTTCTGACGCTCTGTGATTTAGACATCGGAAAATTTTTTGTAACCCCTGCCCCTTTATTCAATTTTAAAAATAGAAAAAAACAACCCCGTTTTCTTCAAACCTATTGCTGGTAAATGAAATGCAAAACTTTGTCCCAAAAAAGGTGCATGTGAAATTGGGAAAACTCCTTTCCCCTAAGCCATTTTTCGTTTTTTTGGGTGGGGTTTTTTAATCCAATCTGTGTTAAAGGTTTTTTGGTTTCCTTTTGGTAAATTTTACAGACATAATATTTAAGATTAAAATGATCATTTTAAATTGGGAAAAAGCTGAATTTAAAAGTAAAATTGGGATGTTTTCCAGGTATTGGTGGAGATTTTAAATTTAATTATCGTTATATATAATCTCTCTCTGTGACTATAAACGAGTCAGTGAGTGTGACTGTGAGTGTGTGCATGTGTGTGTGCATATATATGTGTGTGTGTATGTGTGTGTGTCCAGTCACATGCGTGCATGTTTGCGTGTGTGTGTTTGAGCATACACATGCCCATATGTATACGTGTGTGAATCGTTCCATGTTCCTATGGTTCAACTTTAACTTACTGTTCAGAGCATCTGCCATGCTCTGGTGTATGTTATTTTGCTAAACCTAAACTGTGTGTGTGTGAGTGTAAGTGTGTGCATGTGCATGTGTGTGTGTCAGTGTGAGCATGTGCATGTGTGTGTGTGTGCGTTCGTGTTCATAGTCAAACACCCTGAGACATGAATCATAGGAATGTATATATTGATCTTCTACACGTACATGCATCCATGAACATTTAAAGAGGAGCAGAACACTGGCAGGCCTAAACATAAGTTTCCCTGAGGTATTGGGACAGTCCATCAGATAGCATAAATGAGATATGATCTTGGGCTGCCTCCAACCAGTCTGATCTTATGCCCAACAATTTACCTGCTCAGCTATTACAGTATTACAGCCTGGTGTGTGTGTTTGTGTGTGTGTGTGTGTGTGTGTGTGTGTGTGTGTGTGTGTGTGTGTGTGTGTGTGTGTGTGTGTGTGGTGTGCATGCATGTGTGCGTGCATGCATGTGCGCACCCCTGAGTGTTTGCAACTCTAGTGTGTGTGTGTGTTTGCAACTTCAGTGTGTGTGGTGTGTGTGTGTGTGTGTGTGTGTGTGTGTGTGTGTGTGTGTGTGGTACGCGCGCGCACACGCCTTCATACATAATGCATCCACCAGTGCAAATCTAAAACATGATCTGACACTATTAACATGTTTGCACAAACTATTCAAGGTATTACAGGACTAAACACTTCGATATGATCAATGGTTGCAACTCAACTTGGAGCCGCTAAATCCCAACAAAGTCGGACAAGTTTAAACTGGCAACTGCCGAGAACTTTCAATTCAAAACCTCGAAATCTAAGCCTTACCTTGATCCCTGAGAAAATCTACTTCTGTCGAAGTCATGATGGCAGTGATAGAGCTTCTGAGTGCTCAGTTTTACGGACTCTTCATCGTCATTTATAACAATAATTGACTAATCAAGCCGCTTGTTCCCATCACTTCAAACCAGGTTTGTTTACACGCTAAAGCTATCAGTAAGCTAATAGGAAATGGATTTGTGCCAAATAAAAATGTTCCGTTTAAGGACAGCGACTTCAAGTGGCGCTGTGTAAGTAAGTAAGTAAGTCTTCAATTTTAACGTCTTTCCACTTTAAGTGATACCAGACGGCCCTAAAATAGGAGACTGAGTGAAAGAGATGGATAGATAGATAGATAGATCTACTCTGTGTGTTGCGTGCGAGTGTGTGTTGTGTGTGTGTGTGTGTGTGTGTGTGTGTGTGTGTGTGTGTGTGTGTGTGTGTTGTTCTTCATATTAACGTCTATTCACATTAAGTGTGTGTGTGTGTGTGTGTGTGTGTGTGTGTGTGTGTGTGTGTGTGGTGTGTGGTGTGGGTGTGCGTGTGTGTGTGTGTGTGTTATAAAGAGTAATAACCAAGGGAAATTACCACAAGTAGTGGTCATATACAAACAGGATTCAGAACAACATTTTATACAACCATAGAAAAAAGATGGAAAAAACAAATGGGAAAAGAAATTCAAAAGGACTAAAACTACAATAAATGCCTATATAGGACATTAGCTATTAAACCCTTTAGCTATGTCAAACGTTAGCATTTACATTGTTCAAAACTGCGACTAATTGGTATATTCTCTGAAAAGGCAGGGGGAGGATAAGTTGTTCAAATTCTAACATTCAAGGTATGTGATGTGTATTTGATAATATATTCACCACATACTCTTTAACATCCTTTTTGCTGAAGTTGTGTGTGAATTTTTGCATGTATTCTTATCCTGAAAAAAAAATGCTTGAGTTGTCTTTTTTGGAACTGCATTTGTAATTTATTCTCTAAGTGATCAATGCATTTCACTTTTACGTTCTTCCCACTCGGAGCTGAATGTGAAAGCCGCTTGATTTGCCGTAAATGATTTTCTTTGAATTTGTATAAGGAAGCTTCTTCTAAAACTCGATAACCCTCTGCAATGGATTGAGGGACATGCAGTACTGTAGACCCCTGCTTGGTATTTCGTGCCCCTTTCTTCGCAGCCGATCCCCGATCAGCCACCTCATTATGAAAATAATCCTTTTGTGAAGGTATCCTGCAAAAGGTAAACATGAAATTCCTCGTAAGCACAGCAAGATTTACTATAAGTATTTGATATTGATTTAAGTTTAGGAGATTGCTTATTATGTTTAATTGACTATAAGGCATATAATTTATAAAACTGATTTTGAATCCACACAAAGTTAATATGTGAAAGAAACAGTATGGTTGATCTAAATAAAATGCAATGCCATGAGAATTAGCGATCAGTTCAGCTCGTTAAAATCACCGATTGATTTTCTTTACCAAATATTTGACTTTTCTACTTTTAGTGTTTGTATGACGAATGTGAACCTGCTTGATGATTTCTTAAAAGAGAGCCTTCGGTATAAATTTTAGATAAGGAAGTATATATGTTCTATATTAGTAAATGAAACCATTTAACTGCCATGATTATTTGGATTCTCAGTCTTTTTTCATGGTAATTTAATTCTACATCAAAGTGAGCTTCGCATTCATTTCCCAAACGCAGGGACAGGGACGTGAAACTGCTCTTTGTGGTCGACATCAGATGTTTAAAAATTTCAGAACGCTCGTAAAGATCTGATTTATCGGGTACCTATTTGTAAGTATTTTAAAGAGGTTATGTGTCGGGCTCTTTTGGGAGGAAAATCCTTGTTTCAGACCTCAT
>CM054144.1:51960374-51962874 GCA_028751875.1 Rapana venosa
TCTCTCTCTCTCTCTCTCTCTCTCTTCTCTCTCCTCTCTCTCTCTCTCTCTCTCTCTCCTCTCTCTCTCTCTCTCCTCTCTCTCATCTGAGATGGGGAAAAAAAGAAGAAAGAAAAACAAGAGGGCTGTTCAGTATAAGTTGCCAACATGTCGGCCATGTCTGAATAACGAAAAAAACAAAAACAACACTTAACAACAATACAACAGAAGAAAGAAAGGGAGACGGGATAGCCTAGTGGTCAGAACATTGCACTCGCAATCTGACGACCCGGGTTCGATTCCCGTTCAAGGGAATATTTTCCCCTAGAGTTAACATCAGTGCAGACTCCACTCTCCAAAGAGTCCTTCGGATGAGACTATAAACCGAGGCCCCGTGTGCGAACGCACGCACAACATCTTGCGCACACGTTCAATCCTGTTCCGCTTTTCGTAAGAGTAGGCCATTGTGTGACGGTGGGAAGAGATGACAGAATTTACAAAACCGCAAACACAGGGGGACTGGATGTAAAAAAAAGCACATAAGTTTTTATTCCATTATCCTCGATATAAAAGAGTAAAATAACATAAAAAAATATATATAGATTAAAAAAATTATCATTATTTTTAAAAACTTATATTTTACTTTTACTTGACACTATTAGCTCTGATCAGTAAGGATAGTCCCTTCTCAGGGCAAAGGCTGAATGAAAAAGTATGTCAATACTTATCTGTAACCCCAATCAATCAATCAATCAAACTTTTTCTATTCATTTTTCTAAGAGCTTCATTTACAAAAAGATCTACCCGCATACGGGCAGTCTTATAAATAACACATCGGCTTTTTAAAAAAATATATTTTTAAGGTCTTTCCTGGAGTGAGGGGTAATAGCCCGGGGAAGAGAGCAGAGGGGGAAGAGGGGAGGTGGTGTCTGTCTTCTATGTTCATGATATCATAATAATTATGATATGGCCTTTTGAGTTCCGAATGTTTTGCTGCGGGCATTCCAGGATTGTAAATGACATATCGGCTCTTCCTCTCCCCCCCCCCCCCCTTTTCTGGGGCGAGGGGGTAGGGGGGAGGAGAGGGGACAGACAGCATAAGGGGTAGGGTCCCAGCCTTTTATGTTACAACAATATCCCGACTGTTTTTTGTCTCGGGGTATAGCCACAGATGTGTGTGGCCTAGGGGTATATCCAGCGACAGCAGAGCATACCCTCCGGCTTATCATTTGAATGCATATTACATATCATTCGCTCCACAGAACTCTTTCAGTATATGAACGAGTTCTAGAAACTGTGTGCTGGTGAATAACTCGTCTTTCCTGTCACTTGCAGCAGTCCTTTTCTTCTCTTTTTTCTGTTATCTATTCATAGGATGGAGTCTACTACCCTCGCGCCCACCCCGTACCCACCTCCCGCCCCTACCAGTTCATATCCCCTTTCAGCTTCTTCCACTACTTTAGTCTGGGACCTCCCCCCCCCCCCCCCCCCCACCACACACACACACACAACACACCGCCCTTTTCTCTCTCTCTCTCCTCCCCCCTCCCTCCCTCTCTCTCTCTCTCTCTTCTCTCTCTCTCCAGCCTACTGATGTCTGGGCTTGGTTGGAAGGGAAGTCAGTCAGTTTTCTGTATTGTAAGAGAAGCCTATTCCAGTTTCCAAGATGAAAGTGTTGCATTTGACTTGTCTGTCAGGGCTGACCTTGGATACTGAACATTATCAAGGGCTGACCTTTGATACGGAACATTCTCAAGGGCTGTCCTTTGATACGGAACATTATCAAGGGCTGTCCTTGGATACGGAACACTCTCTGTCCTTTGATACGGAACATTATCATTGGCTGTCCTTTGATATAGAACATCCTCAAGGACTGTCCTTTGATATGGAACATTCTCAAGGGCTGTCCTTTGATATAGAACACTCTCAGAGGCTGTCATTTGATATAGAACATCCTCAAGTACTGTCCTTTGATATGGAACCTTCTCTGTCCTTTGATACGGAACATTCTCAAGGGCTGTCCTTTGATACGGAACCTTCTCTGTCCTTTGATACGGAACATTATCAAGGACTGTCCTTTGACATGGAACATTCTCAGGGGCTGTCCTTGGATACGGAACATTCTCAAGGGCTGTCCTTTGATACGGAACATTATCAAGGGCTGTCCTTTGACACGGAACATTCTCAAGGGCTGTCCTTTGATACGGAAAATTCTCTGTCCTTTGATACCTTTGATACGGAACACTCTCTGTCCTTTGATACGGAACATTCTCAAGGGCTGTCCTTTGATACGGAACATTCACTGTCCTTTGATACGGAACATTCTCAAGGGCTGTCCTTTGATACAGAACATTATCATTGGCTGTCCTTTGATACGGAACATTCACTGTCCTTTGATACATTATCAACGGGTGTCCTTTGATACGGAACATTCTCAAGGGGTGTCCTTTGATACGGAACATTATCATTGGCTGTCCTTTGATACGGAACATTATCATTGGCTATCCTTTGATACGGAACA
>CM054144.1:51967874-51970374 GCA_028751875.1 Rapana venosa
GGGGGAGGGTTATGCTGTTATCTCCGTTGAGCTTGTCCACTTAATGACAAAAACCGCTTTACGACACAGCAACAATCTTACTCTGGGGAGAGTTCACGTAGATGACATGACTCACAGTCGCTCAGTATAGTGCGAGTCGGAGTCAGTCATGATGTGTGTGTGTGTATGTGTGTGTGATTGTAACAATAGCCATAATAATTTATTCAATTTTTGCAGGCTGCTTTGATTTGTTGCTTTACAAGATTCAGCGCTATATAAATTCCATATATTCTTCTTCTTCTTCTTCTGAACAGTATATAATAATATGATATTGTTATTTTTTTTATATGGCGAAAAATCAAGGTTTCATGACAACGGAATTTTAATTAATTATTTTTTTTAGTGCAGTATAAGCATAGTGGTATAAAGTATTCATCTAGTTTCAGAGAATGATATATAACTTTTCTTAACTATGTGTCAGGAAACGTTTGGTTTCAAAGTTTCAATGATTCGGGTGTTGTTTGTTGTTGATGTTGTTGTTGTTGTTGGTGGTGGTGGTGGTGGTGGTGTGTGTGTGTGTGTGTGTGTGTGCGTGCGTTTGTGTGTGTGTGTGTGTGTGTGAGAGAGAGAGAGAGAGAGGGAGACAGAGAGAGAGAGAGACAGACAGACAGAGACAGACATTGACAGACAGACACACACAGGCAGACAGAGAAAAAGACAGAGACAAAGGGGAACAAGTACTCACTCACTCACTCAGTCCCATGTCCCAAAGGACGTAGGGTGGACATGAGAGAAGACGCAACAGAGATCTTTTTCCATGCTTCCCGATCCTGTGTGGCTAGTAGAAGGTGTTGCAGGGGTTGGGCGGTCCAGTCTTTGATGTTGTCAACCCATGATTTCTTTTGGCGACTGTTCCCTGCAAGATGGTTTTTGCTAAGGTGTTGTGTCTTGTGGTGTGACCAAACAACATCAGTTTTCTCCTCTTTATGGAGGAGAGCAAAGGTTCTTGGGGGCCCACACGCTTTTTAAATTTCTTCTTTCACATAGTTATTGGTCTTGTGTTCTTTGTATGATATTTTGAGGAGTCTTCTGTGGCACTTGTTCTCGAATGCTTGGATTCTCCTCTCTAGCTCTGCTGAACAAGTACATCTGTACTAAGTCCATCTCTTTTCCAGGCAGCAACTATCATGTCACCACGCTTCTACCTTTCTTTCACACTGTCAGCATTCCTGTCAAGACATTGCCCTGCACACGCGCGCACACACACACACACACACGCACCACACACACACCCACACACACATAGACCCCCCCCCCCCCCCCCCCACACACACACACACACACCACACCACACCACACACACACATAGACACCCCCCCCCCCCCCACACACACACACCAGACCCCCCCCCCCCCCCCCCCCCCCCCCCCCCCCCCCCCACACACACACACCCACACACACAAGGAAGCGTGAACAAAACCCTGACACGTATAGATGCCCTACTCCCTACCTCCCTCCCTCGCATACGACGGACGATGTGTGTGTGTGCACGAGCAGCAAGCAAGCAAGCAAGCCTACTAGCACTTCAGGAGCTGGCACGAAACCCAGCTTATAGCAGCCTACTCTAGCAGCTCTCTCTTTACTCTCTCTCTCTCTCCCTCTCTGTCTGTCTCTGCCTCCCCGTGTGGCTGCAGTAGGCTAAGCCTAGCCAAGTCCATCTCAGTTGACATCGATCGTTGTTCATTTGGGGAGGAGGAGGAGGAGGACAAGGGACTAGGAGAATCCTTCACGACAGCAGCTGTGCCAGTTTTGCCACTACAGGAGTTAGGCCTAGTAGGTCTGGCTTGTCCCTTTCTCTCTCTCTCGCTCTCTCTGTGTGAATAGCTAAGACGTGAGGCTAGAGTGATGTGAGAGGCGCGCTTGTGTGGTGAAGTAGAGCTTGTGTGTGATGTTTGTATTCATTCACTGAAACAAGAGGATTTTCTGGTTGTATTACTACTACTAGTGTTGTGTAGGTGTAGTGATGGTGTATGTATCATTCTGGCGCTACTGGTGTTGTGTAGACCGTGTATCAAGAGAGACTTGAGGGTTTGTTTTGAACTTTCCTTTTGTCAATATTTTTGTGTGTTGTTGTGTATACATTTGTGACGTGCCAGGAGGAATGCTTCTCGTAAAGATGCGAGTGCGCGCGCGTCTTTCAACGGTTAATGTAGAGAACATGTTGTGATTGTTTTGATCATTGGGGGTTTTGTTGTTGTTGAAAGAAGGCTGTGAGTTATTAACTTTCACTACCGTTGGTTTTCCCGAACATTGTGTGCGACATTACTAGTTTTCTTCTTTTGTATGTTTGGTTTTTTCTCCTCCCAGTTTGACGAGAACTTGTGATTTCAAGGACGCAGTCAGTCTCCAGCAAATGTGGTGCCGGTGTTAATGAATGGGTCTAAATATCCTGTATTTCTTTCTCTGCTGGATGGTTTAATTAAAGGTGAGTTGTTGTTTTTAAGCGCAAGCACCCCTCCGC
>CM054144.1:51972874-51975374 GCA_028751875.1 Rapana venosa
GGAGTATGTGGATGGGTGGTGTGGTGTATAGGTGGTTGGTGGAGGTGGGGGGGGGGGGTGGGTGGTGAGGATTGGTGGGGTGTTTGTGTAAGATTTGTGTGTGCATTCGCCCGCGTGCGTGCGACTGCGCGTGTGTGTTGTGTGTGCGCGCGCGCGTGTGCTCTTGTGTGTATAACATTATGTATTTGCATGTGTGCATATGTGTGTGTATGCGCGCGTGCATATGCGTAGGTACGTGCATGCAATGTCATGTGTTAATGTGCCTGCATGCATGTAGGTGCGCGCGTAGATGTGTGCATGCATGTGTTTGTGTGCCTGCATGAGTACATACATGCATGCACTCGTGTACGAAGTGTCAGTACACGTACGCGCTCATGCACACGTCAATTTGACTGTGTCCAAATGTGCATGTGCACACATGGGAATCTTTATGGGATTCGAACCCGCGACCTTCCAGTCGGTAACCCAAGGTGCTAGCCACTGCGCCATGGCGTCTGGCATGCATGTGTGTGTTTCTATGTGTGCCTCCACGCATATAGGCGCGTGCGTGTATGCGTGCGCACACACGTGTACAAAATGTCAGCACATGTACGTCAATATGACTGCGTCCAAAATGTGCATGTGCACACACGCGTGCGTACGAACACGCGCGAGCGCAAACATGCAGGTTTGAGGGAAGGAAAATGCTGAGGAAGCACAAAGACGGTGCCAGAGATTTGGTCAGGTTTTTCTTGTTGCAGAAAATCCACCAACAACACTTCAGCATTGAGATCAGACAGAGAGAGACAGACCACTGCACTGCAATTAGGCTTCGGCTCAGTTAGCCGCCAGTTATTAGTACGTAGGACTGGTGATATATCATATCTTTGTCTCTCTGTCTCCGTCTCTGTCTGTCTGTCTGTCTGACTGTGTTTGTCTTCTCTGACTTTGTCTCTGTCTGTCTCTCTCTTTCTCTGTCTCCTCTGCCTGTCTCTGTCTTTCTGTCTTTGTTCTCTCTCTCTCTCTGCTTGTCTATCCGTCTCTCTCTCTCTCTCTCTCTCTCTCTCTCTCTCTCTCTCTCTCTCTCTCTCTCTCTCTCTCTCTCTAGCTTTGTATGTATCTTTCTCTGTCTCTATCTCTGTCTCTCTCTGTCTGTCTGTCTTTCTCTGAGTATGAGGTTTATTATTAAGATGTATCCCTACGGGCGGGGACTGAATGTAAAAAAGCACATGAATGCTTATTCATTATCCTCGAAATAAAAGAATTTGTCATTGTCATTGTATGCTACTTCTTATATTTTTTTTGACTAAGAGAGAGAGAGAGAGAGAGAGAGACAGAGACAGAGACAGAGACAGAGAATTACGAAATACGAAATATTATTTAAAGAGGGTAATAGATTAAGTACAATGACTTTTTTGTCATCCAGCCCTCAAAAAGGGTTAAAAAAAAAGTGTAAACACCAAAGCAAAGCAATATGTTTGAAAGAAACAAAATATATGGAAAGGAAAAGAGTAAAGGACACGACAAAAGAGAAAATACGCCAAGAATATACAAATACATCAAGCACAAGAAGGTAGTAATGTCGTCGCTATCGTCGACGCCATTGTAGTAGTAGAGCAGCAGCAGCAGCAGCAGCAGCAGCAGTAGTAGTAGTAGTAGTAGTAGTAGTAGCAGCAGCAGTAGAGATGATGATGTTCTACTATGCGGGGTAGTGATGACTGTCAGTGCCGACGATGATGATGGTGATAATAAAAACGACAGCGATGAAGATGATGACAAGAGAGAGAGAGAAAGAGAGAGAGAGAGAGAGAGAGAGAGAGAGAGAGAGAGAGAGAGAGAGAGAGAGAGAGAGAGAGAGAGGCAGCAGACAGACAGACAGAAACAGAGACAGAGACAGAGAGAGACACAGACAGAGAGAGACACAGACAGAGAGAGACACAGAGACAGAGAGAAACAGAGAGACAGACAGAGATAGAGAACCCAAAGTGGCAAACTCTGTGGGCCCAAGACTCTTTGATGCCTGTGCTTTGGAATTAGGGAAGAAGCCAGACTGGGCTGTTCAGATCAGGTTAGTCCAGCCACTGATGAGAAAACAACAACACTACCACTTGTGTGTGGCAGGGGAAGGAAAGTAATGAAGCGAGGGAGAGGAGAGAGAGAGATGGAGAGAGAGGAGGGAGGGAGAGAGAGAGGGAGAGGAGGGGGAGAGGGAGGGAGAGGAGAGAGAGGAGAGAGGGAGAGGAGGGAGAGGAGGGGAGAGAGAGGAGGGAGAGAGAGCGAGAGGGAGGGAGAGAGAGGGAGAGAGAGAGAGGGAGAGAGAGGAGAGGGAAAAGACAGGGGGAGAGAGGAGAGAGAAAAGAGAGAGAGAGGGAGAGAGAGCAAGAGAGAGAGAGAGCAAGAGAGAGGGGAGAGAGAGAGAGAGAAGAGAGAGAGAGAGAGAGAGAGAGAGAAAGAAGAGAGCAAGAGAGAGAGGGGCAGAGGGAGAGAGAGACAGAGAGAGAGAGAGAGAAAGAGAGAGCAA
>CM054144.1:51980374-51982874 GCA_028751875.1 Rapana venosa
GCGGGAAAAGAAATGAATGCTTAGTCCATTCATCTCGAAAAAATAAAAAATATTTAAAAGAATGAAAAGCAAGAAAGAAAATGAATAAAGAAAACCGTTTCCAAAAGAACGTTCTTAGTTCCATTAAAAAAAAAAGTACACTGAGCTTGGGGGGAAAGATGTTGGGGATGGGGAGGAGAGAAGTGGCGAGAGAAATAGGATGCAAGATGGGAAGGAGAGGATTGGGGGGGGGGGGGGGTGTTGGTATGTATTGGAGGAAGGAGCTTGGAGTGGAGAAAGTGAGGAGAAGAGCGGAAAGGGAAGGGGGGGGGGGGGGGGGGGAGGGTTGAGGAGGTTCGTTTTTAGCGTTAATGGCTTTCCCATGGGAAATTCCTTCCTCGTTGTAAGAAAGAGCCAGAGGGCCCCGTTTTGATCTGTCAATGGAACTAACACGTATTAGCTCGTCTCATTAATTTTTTAATTTTTAATTATTTCATGTTGATTTCATTTGTTGAATGTTGTCAGCTTTAACGCTTGGTTCGTTTTTACTTTAAGATAATTGTAATAAAAAAAAGAAAAAAAAGTGGCAGTTGGATTCCATTTCTTGACTGTTGTCAGCTTAGACAGTTTGTCCGCATTTATTTTGAATGAATATGATAAAATAGTAGCGAATTAATGTCGTGTAAACAGAACTATGTTAGTCAAGTCATTGTCACTCAGTGGTTGCATTTTGTAAACTGGACAGGGCAAGAAGAAGTCTGAACAAAGTCATGTTTAGACATATAGACGCACATTGCTACAGCGGTCTCCACAATATAAGTCTACAATGAATACGAATATGAATACCAGTACGAATTTTTTTTTATATTGAGGGTAAATGGATAATTGTACAACAAATTTCAAGTAAATAAAAAAAGACACACAAACAGACAAACAACAAACAAACAGACAAACAACTAACAAACAAACCTGAAATTCTGATTTAGCACACTGACATCCAATTTCAAACTACCTTCAGCAAATCCCTTCATACTCCCCATCTTCTCACCATCAGTTTTTCATACAAATAACACACATATGTTTACATATACACATACACCTACGTATGCATACACAAAACATATACATAAAAAAAATTAAATCGGAGAGAGCAGTCGAACAGAGAGAGAGAGAGAGAGAGAGAGAGAGAGAGAGAGAGAGAGAGAGAGAGAGAGAGAGAGGAGAGAGAGAGAGAGAGAGATAGAGACTAGGAGGAGTAGAAATTGGAATGACATTCAACATGAATTGAAAATCCTTTCATACAATAAAACAGATTATGCATAATTATTGAATATCTTCGTAATCGTGAATAAAACAACAAACATGCGAAACCAAGCAAACATAAACAAGTAAGTATGTCGATTTTGTGTTTATATCGTAACTCTTTCAATTATTCATTTGTTTTTTTTCATCTTTCAATTATTCGTTTATTTTGTTAATCTTTCAATTATTCATTTTTTCATCTTTCAATTATTCCTTTATTATGTTAATCTTTCAATAATTTGTTTAGCTTGTTAATCTTTCAGTTATTCTTTTGTTTTCTTCATCTTTGAATAATTCTTTTATTTTGTTCATCTTTAAATTATTTGTTTGTATCGTTAGTTTTTCAATGAACCGGAATACCTAAACAAATAGGGAATATCCTAACTTTATGAGATGTTTAAGCATAATCATGGAGCACCGTCTAAGCATAATCATGGAGCACCGTCATCGTCAAAAGAAAACAAACAAAAAGCACCACAAAGCAAACAAAATAAGCGAAAATTATCAAGCAAATCGATTGTCCGTTAATCTCTCAATCAACGAGAAAACCACGTCAAATAGGAATTATCATATGCGAGATGCAAACACAATCATCAAACATCGTCATTATGATAAAAAACACACACCAAATAAACAAAACAAAACAAACATAAAGAAGAAGCCTAAATCAGTTTATTCGCTTATCTTCAATCACTCCCCCTCCCCCCCCCCCCCCACACCCCCCTCACCCTTTAAACGAAACAAACTAACACCATCCATAGAAGGAAGGTGGCAGGATGGTTAAGACGTTCGCCTGCCTAACAAGTCAACCGTGAGATTCTGGGTTCAATTCCCAGACTTGCCCTTTCTTCCCAGTTTGACGAGAAAATCGAACTGAATGTCAAAGTCCCTCAGATGAAACTATAAACTGATACCCCGTGTGCCAATGCTTGCAGAACATCTTGCATACACGTTAGAACCCGTTCCATCTTTCGGAAGAGTAGACCATTGTGTGCTTACAGGTGACGCAATTTATAAAAGGCAGCACACTGGTGTGGTGTTTAGACATCATTCCCGAAGTCGGAATGCGGCTACCTAAATTGTGGCAAAAACGGTTGCATAGGCAAAAATCTCACCATTGGTGAAACTCGAAGGTCTGTCTATCCGATGGACAGAAAAAAGGAGAATGACCAACAGACAGGCGAAGAGATGGACAGGAGAGAGAGAGAGGAGAGAGAGA
>CM054144.1:51987874-51995374 GCA_028751875.1 Rapana venosa
ATAAACACCATTGAAAAAAATAGTGAATGTAGGTTGCTAAAGGGGACAGTATAAACACAATTGGGCTTGAGCACTCACCCATAGGACTAGAAATGAACTGACAAAAAAACAAACATCTGTTTAAATCAACTTTGTATAAAATGTGCATTAAAAACATGCCTCTTAGTCTTAAACACGGCATTTACTCTTCCTACAAAAAGAAAAGCGAGAGTCAGGCCTGTCGGGGTTTAAGGCACGTACAATGTGAAGAGATAACATCAACCCAGAGCACTTTCAGACAGGCTGAAAGAGTTGAATATCCATTAGATATTGGGCAAGTATTTCATGATCTGACATTGACCGAAGATAACACTTTGTTTACATGCCCAAATAATTCAGTGTGTAAGCCTCGGCCTGACTTATGATTATCGCGTCTTGAAGATGTACTGATGGAAACTAGACTGGGATAGCTTTAAATACAAGCTTTAAACACAAACTGGGCTTGAGCACTCTCCCATATGACTAGAAATGAACTGACAAACACATTATTACATTTTGCTTTGACTGCGAACAGCCATCTCAAGACGTCCCACACTGTCCACAAAAACTTGTATGAAGTGCATTGAAGTTCACAGGAAGTGTCTCTGGATGTGCGGAAATCTTGGTACTCTTATCTAATCTTGACCATGGCCGATAGGTCTTGGCTTGTGTGTGTTTAGCCTTCCCTATTTTTGTTCAGCCTAAAGGTGAGTGCGCATTTTGTTCACTATGTCGAAGTCTGTTAATGATTCTTCGTCGAGAACTCCTCAAATTCCGGATTCTGTTCTCCCACTCTCGATAACCATTCAAAGCGGTACCGTACTCGATTCGGAAAAGAAACTTCTTGTGTACAAGACCAAACCATCTGCGGTGATATTTAGTGATATTTAGCGATGTGCGGTGATATTTAGTGATGTACGGTGATATTTAGTGATGTGCGGTGATATTTAGCGATGTGCGGTGATATTTAGCGATGTGCGGTGATATTTAGCGATATGCGGTAATTATGCCACCCGGTCTGTCCGTCCGTCTGTCCGTCTGTCTGTCCGTCTGTCTGTCTGTCTGTCTTGTCTCCTCTCTTGTCGTCAACATAGTCACTACCCCCACCACCAAAAAGAATGAATAATTCGACCTGTATGGTCGTGCCAATTTCTCCATGGTTTCCATTTATATATCAACACCATCTGCTCTCCGAGTATATGAAACTTAGTATACTCGGGAAGTTTACTCGGAATTAAAGCACTCCCAACGTTGGCACAGAACCGTTTGCTACAGGCCAGACTTTTATAACTCCTCCTCCCCTCCTTCCCCACTAAACACCCTTGAAGAAATTTACAATGTGTTATGCCCACCCTGCTCGATTCGATTTTGTCATCGGTTGATTAATACACTTGAAAATGAAGTCAGCGCGATTAGCATTAGTAGAAGTAGGCTACAGGGACTTACATCGAGTTTTAATGTTGCAGACGACATTGATGGCCTGGCAGTCTCTCCCCTCTCTCTCCCCCTCTCTCCCTCCCCTCCCTGTCTCTGTCTTGCCCTTCATGGGATGATTAAAGTGTTTTTGACTTGAATAGACTGTAAACAAGAGATTGCCGAGCTCGTAAATACAAAGATTGGACAAAGCATCAAGAAAACAGGGTTTGGGTAGCAGCGCCCAAAGTATCAAATTGATGACTGGCATCAACTTTGCCTGCCGTGATATCGCTGCCAACATCTACATTTCCAAGCACAAAAACCTAGACACTGTTCAACAGAGCGGGGTTTAAGGCAGAAAATCTCTTAAGGACAGCGAAAGCAAATGCAGCGTTGTTGATTCTGAAACCTGTATGGAAGGACACACGCACGTGCGCGCGCACGCACACACCTACACACACGCACGCACATGGTTCGAATCCTGTTCAAGGGGATGTTTCCCCCTGGAATTAACAATGCCGACTCCACTCTCCCTAGAAGTCCTTCGGATGAGACTATAAAACGACGTCCCGTATGCTAAAGCACGTAGAGCATCTTGCGCACACGTTTTTGGAAGAGTAGGCAATTATGTGCCAGTGGGAACGGATGACAAAATCTACAAAAACTTCATACACACGGGGACTGGATGTGAAAAAAAGCACATGAGTGCTTATCTTATTATCCTCGAAACAAAAGAAGAAAAAGTAAATAAGTGAACAGACACACGCAGGCACGCAAGCACGCAGGCACACAACACACACACACACACACACACACACACACCACACACACACACACACACACACCACACACACACACACACACCACACACACACACACACACAACTAATTAAATAAACAAACACACGCACGCAAGCACGCAGACACGCAAGCACGCAGGCACGCGCGCATACACACCCACCCACCCACCCACCCACACACACACACACACACACATATATATTATATATTATATATATATATATATATTAATATATATATACACACGCACACACGCACGCACACAGCAACGGACAAAATAATATCGCAGATTGGACAGGGAACCACTTGGGTAGACTAAAGGTCAGACCCGTACAACGGACGTAAAGGAACACGGTAAACAGGTCTTCAGTACAATTCTCCAGTGATTCTAAAGAGCATGTAAAGGGTAAAGGATACCCGTCCAAAAGTATACAAGGTGATACCTGTAGGTGTTTGTTGGCAAAGCAGATGCGGGTATGGAATTTGTCACAGATTGATAAAAGAAAAAAAAAACACTATTAAAAATGTATGCATTAATAATAATAATAAAAATAAATGGAACTTATATAGCGCTATATCTTGCAAAGACAAATCAAAGCGCATGCATTCAACCTAATCTTACACAGTCATGCAATCAATGATAAATAATTAGAGTGAGGAACATGAAGCAATGACATTAATAAAAAGAGAAAGTGAGATAATTAGAATGCTTTAATAGTTTGATGTCCCACCATCTCGTCCCAGTTTTAACGAGTATACGTTAGAGGGGGTGGTGGTGGTGGTGGTGGTGCAGTTGGATATTTCACCTTGGCGGTTTTTGTGTCACTAAAAGCCTTCGGTGTAACGTTTCTATTGAGTTTTTGTTATTGTTACAAACAATTGGCATTTCTCACCAACATTGGTATTTTATTTATATTTATTTATTTATTCTTTTATATCGAGGATAATGGAATAAGCACTCATGTGTTTTTTTTTACATCCAGTCCCCGTGTGTATGCGGTTTTGTAAATGTTGTCATCTGTTCCCACCGGCACACAATGGCCTATGGTATCAACAGGTATGTTTACTAATATACGTTTTAATCTCCGAAGTCAGAATGCTGCTACCTTAATGGCGAGGAAAAAAAAAGTCGCATACGCAAAATATCGCCATCGGTAAACCCCGGAGCTGTAGCCGAGGAACAAAAAGTTATATAATATATATATACTATACCACACACCCCACACCCACACCACACACACAACACACACATATATATATATATATATATATATATATATATATATATATATAAAATTATAAAGAACATAAGGCACAAAGATTCGTTAGCCACTTATTTTCATATACATTTTTTTAACCACTATTATTTTCATATATTTTCCTTCTCTTTCTATTTTTCATCTTTTGCTGGCAGCAGTGGTAGACCACAAGAATATCTATTTATTCTTAGGGCAGCAATAGACACTTCTGAATTATGGAGGGTGTCTTGCTGTTAGTACCACAGAGGATGAGAGAGGGAGGCTTCAAACACTGCCGGGATTTCTGAAGAGTGCTCAGCCAAGAGCCGAAACTCGAGTCAGGTCAGGCCAAAGGCATGGTCTTTAATTATTCCCCCAAATGCTGCCTTCAAAGTTTTATATTGAAGTGAATTTTTTATTTTTCTTTTACCAACTTGGATGAAAGGAATAGCTTAAAATGGGAATGAAGATGTAACCGGGTAACCTGGGCACCAAATTGTTTAATTATTCCCCAATGTTTTCAATTTTAAATTGATTGTGAATTTTTTTCCCGAATTTTGCGACCATAAAATAAATTTTATATGGATATATATTGATAATAGACCTGTCACTGTTTTCTCCTATTAGTTTTGTCTTTAACGGGTACTTCTGTGAATGTATCACGCTGGACCCTTGGCCTTTCCGTTCCTTATATTATTGTTGTCAGGAAGCCAGATGCCGCGGTAGGGGTGATGATGTGAGAGAGAGGCATAGAGCGCCAGATTGATGTTGCGTAGAGAGCAGAAGAGGGGGGATGAGGAGAGGGGAGAGAAGGGGGGGGAGAGGAGAGAGAGAGAGAGAGAGAGAGGGGGAGGGAGGAAAAGAGAGAGAGGGGGGGAGAGAGATGAGAGGGAGGGAGAGAGGGGGGGGGGGGGGGAGAAGAGAGGGAGAGGGGGGGGAGGAACAAGAGAAGGGGGAGTGGAGGAGGAGAGAGGGGGGACAGCGAGAGAGGAGGGGGGAGGGACAGGAGGGGTGGAGGGAGAGGGGGAGAGAGGAGGTAGAGAGAGAGGAGGACGAAGAGAGGGACGAGAGTGCAGACAGTGAGGGGAGGGGGAGGAAGCGAGAGAGGGGGGGAGAGGTATTTTGGAGGATTGAGAGTGGGGGGGGGGGGGGATGGGGGGGGGGGAGGGAGGGGGGAGGGGGGGGGAAGGGGGGGGTGGTTAGAGGGGGGGGCAGAGAGAGAGGGAGAGAGAGAGAGACATACACAGACAGAAAGATTTTTGTGACACACACACCCTCCCCCTTTTATTTTTCGTTTTTCTCTCCTGGCCGTCTCGTTTAATAAAGTGTTCCTGAACTCTCAGAGGAAGCTAGCTGCTGGTCTAGATACCCGATCACCCCAGTTGGTCTATCACCTTCTATTTGCTGAGTGTGTAGAAAGATATGGCTTTCCCGTTAATGCTTGTGTTGACAAAACAAAAGAAGAATTGAAAGATATGAGGACGGAAAGAAGACTGGAATGGAAAAATGATTTCACATTAATTTTTCTCTGTGAAATCCGATTCATCTTTTATCTGTATGGTTTTATGAGGTTTTGATAGAATTGCAAGTGATGATAGAGATGTAAACTTGAGTCCTATTGATTTAAGGGAATATTCTGCCTTTGTGAAATGGAATTAGTTTCACCATTTTAAAGATAAACAGAAAAGTGTTTGTGTCAGAACGTAGGTTATTGACAGAGTGCTCCCCCTACCTTTAAAAAAAAACGACACGCAAATAGACAAGACACAAACAACAGGAAACAAAAACAAACACAACACTGGAAGATAAGAGTTTCGTGGAGTTTTATTAAGCAAAACACGAGCTATATTGTTGTACTGAATGCCTTTCTTTTTAGGTAATAAAATATTTGGTAGTGGTAATGAAGATGTGTATAAATGAATAAATAATAATAATAATGATAATAATAATAATAATAATAATAATAATAATGTATGGAATTTATATAGCGCTGACTCTTGTAAAGCAACAAATCAAAGCGCTGTATAGTTTTTGTGCAGCACGTGGGGAAATAATGTCCGCAAACAAAACAAACAATAAAAATGTAAAAACATGTCATAAAACAACAGTAACGTTTTTACAGTGGGAAAGAGGTTGAAATTCGTTTTGGCTTTTAATGTCGCGTGTACTTTATTTACAACAATAAACTTGGTGACACAGACAAGCCATCTTAACAAAGCATCAGAGGACATACGTAGCCTGTAACGGAATTCCAAGGACAGTACTGCTACCAATGGATACTTGAGTTGCCGGAGAGATGGACTGTGTCAATATGGATGTACGGGTGCGAAGTATCATACACCAAATATGATAGGTCTCATGTCATCATTGCATCTCGGGTTTTACAGGGTTGTATCAAATTTGAAGAAACGGACACCTATCGATGTTCGTTATGGCGAATTGGGGAAATATTTTTAATATATTATATATATATAATATATATATATATATATATTTATATATATTTATATATATATATTATATTATATATATATATATAAAATATATATTAAAAATATATATATAAATATTAGGGTAATATATATTGGAAATTTGTGCAGATTTTTGGCGCTGGATTGTTAGTCATATCTTGAGCATGTGTAAGTTTTCACGTAACCTATAATGTATATTTTGGTTTATTGTTTCTTTGTTTGGGGCTTTTTGTGCATTTGTTATGTCGAGAAAAACATCTGCATCTTTTTGAATATAATTTTTTATGATATTTGTTTTAAGTGGTATTTGGGGCCCAGCAACCTTTGCTGAAGAACTCGGTAATCCATAACTTTGAAAAAAAATCAATTCATACTTAGAAAACACACACATTGTAAACTGTATAAATGTACGTTTTTCTTTGAAAACTACTTACAATATTGCCAGAATCACCAGTTTACTCGTGCCTCCAAGTTAAGAAAGTTAAACCGTATTTTATTTAATTTAATTTAATTTATTCTTTTATAACGAGGATAATGGAATAAGCACTTATTGCTTTTTTACATCCAGTCCCCGTGTGTATGCGGTTTTGTAAATTCTGTCATCTCTTCCCACCGGCACACAATGGCCTACTCTTACGAAAAGCGGAACAGGATTTAACGTGTGTGCAAGATGTTCTGCGTGCGTTCGCGCACGGGGCCTCGGTTTATAGTCTCATCCGAAAGACTTTTGGGGAGAGTGGAGTTTGCACTGATGAGATAACTCCAGGGGAAAATATCCCCTTGAACGGGAATCGAACCCGGGTCGTCAGATTGTGAGTGCAATGTTCTAACCACTAGGCTATCCCGTCCCCCCGTAAGCTTCCCTATGCAGCAAGAAGCGGTGCAACGGTTGGATAGGAAACAAAAAGTCTGTGTAGAAATATAGTGTTTTTCTACGAGTAACAAACTCTCTGTGTGTAGGAAAGTGCAGCATTTCCATAGGGAAACGATCTTTCTGTTAAGAAGAATGCAGTCAGTTCTGTAGCAGGAGGATCCCGCCGTCTCTGAAGATAACAGGCGGCACATACATCCTCTCACTTCAGTCCCGTTGGGAAGAGGGTCAGGTGGGTCCAGTGGTCCTCCCATTCTCGCATGACACAGTCTCTGCCACAACGGCTATAGACAAAACGTGGACAGCGGGACGACGGTCCCGTTTTGCCCTCTCTCCCTCCAGCCGCCTCCTCCTCCATCCTTGAGCCCCTGGAGTCAACTTCTTCTCCCCCCCCCCCCTCCCCCCCCCCCCCCCCCCCCCCCCCCCCATCTTTCTCCCGTAAACTTCCCCAAGCACTGTGCCCCTTAACCCGTCGCCAACCTCCACAACCCCCTCTCCCCTTCCCCTGCAGCCGTAAGAGCTCATAACATAGTTCCAGTTACACACATTCTGGAAGCACAGCGCCAGTCAAGACCGCGTCCTGCAGCCAGTTCACCTCACAGGATGTTCCTGAGAATGTGGCCGACCTTCAAACGATGTGCGCGTGGCCAAATCCACGGAGACGGCTCCAACAAAGTGAAAGGTG
>CM054144.1:52002874-52012874 GCA_028751875.1 Rapana venosa
TGTTGACCTCACAATTGTGCACTGCTCCTGCTTTTGTAAGATTAAAGGATGGGTGGAGTAGCCTAGTGGTTAGAACATTGCACTCGTGACCTGATGGCCCGGGATCAAGCCATAGAGGCAACCTGAGACTACAGAGGCAACCCGTTCAAGGGGATTTTTCTCCCGGGGGGAACATCACTACTGACCCCACTCCCCTGAAAGTCCTTCGGATGAGACTATAAGCCGAAGTCCCGTTTGCAAACGCAAACAGATCTTGCTCAGATATTAAAACCTGTTCCACTTCGCGGGAGAGCAGGCCATTGCGTGCCTGTAGAAACGGATGACAATGATTAAAACCAAAATAAAAACTTTGAATGCATCGTGTTTAAACATCGTCCCCGAAGTCAGAATGCGGCTACCTTCATGGTGGACGAAAACGGTCGCATACGCAAAAACTCACCATCGGTGAACCTCGGAACTCTAGCCATAGAACGAAAGGAATAACCTAAAAAAATGGTAAAAAAAAGAAATAATGACATTTAGAAGGAAGACTAAAAAAAAAAAAGCGGTCTAAACGCATTGAGACAGCTGTCCTTTATTTCGTTGTTATTGATTCGTCGTTTACCAGTCCCACGACTTCTTTCCATTAGATTACTCTTCTCTTCTCGCCTCCTAACCTCTCTCTCTCTCTCTCCTCTCTCTCTCTCTCTCTCTCTCTCTCTCTCTCTCTCTCTCTCTCTCTCTCCCCCCCCCCCCCCTTCCCC
Source organism: Rapana venosa (assembly GCA_028751875.1). Taxonomy (NCBI): domain Eukaryota; kingdom Metazoa; phylum Mollusca; class Gastropoda; order Neogastropoda; family Muricidae; genus Rapana; species Rapana venosa. Next base: position 52,003,618 of record CM054144.1, read on the forward strand.
GTTTTGTCGTCTGCGCTGAAAACGGCTTATTGATCTACCCTGCGCAATTTTCTCTAGGGTCTGTCTGACCCTAGCCCTGTGATTGTAAAGCAGAACGATTTGTCTTTTACATTGTCTAGTCTCTTCGACATGATTTATGGCGAGCAATGCCTGGTTCTGTGTCGTCTCTGCCAGGGTTCCTTAGTCTGTCTTCGTGTGCAGTTTGTCTCTTAACGGTAACGCCCCCCCCCCCCAACCCCCCAAAAAAACCCCAAACAAACCCCACAAACAAACAACAGAAAACCCAGAGAAAAAACAAAAAACCAACCCAGGTAAACCTTCGTCAGTATCTGCCTTCCGCTTCCTCACCTTTTCGTTCACGTTCCTATCTTCTGTTCCCGCACCTGTGGTTGTTAAAGCAGATTATGTTTGCCGTTACTGAGAGTTCCGTTTTAAGCTATAAGCGTCGCCCATTTTTGCGTTCAAAGGTTGACAGGAATTGAATTCATTACAGTGAATGTGAGGTCATATTGGAGAGAAAGAAAAAGTGAGAGAGAGAGAGAGTGTGTGTGTGTGTGTTTGTGTGTGCGCGCGCGTGTGTGCGTGTGCGTATGTATGTGTGTGTATGAGAAAGAGAGAGAGAGAGAGGAGGAGGAGGAGGGGAAGAGAAGAAGTGTACATGCACATACATTTTCGGGTGTTTCTGAGCACAAGCGTAACATATTCAGTGGAAAAGTATTTTAACCGTTGGCTCAGAATAGAAACACATTTTTTTCCAAAAAGAAGAGAGAAACATTTCTGGAAATTGCCTGACGATTATTTGACCGAGGAGGGAAAAAATCCCGAGTAAAGTAAATGTCCTGATCTTTCTCTTGTTGAGCTAGTCGAACTCGTTAGCCTTCTTCTCTTTCCTTTTCCTTGTCTTTAAGTAACAAAGCCCCAAAGTAAGACGAGAGAGGTGCTGAAGCACAAATTTCAGTGGCCTGTAATCTGGTTGAAGCTGGTTATTGATTTCGTGGAAGGATTCACTTTTATTGATTTCGTAGGTTTCATTTTCGAAGAATACGACTCAAAGGTTCTTGCTTCCTTCCTCTTACTGTGCCTATTTTTACAGGAGTTAGAGACGTAAGAAATATCTCCAAGAAAGGAAAGGTACGTTAATTTTTTCCATGTGTATTCATTCATTCATTCAGTCAGTCAGTCAGTCAGTCAGTCAGTCAGTCAGTCCAAAATTATTTTTTTTTCTTTCTATTCCTTTGTTGCTATGCCAGTTACCCATTGACTGTATTATTGTTGTTGTTTTTGTCGTTCTTCTTTTTCGTCGTCGATCGCTCAGACAGAAACTATTGTTGTCTGTCATATGAGCGAAAATGCGTTGCGCTGCCGTTAAGCGCCTGGCAAGTCAGGCCCAGTGCATCCGACTTCGACGTGGGAGAGAATGATCATCTTTCAAGTCTTTCTGGGGAAAAAGGGCAGGAGAATGGACTAGGAAGGCAGAAAATAGACGAGAAGGAGTTGATATGAAGAAAAGGAACAAGGCAGAAACAAAGAGAGGGATAGAAAAGAGGGAATTCCGAGCACAGAATTTCCAGAAGGCGGAGAAGCTATTCCTACTGTCAGGCCCCCCTTGCATCCTCACAGAGGAGAGTGGCAGTAGCGTCTGTGCAAAGGTCAGCCCGTGAAACGTGAGGCGGGCATCAACAGATACAGGCAGCAATTTAAGTTGATCAGCTCTGACCGTGGTGGTGACTATTTAATTTAATTTATTTATTAAGTTTATTCTTTTATATCAAGCGCTCTGATTTTGTCATTGTAAGATATAGCGCTATACAAATTCCGTTTATCATTTATTATTATTATTGTTGTTATTATGATGATGATGATGATGATTATTATATCAAGGATAATGGAATAAGCACTCATGTGCTTTTTTTTATATAAAAAACCTCCAGTCCCCGTGTGTATGCGGTTTTGTCAATTCTGTCATCTGTTCCCACCGGGCACACAGGATTTAACACGTGCGCTTGATGTTCTGCGTGCGTTCGCACACGGGGCCTCGGTTTATAGTCTCATCCGAAGGCTGTGGTAGTGTAGAGAGACTAGGCCTATGGACAAAAAGCTGCAGGCAAGGTATCGTATTGCATACCCCTTTTAGTCGCGGTAAATTTCTCTGCCTGTAAATCAGGCTGATCTCCCTCGGGAGAGCACGTCGCCACAAGAACAGCGCCACCCATTTTGTACCCCTTTTCCTGTCTGCATGTGTGTTTGTTTCCCTATCATGTGTTGTTAATCGATAAGGAAAAAAGCTCAACTGTGTGGGGGTGTATCACTGACATAATGGTGTAAGAGGTGGGCAGCAAGGTCACGTTCTATAAAATAAAAAAAAAGGTACCTTGTCTCTGGACCATCGCAATTGAAAGTAGTCAGCATCGTTGAATGGTAGGGCAGTGTCTTGGTTTTGGGTTACTCGCTTTACATAATGGGGACACCGCAAGGTGAAGGCTGAAGGAGGCTGAGTTTCTTGTGTTGTTGGGGGAGTAGGGGGGGGGGGGGGGGGTGGTTAGAAGGATATCAGTGTAGGCTATGAGGTCTGTCTCTTTGGGGTTTGTCAGGGTGTCTTTTAAGATGAACGTTTTTGTGCCATAATGCGATAACGCATTTGTACTTTGCTTGGTCTCGGCTGACTTTGCAGTTGTGAAGGCTTGCTTTCTGGGTTTTATAACATCTTGTATGCATCCCTACTTTAAAAAACACACATAACTCGTATCTCCCTTTCTTCCTTGATACTGTTGATTATTGTGATTTTTGATTTTATTAGGAAGATAACAGACAATTTCTTTGAATATGCCATGCTATAAAGGAAAAACATCATGACCAGAATGGGTTTTAGTGGACTTGTTTCCTTTTTTTGTTTTGTTTTTTCATCGGAACTGGTTATTAACAAAACTGAAAACGATTTATCTACTTTATTTATGTGAACAACGAATACGACAGGAAGTAATAAATTCTTACCTCCCTGCCGTCCGATATATAAGAGCAGACACACACACACGCACGCACGCGCGCGCGCGCGCGCGCGCGCGCGCACACGCACACGCACACGCACACGCACACACACACACACACACAGAGGGTGGGGGGTGGGGGGAGAGGTAGCTTGGTGATTAGAGCGTTGCGCATTACAGTTGCAATCTGCCGGTTCGGATTCGAATCCCGTTCAAGGGGATTTTCCCCCGAAGTTAACATCAGTACTAACTCCACTGTCCCCAAAAGTCCTTCGGATGAGACTATAAACCGAGGCCCCGTGTGTGAACACATGCAGGACACCTTGCGCACACGTTAAAAAACCTGTTCTGCTTTTTGGAAGAGCAGGCCAATGTGTGCCGGTGGGAACGGAGCAATTTACACAGGTGCATGCTCGTGGGGGCTGGATGTAAAAAAAGCACTGTGTACTTTTGTTCCATTATCCTTGAAATGAATAAGAACAAAGAAGACACAGGCAGACACAGACAGACAGACAGAAAGACAACACAAACACGTACACTAGTACACAAACACACACACGCACGCATGCACACACAGACACATAGACACACACACGCACGCATGCACACACAGACACATAGACACACACACACACACACACACATATAATATTTATATACATATACACACACACACAAACGTACACACACGCACGCACACACAGACACGCACGCACACATACATGCACGCACACACACATGCACGCACAGACACACACACACACACACACGCGCGCGCGCGTACGTGTGGCGAGAGGATACAGGCAGGGGTGGGGGCAGGCAGCTGACAGAATACTTTGTGTGGTACATGCAGTGATTGAAGCTGCTGTCAGAAACAGCTGGGGGGTGAAGTCAGTTATAGGTCACGTCTCTCTCTCTCTCTCTCTCTCTCTCTCTCTCTCTCTCTCTCTCTCCCCTCCTCTCTCCCTCTCTCTCTCTCTCTCTCTCTCTCTCTCTCTCTCTGTGCACGCGCGCGTGTGTGTATTGTGTGTGTTGTGTGTGTGTGTGTGTGTGTGTGTGTGTGTGTGTGTGAATCAGCATCAGACAAACTTTATCGTCGTTAATTAATAGCCAGACTTACTTGACGCTTAAACAGACAGTCCAAGTTGTCTAAAAGATGTAGTAGATTCAGCAATCCTATAGAATTTGTCTGTGTCTTGGCTCCTCTTGGAAAAAAGAGTCATGCACATTTTTATCGTATCTAACGTGTGTTGTGTTTTGTTGTGTTTTGTGTGTGGGGGTGGGGTCGGGGGTGGGGGGAGGATGCGTGTGTTAACAGCGTCTCTCTCTCAAGCTTACAAGGTAGATGTGTCAGTGGTCTAGAGGTAACGCGCGTGCAAAAAGTCACAGATTCGATCCCCGTTTGAATGCGAAATTTTCCCCCAACCACTCACTACACCTTGGAGGGTGGTCTAGGCGCTAGTCTTTCGTATGAATAATAAACCGACGTGCCGCGTGCTAAAGACATTTTGCATGTAAAAGAATCCACAGCGACCATAGCGTTGCCCTTGACAAAAATTATGTAGAAAAAAGCCACTCTCGTAGAGAAACAAATAGGAATGAATAGAAAAAAAGATATGGGTGGGGTTGATCTTGTGCGAGGCGCTCTCCATTGGAAGAACGCCCAGAATTCTGTGCATAGAAATTTGTCGTGACTGAAAGTGGTATCCAGTTCAATTTGTCTGTTAGGTCTTTTGCATTGCATTGCGTTACTTTACATTTTGTTAACATTCTTACCGTCTTTTAGACAAAGGCTTTATTTTTTTTAAATTCTTGTATATCTAGGATAATGGAATAAGCACTCATGTACTTTTTTACATACATCCCGTGTGTATGCGGTTTTGTCAAATTGTCATCTGTTCCCACCGACACACAATGGCCTACTCTTACGAAAGCGGAACAGGATTTAACGTGTGCGCAAGATGTTCTGCGTGCGTTCGCACACGGGGCCTCGGTTTATAGTCTCATCCGAAGGACTGTTGTTTGTATCAGCATTGTCATCTCAGACACACTGGTAATACTAGTAACTTTACCACTTTAAAGTCACGGCAGATTTCTCTGCGTGAAATTCGGGGTTGCTTCGGGGTCGGGGCTGCTTTCCCCGGGAGGGAAGAGCGCGTCGCCACAAGAGCAGCGCCACCCATCATTGTTTTCTTTTCTTGTCTGCTCGTGTATCTGTTTCCCTTTCAGAGTGGCTTTTTTTTCTTCTACAGAATTTTGCCCAGGGACAACTCTCTTATTGCCCTGGGTCGTTCACATGCGCTAAATGCGTGTTGCGCACAGGACCTCGGTTTACCGCCTCGTCCGAAAGACTAGCACCCAGACCACCACTTATGGTGTAGTGAATGGGAAGGAAGGGGGGGGGGTAGAGTTTGGGGCACAAACGGAGATAGAGCCCGCACTTATCGCTTGCTGCTTTACTTTCCAGCCCTTCCATCTTCCTCATCCTCTCTCGCCCCCCCCCCCCCCCCCCCCCCCCCCCCCCCTCGCTCTCACCCCTCCATCCCTCTCCCTCTTTTCACCCCCTCTCCCCATCCCAAACCCCAACCGTGACTCTGCCATGTTCTTCGGATCCTGACCGTGTAGTGTGAAATAATAGTGTTTTTGCAGAGGACAGCTGTCTGATTGACTGTGATCTATGATTGGATTGAATTGGATTGGATTGGATCGAAGGGAGAGGGAGGAGGACGAGAGAAGAGAGCATAACTACCATACACACACACACATACACGCACGCGCGAACACACACACACACGCACGCACGCACGCGCGCCACACACACACACACGCACGCACGCGCGCGCGCGCACACGCACACACACACACGCACGCACGCACGCAACACACCACAACACATACCTACACACACGTACACATATACTGCATACCACACCACTTTACAGTACATCAGACTTCAGCTCACTGGATATAGATCTCCACATCATACCGGATTGCACCGCATCATACCACACTACGCTACACCACACTACACCACACCACACCAGCGCTACCACCACTGTCTTATCGACACTATTAAATTAAATTCAGATCAGTAACCTAAAGCAAGTAAACATTTGTGCCAAGCAGTCGATTGATCAGAAAAAATGTCACCCCCACCACCACCACCACCATCGTCATCATCATCATCATTATCATCGTCGTTATCATCATCATGGCTCATAATTATAACAACAACAGCAATATGGAGATCGAAAACGTCTCTATATAATATTTTTGTACTGTATTGCGCTGGAGTCTTGGTCGATATGTAGGAGCATATGCCGTTTGACAGCTGTGAAGTGTGTGTGTGTTTTGTCAACTTGCAACAGATTGTAACTGTACTGTAGTACAGTATACTGTGTCGTAGACTTCATCACTATATCCTGCTATGTCAGTATAGCATTTTCTTTGACGAAGTGGTTGTGCTTTCGACTTCGTTTTGTGTGAGAGGAGTTTCTGTGAGTAAATTGGTTGTGTGTGTGTGTGTGTGAGTTTGTGTGCTCTCATACAGTGTCATAGACTTCACGATATTATTATCCTGCATCATACATTTTTTCCTGTATTGTCGCTATGGCATTTTCTGTGACAAAGTGATTATATTTTCGACTTCATTTTGTGTGAGAGCAGTTTCTGTGAGTAAATTATTTTGCAGTATTTGGTGGTAGTGGTGATGGTGGTGTGTGTGACCAGGTGTGTGTGTGTGTGTGGGGGGGGGGGGGGGGGGAAGGTGTTAATCTGTGTGTGGCGTGCATGCTCATTTCTATAATTTTTTTTCTTTTTTTGCCTAGGGCAAGCAATCAAGTCGTCTGCAGTAACGATGACGGCCATTAGACTATACATTTTTACCCAGTCGATCGTGCAAGGCTTCATTAGCGGAGTCTGTATGGATAGTTTTCAGCCCTGATTTGTGGAAACTGTTCCGAGTTTATCAGTATCGGAATTTTTTTTTATATATACTACTGAGGGCAAGTTTTTCTTGTTCAAATTGAGCCTGCTCTCACCCAGGGAAGAGCACAATGTGACGGTGCAGAGCCAACGAATTTGGAAAAAAAGATATCGGTTGCCCAGTATACTTGCTTTCTTATTGAGTGGCTGTTTATCATCACAATTTTTTTTGCGAAGGAAAATTTCCCTTGCTTGCTAACGTGGGTTCTTTCACGTGTGCTTAGCACGGTATCGTTGCAGACACGGGGCAACGGTTCATCGTCTGCTTTAGCATGCAGACCCATCACGCGTTGTTTAGTGGTACGTTCATCAAGGTCAGTCATATTCGGCTAGAGCGTTGAGGTTCACCAAAGGTGAGATTTTTTCCCCGTGTGTGATCGTTTTTGTCTAGGTAGCCACATTGCGACTTCAGAGATGATGTATAAACACACCAGCGTGAGGCGTGTGTGTGTGTTTTATACAGACACGGGATAGCTCAGTGGTCGGAGCACTCGCTTTCCCCCCAGCCAAGTTAAGCAGCGTTGAGCGTGGTTACCAGTTGGATGGGTGACCGTTTGCGCGCCTTGGCTTCAGTACAGTTCCCCCAGTTCACCCAGCTGTAAATGGGTACCTGCCCTCTTTAGGGTCAGGGAAGGTAAAGCAGCGAGGGAGAGGAGATGGGCGCCGCCCTCAATATGCTGGCCCTAGAGAAGTGAGGTCTCTGACGCCTCGCTCCCCTACGACCTTATAGGTTATGGGACTCTTTTACCTTTACCTTACATACGCACACAGACACACAGAGAGATACACACAGATACACTCAGACACACAAGAGACGCACACACAGGGACAGACACACACCCACCCACACTCACCCCCCCCCCCACACACGCACACACATACATACATACACATGTATATATATAAATATATATAAATTGTCTTGATAAAAGCCCACAATTCTGCTGGGCACCATTATATATATATATATATATATATATATATATATAATCAGATCGCGAGCTCAGCGCTCTGACCACTTGGCTATCCCGCCCTTTAACTTGTATTATTTTCATCAGAGCTTGTATTATTTTCATCAGAGTTACAAGCTTAGAAAAAAAGCAATAACAGCATTGTCTAGATGTATGGGGGTATGTGGAAAGACGAGGCTGTCAGTATGAAACAAATGAGGCTTCATTATGCGTTAGTTTTATTTATTTATTTGTTCATTTTATTGTTTACTCAATACCAGCCCTTTCACACACACACACACGCACACACGCACACACACACATACGCACGTGCGCGCGCACATCACGGACGGACACACACACACACACACACACACACACACACACACACACACACACACACACGCACGCACGCACGCACGCACGCACGCACGCACGCACGTAATTACATATGAAACGGAAAACTCATTGGTGAAATATAGTTTTCCTGTCCGAAATAGTCTTTTTTCATCTGCGGAACAAGCCATACATTTGTTGTGTGTGACTAATAGACACTTGATTCTTTCAAATGTAATGTCCTCCGGTTGTTGCCCTGCAATAATAATTTTAAATTAAAAAGTAACTGACCTGTCAGGCGCTCTTTAACGCAGCCCAACGCATTTTCGCTCATATGACATAATTAATGGCAGATAACAGTTGTTGCCGTTGAAGAAGAATCTCTCTCTCTCTCTCTCTCTCTCTCTCTCTCTCTCTCTCTCTCTCTCTCTCTCTCTCTCTCTTCTCTCTCTCTCTCTCTCTCCTCTCTCTCTCTCTCTCTCTCTCTCCTCTCTCTCTCTCTCTCTCTCTCTCTCTCTCTCTCTCTCTCTCTCTCTCTCCTCTCTCTCAGACGGCAATTACTGTTGTCTGTCATTTGAGCAAAAATGTCTGCTGTCTGTCAAATGAACTTTTGACGAAGAATACACACACACACACACACACACACACACACACACACACACACACACACACACACACACACACACACACACACACACACACCACACACACACATACTTCATCGAACGCTCAGACGGCACCTACTTATGTCTGTCATAAGAGTGAAAATGCGTTGCGCTGCCGTTAAGCGCCTGACAAGTCAGGCCCTGCACATCCGACTTCGGTGTGGGAGAGAATTATCTTTTCAGTCGTTTTGAAAAATAAAAGTGCAGGAGAATGGACCAAGAAGGCAGAAAATAGACAAGAAAGAGGTGACAGGAAGAAAAGGACAAGGCAGAAACAAAGAGAGGGAGGGATAGAAAAAGGGAATTCCCAACGTAGACTTTATATATATATATATATA
>CM054144.1:52017874-52022874 GCA_028751875.1 Rapana venosa
TGCGCGCGCGCGTGCGTGTGTGTGTGTGTGCTCTCGCGCTTTTGTTTGTGTTTCTGATGTGTGTGTGTGTGTGTGTTTGTGCGCGCGTGCGTGCGCACGCCTACTCGTGGGTGTATTCTAAAAAGCAAGGTAACAGTTGGTGTATGCATATGAGTTTTACGCTCGTGCCATCATGCATTTTGTATGTGCTTGTCCGGAATGAAGACATATGAATCGATAACAACAACAGTCTGCAGATTGCATTTTTGACGATTTTCTTTTTGTCTTGAGCAAACAACAAAATATTGCCCCGGGAAGTCTTAGCAGAGCAAATCGATGGCCTTTCTTTCTTCTTTCTGCATGCTTTGAGTGAAAGTGCAGATAAATCTGTGTAAGTGCTTGTGTGTGTGATGAAATTGTTTGTTCGGGTGTGTGTGTGTGTGTGTGTGTGTGTGTGTGTGTATGTATGTATATTATATATATATATATATATACACACACACACACACACAGGTGTACGTGTGTGTATCTATATATATATATATATATATATATATATATATATATATATATATATATATATATATATATTATATATATATATATATTATATATATATATATATATATATATAATTGTTCAGGTGTATATAATTGTTTGTTCGGGTGTACACACACACACCCCACACACACACACACACACACACACACACACACACACACACACAACACACACACACACACACACACACACACACACATACATATATGTATATATATATATATTACATACATACATACATACATAATATACATACTGTATTTTGCTTTCATAGGTTTTGACTGTTTAATCAAAACGACCCACACAGATGCACATAATGTGATTTTCACAGAAAAATTGTCTACTTGAGACACAATTCTTGGCCCAGGTTAAAAACTGTGTTAGCAATTGATGTAAGCTGAATGCCAAGGCCCACAGCAAAATGTTAGGATTGAAAGTATCAGCACTTGCTGTAAGTAAGCTAAATGCCAAAGCCCACAGCACAATGTTACGATTGAAAGTGTCAGCACTTGATGTCAGTAAGCTGAGTGTCATCCCACAGCACAATGTTAGGATTGAAAGTGTCAGCACTTGATGTCAGTAAGCTGAGTGTCATCCCACAGCACAATGTTAGGATTGAAAGTGTCAGCACTTGATGTCAGTAAGCTGAGTGTCATCCCACAGCACAATGTTACGATTGAAAGTGTCAGCACTTGATGTCAGTAAGCTGAGTGTCATCCCATAGCACAATGTTAGGATTGAAAGTGTCAGCACTTGATGTCAGTAAGCTGAGTGTCATCCCACAGCACAATGTTAGGATTGAAAGTGTCAGCACTTGATGTCAGTAAGCTGAGTGTCATCCCACAGCACAATGTTAGGATTGAAAGTGTCAGCACTTGATGTCAGTAAGCTGAGTGTCATCCCACAGCACAATGTTAGGATTGAAAGTGTCAGCACTTGATGTCAGTAAGCTGAGTGTCATCCCACAGCACAATGTTAGGATTGAAAGTGTCAGCACTTGATGTCAGTAAGTGAGTGTCATCCCACAGCACAATGTTAGGATTGAAAGTGTCAGCACTTGATGTCAGTAAGCTGAGTGTCATCCCACAGCACAATGTTAGGATTGAAAGTGTCAGCACTTGATGTCAGTAAGCTGAGTGTCATCCCACAGCACAATGTTAGGATTGAAAGTGTCAGCACTTGATGAAAGTAATATGAATGTCAAGGCCCACAGCACAATGTTACGATTGAAAGTGTTGAGATTGTCTTCAACCATGACAAACTCTTTGCATAACAACTTGTATTCCCCTGTGAAGGAGAAAAACATCTGAAGCTGGAGTACGGTTGTCTACATGGCAAACTTTTTGTGTGTGGTTTCCTTTGGGGTTTTATTTTGTTCCTTGACTAGGGCTTCGAGGCTCACCAATGGCAAGAGTTTTTGTGTGTGCCCCCCCCCCCCCCCCCCCTTCCCCAACACAATTAAGGTAGCTGCATTCCGACTTCGGGGATACAGTCGGGGAAAGTAAACGTACCACAATTTTACCAGGACTGTCAGGAGGTAACACCCACACCCCCTCCCACCTTTGTTCTTTCCGATGTTCAACTGTCCTGGAATCTTTTAACATGCACAAATCCTTCAACAGACCGATCCCGCTGGTTTAAGAGTCTCCTCCTGAAGATTTGACATTCTTCATTTCGATGTTCGCGTTGAACTGGGAAGAAAGGGCATTTTATTTTTTTAAAATAATTTTTATTCTTTTATATCGAGGATAATGCAATAAGCACTTACGTGCTTTTTTATATCCAGTCCCCGTGTGTATGCGGTTTTGTAAATTTTGTCATCCGTTCCCACCGGCACACAATGGCCTACTCTTACAAAAAGCGGAACAGGATTTAACGTGTGCGCAAGATGTTCTGTGTGCGTTCGTACACGGGGCCTCGGTTTATAGCCTCATCCGAAGGACTGGGAATCGAAGCCAGAACCTCGGGGGTTTACTTGTGAGGCAGGCACGGTGAAAGTCTTAAACCGTCCTGCCACCTTCATTTGTGGGGCAGGTATTTGAAAGCGGTCACACACGCCAACTTCTCATTCATGTGTGCTTGGCCTTAGTCCGGCGGTGGTGATTCCCGGGTGGGTTGTTGGGTGAGTCAGGGTGCATAATCTGGGTGATCCCCGGGGTGTTAGGCTGGCGACTGCGCAACAGAGAAACAAATGGGAATCTTGCTGACGCGTCCTGTCTTGGTCTGTGTGTCTGTATGCCTGTACAGTGCGTGTTTATAATTATCTACGGTGAATGGACTTGCTCTGTGTGTGTGTGTGTGTAGTGTGTTGTGTGTGTTGTGTGTGTGTGTGTGTGTGTGTGTGTGTGTGTGGTGTTTGATTGTGAAACTAAACGTTGAATTTTTATTTCTAGATAACACAGTGGGGGAAAAACCCTAACAAAATTTGCTATTTTTTTCATAAAGCCATCCGCACAATCATGAAAATATTCAAGAACAGAATGTGAAAATGTTTTTCCTTGTGCGTGCGCGCCCAGAAGGACAGATCTATAAATAGTTTAAAAAATGCACACACACACAATGGTTATCATCCACCCATCTCATTCTGCTGTAAAAGTATTCTTTCCTTCCGAAACATCCCCCCCTCCTCCACACACACACACTAAACTTAACCTTGCCTAAAAGCAAGACTATACTGTTCTGAGAATTTCCTCTTTTTCTTCAGCATCTTCTCTATCGATTTCTGAAGAGTCTTAACCTACATTTTTGTTCTCTCTGTTCGCCTAAAGACCAGCTGTTGCCCAGTTGAATATTGAACATCCCCGCCACTGACAAGTTGACAAGGCTAACTCGTACTGAAAAGGGGGGGGGGGGGGGGGGGGTGGATGGAGGGAAGGGGGACTATCGAAACAATCGACCCAAATTTTCTGTCACTGCCTGCAGGTTTGCGTTTGACAGCTGAAGAATTCCCATATGGGCGGCTCCCCAAAGCTCAGTCTGTTGAGACTTAGTAAACCCTCGTTCCCGTTTGCTGAAAGAGATACGCACGAATAACGATTTGCTCTTCGTCAGGTTTTCGCCATTATTGGTATTAAGTTTTTGTTTGTGTGTTGCTTTCAATCGAAGGTTTGTCATTTTTCCATGAATATACAACACGGTCTTGTTTAGAGAGCATTCATCATACATGTGGCTGCCGGCAACTTCCATCGGCGGAATAAAACTCATTTCCTGAAGCAGACAGTGTGCTGCCAGAACGTGTGGATGGATGGTTTAGCTATAACGCTCCCGACGGGTAACTGGAGAAAGGTCGCGGGTTCGATTCCCGGCTGTAACCTAACATTTCTCCAATCCATTAGTTCGATTCTCGTTCAAGAGGATTTTTCCTCTGGAGTTAACATCACTGCCGACTCCACTCTCCCCAAAAGTCCTTCGAATGAGACAATAAACCGAGGTCCCAGTGTGCGAACGCACGCAAAACATCTTGCGCACACGTTAAAACCCGTTCCGCTTTTTGGAAGAGTAGGCCCTTGTGTGTCGGTGGGAACTGATGACAACATTTACAAAACTGCATACACACGGGGACTGGATGAAAGAAAAGCACACGAGTGCTTATTCCATTTTCCTCGAAATAAAAGAACTAAAAAGAATAGATCCCGAGTGGTGGTGTGAAACTAACCTTTTGGTTGAGATGGTAAATTTGAGATCCCGTTCGCAACGTACCTTCAGCGAAGGTAAAAGAACCCACGGCAACAAAGAGGTATCCTTAGAAAATTATTGTTTTATAAAAAAAAAAAGAGCATACAGCAGGGAAGTACCAGTACAAACAGGGAGCGAAACGTATAAAAGCGAAGCTGATTAGCACCATTCCCTGCGAGCGTCGTTACCACTTGGATGGGTGACCGTTTGCGCGCCTCGGCTTACAGTACAATCCCCCCCAGTTCACCTAGCTGTAAATGGGTACCTGCCCTCTTTAGGGTCAGGGAAGGTAAAGCAGCGAGAGAGAGGAGATAGGCGCCGCCCTCACTATGCTGACTCCTGGAGAAGCCGAGGTCTCTGATGCCTCGCTTCCCTACGACCATGGGTACACCTCTACCGTTTACGTCAATAACTGACAAAAGCATTTAGACTGGGCCAGAGCGGTGATATGACCTTTGTGGTCGGCTTGGCGGTAAAGGCGATCCACGGTGTGAAAAGGAAACGATGATTTAAAAGTTTTAGTGCACAGCTCATTGAGCTGATGATAACGAGCAACGAGAAGCGGGGAGGTTTTGTGCAGTGGCTGCAGTTCTCAAAGTTTCATCAATCATTCAGTCTGTTCTGATGTAGGCTTGAGTGCTTGTGGTGTGTTCCGAGGTTAATTTTTCGCGGTGGCGGTGGTATGTGTGGGGGTGTGCGGTGTGGTGGTGGTGTTGGTGGTGGTGGTGGTGTGTGTATGTTTGGGGGTGTGCGGTGTGGTGGTGGTTGTGGTGGTGGTGGTGTGG
>CM054144.1:52027874-52032874 GCA_028751875.1 Rapana venosa
ACCAATATTTAAAAAAATGTATTTTCCTGTTTGCAAGTGTATTTTTTCCCTATCAGAGTGGCTTTTTATCTACAGAATTTTGCTAGGGACAACACTCTTGTTACTGTGGGTTCTTTTACGTGCGCTGAATGCATGTTGCACACGGGCTCTGGGTTTATCGTCTCAGCTGAATGACTAGTACCCTGATCACCACTAAAGGTTTAACGGATGAGGAAAGAGTTTTGGCACAAACGGGAATCGAACCCGCACATAGGCAGGTGCGTTACCTCTAGACCACTGATCCACTCTTGCCCCTCTCAAAAGGACTTAAAGTAATAACTTCATTGTTTGTGACACTGACACACATCTAGCATGTTCTACTGGACAAAAGAAATGAAAGGAAAACTGAAATGATTAAAAAAAACCCCCACAACAAAACGAAACAGTTTTTCTTAGAATTTGATGCACCATACTTTTGCACACCACTTTCATTCCGTGGGTTTCTGAGAGCATTCTTGCATTGCTCCCTCTCGTCATATAAGCTGTAAGCTTACATGCAACTGATTCATCCTTTTATCCTTAGATAATTAGTCCTTTGCTCCTAACCTAAATGAATTTATCTGTTTGAGATAATAAAGTATTTGGAAATGTGGAGTAGACGGTCTGAACTAGCGTGCCATGGTTGCTCTTGTTGGCTTCCTCTTCTCGCCTGTTCATCCAAGCACTTCAGTGTCAGACACACCTTCAGAAAGCAGACTAACGAGAACGGCAGAAGCTGAACCAGCCACAGATTGTGTACAGCAGGCCCATTGTTGTACATCTTCTGCTTCTTCTTCTTCTTCTTCTTCTCCTCCTCCTCCTCCTTGTTCTTCTTGTTCTTGTACTTCTTCTTCTTCTTGTTCTTCTTCTTGTTCTTCTTGTTCTTCTTCGAACGCTTAGACGGCAACTACTGTTTTCTGTCTATGAACAAAAATGCGTTGCGCTTCAATTGTCAAGTCCGGGACCCAGCGCATCCGACTTCGGCATGAGAGAGAACGGTTATCTTTTTTTTTAGTCTGTCGGGGGGGGGGGGGGGGGGGGGGGGGGGAGGGAGGAGGAGGAGAGGGACCGAGAAGGCAGAGACTAGGCGAGAAAGGGGTGACGGGAAGAAATAAAGAACTGTAGCGGCGTCAGAGCGTTGTCATCTCGCCCAGCCCACTGGGGAATGAATGGTCAATGAGGGTTGCCGGGCCTGCGTGTTAAGGGCGGGTCTGTCTCTACAGTGTTCTTGTGTGAGAACGCCGACTTCCAGTTGTATAGCTGCCCATTGTGTGCCCCCCTCTGCTGTGTCTCTGGAGGATGTCTAGTCAAGGTCCTCGAGAGGGAAACTTCTTTAAAAGTGTCCAAAAGGGGAACACTTTTTTTTTCTTGGAAGTGAAAGGAAGCGTTTCTTCCTCATGGGACCCATAACTAAAGAGAAACTTAACTTCATGGTATTCATAAGCAGTAGCTTTCTTTTTCTCCACAGGAATCGCAGGGGAGAATACTTTAGTTTGGACTTTGTAAAATTGTCGCTTTTTTGTTCGTCGTAAGGGGACATTTTTCAATCGTCATTAGGGTGATGCTGATTTCTTCCTACATTCCTGTGAAAAGGGAAGCTTTTCTTCTCCACACAGGGTCTTGCACACAGCCAAACTCTTTGGTCCAACTTTCGAAAAGTGTAATTTATTTATTTATTCTTTTATTTCGAGGATGATGGAATAAGTACTCGTGTGTTTTACAGACAGTCCTCGTGTGCATGCGGTTTTAGACCCATAGCGCCCGTGTGTGCCATTTGCTGTGCTTTCAGGATCAGTCGACGAAATGATGTGTACATCAAAATGAAACGTGCGTTTATGTTTATGAAAAAAACCCAAACGATGTGTATCAGACCCGTATTTTGTTAAAGAGAGTGCAAGAGAAGTAATTGGAACGAAATTTATTTCCCACAGTGCACATGCAGTCTTTATGCATATGCATACACGTGCGAGCGCGCGTTCACTTTTTGGGGTAATCTGCTCAGATGGTGGGGATATAAGGGAAAAAGACTGCTAGCAAGAAGTAAAAGGCTATTGAAGAGTGAAGGGTGGCTGCACCCTGTCTGACAACAACTTGCATGAGCAGTCAGCAGTGTTGTCATGTGAAGAAAAGAGCTATGATCTCGGTTTGCCACCTTGCCTTTGTGCCTGCCTGCCTGCCTGCCCTGTCTGCCTGCCTGCCTGCCTGCCTGCCTGCCTGTCTGCCTGCCTGCTTGTCTGTCTGCGAGTCTTTTATCTTGATTGATTCTATCGTGGTGGGCATGTATATTGCTGGCGATGCTGTTTCTTATTTAGTTGTACTGGTTACTTATTCACTCTGTCGTGTCTTTTGCCCTCTCTTTCTGTTTTGTTACTTTCGTTTTTCTTTCTTTCGTTTCCTTTGTTCTTTTTTCCTTTCCTTGTTTGTTTTTTTCTCTTTCTTTTTTTTTTCTTTCCTTTTCTTTATTCCTTCCTTTCTTTCTTCCTCTCTCTCTCTCTCTCTCTCTCTCTCTCTCTCTCTCTCTCTCTCTCTCTCTCTCTCTCTTCTTCTTTCTTTTTCTTTCTTTTCTTTCTTTCTTTCGCAGTGTCTGTCTGTGCTTGTGTATGTGTCCGTGTCTCGATTTCTGTCTCTGTTTCTCTTTCTGTCTCTCAGTCGCTATTTGTCTCTGTCTCTCTGTTTCTCTCTCTCTCTCTCTCTCCTCTCTCTCTCTCTCTCTCTCTCTCTCTCTCTTCTCTCTCTCTCTCTCTGTTTCTCTCTGTGTGTCTCAGTTTCTCTCTCTCTCTATGTTGGTCTGTCAGTCTCTCTCCTTCCTCCCCCTCTTTCTTTCTCTCTCTTCTTGTCTCGGTCGGCCTGTCTGTCTACCTGTCTGTCTGTCTGTCTCCTCAGCAAGATGACAGATCGTCATGATTATGATTGCAGGTGAAGGACTTTAGGAAGTGCCTACAGATGGGTTGTTGTCAGACGGAGTGCAGCTGCCTGCCTTGATAGACACACACGGTACTGTACGGAGCTATACCGCCATGGATGTGTGGACAGTGCTGTCTTATCTCGCTGTGCTCCGCGCATGTCTGATGACCTTGGTGACCGCTGTCGACTTCAGTAACATGACCAGGTCAGTTTTGTTTAGTCGTATTGTATACCACTTCAAGTCATGCCGGATTTCTCTGCCTGAAATTCGGGATGTTCTCCCCGGGTAGAGCGCGTCGCCACAAGAGCAGCGCCACCCATTAATTTTCTTCTTTTCCTATCTATAGTTGTATTTCTCTATCAGAGTGGGCTTTTTTTCTCCACAGAATTTTGCCACGGACAACTGCCTCGTTGTCGTGGGTTCTATTACGTGCGCTAAATAATTATGTGTAACACACGGGACCTCGGTTTAGCGTCTCATCCGAAAGACTAGCACCCAGACCACCACTCACGGTCTAGTGGATGGGGGAAAAGTTCCGGGCCCAAACGGGGATCAAACCACCACACACTTCGAACCCGGACTTTTCGCTTTCTAGGCAGGTGCGTTACCTCTAGACCACCGATCTACCCTTTACGTAGGTTTAAACGGATTTTTATCAAAATTTTGTCACATAACAGTTCTATTTTGTCACTCTGACACTCTAACAAGTAATCTTGGCAAAGTCCTGTCGAGATATATTTATACACACAAGCTGTGATGGGCATGGAATATTTTCAATGATGTGAAAACTCAACGAGTGACTGCTCCCACTCGTTCACGCGCGGATAATTATCCACGTGAACACATGCATACACAATAGAGTGCTTATTCCGTTATCCTTGAAATAAAATAGTTAATAAATAAGTAAATAAATAAAAGAATAAAGGAATACATAAATAAACGATTGTGTGAGCATTTTGTCAGTTTGTGAAACGCGGTCGTTTTTGTCTTTGTGAACAAAGAAAAATACCCTCCTGGGAATGCCAGGGTCTCTCTCATTGTAAAAACTTTTTATTCCTGTACTGCTTTGCTCTGGTAGCCAGGCTGTGAAGTGTATTGCAAACAGAGTCATATATAGGCGCAGGATGTATGTGCTGTAGTGTTATTTGCCCATGTGGCATTTCATATGCATTTTCGGCTACTTTAAAGTGTATCTTTTTTTAAAACGCCTTTCTATGATCTGGGGATGGTTAAAATTAAACACAATGGCAGGCGCCCTCGACAAGGCCTGGTTTTAGATACCTTTAATTAAAGAATAGAACAGCTGCGGTAATATGCTACTTAATGCGTGTTCTTTTTTTCTGGTTGGTTCTGTGTGGTATACATACAAGTGGATAAGTACTTACTTAATCCTCTTCATCCCATGTGCGGGGACACAAGGCGCCAACAAAATCCCTCCAGCCTTTTCTGTCTTGGGCAAGCCAGCTCAATTCATTCCAGGTCTTGCCCGCCTCTCTCATCTCCTCCTCTACTGTCCTCCTCCAAGTGCCGAGTGGTCTGCCTCGTTTCCTCTTCCCTGGTGGTGCCCATCTCAGCGCAGTATGGGGGAGTCTGTTCTTGCCCATTCGGAGAGAGTGTCCCAGCCACCTCCATCGCCGCTGTTTTACCTCGGCCACAATGTTGTTAATGCTGGTGCGCTTTGACACTTCCCTGTTGGTGACATGCTGCTGCCAGTGAAGTTTCAGGATTCGGCGAAGACACCTTCCTTCAAAGCCTCTGAGCCTGCTCTCAATCTTCTTGTTGGTTCTCCATGTCTCCGAGGCGTATAGGAGTACTGAGCGTACAAGTGGATAAGTAACCGTTGCTTTTTATCTCATTTTGGTGTGTGTGGTTTATGTGGTTTTTCCCACAACGCGGTGCCCGTCCTGAGTTGACCCTTATCGTTGTCCAGGGTGTTGATACAGGGAACGACAGCAGAGTTGGTTTTATACCCCGTTTTAATCTGTATACAGCTGCACAGTTTTATTGTGAGATTTAAAATTTGACGAGATGACACCCCTGCTATAGCCTCTGTGGTCGGCGGGGCTTTAAAAATAGG
>CM054144.1:52035374-52065374 GCA_028751875.1 Rapana venosa
CTGAGCCCCCCCTCTCTTCTCTCTCTCTACTCTCTCTCTCTCTCTCTCTGAGCTCTCTCTCTGTGAGCCTCTCTCTCTTGAGCCTCTCTCTCTCTCTCTCTGTGAGCCTCTCTCTATCTCTCTGTGAGCCTCTTCTCTCTCTTGAGCTCATCTCTCTGTGAGCCTTCTCTCTCTCCTCTCTGAGGCTTGCTCTCTCTCTCTCTCTAACTCTCTCTCTCTCTCTCTCTCTCTCTCTCTCTCTCTCTCTCTCTAGAGACGTCCTTCTTCTGAGCCTCTCTCTCTCTTCTCTCTTTCACTCTCTCTCTCTCTCTCTCTGAGCCTCTCTCTCTCTCTTCTGAGCCTCTCTCCTCTGAGCTCTCTCTCTCTCTCTAGTCTCTCTCTCTCTCTCTCTCTCTGAGCTTCTCTCTCTCTCTCATCTCACTCTCTCTCCGTCTCTCTCTCCCTCTTCTCTCTCTCCTCTCTCTTGAAGCTCCTCCTTCTCTCTCTCTGAGCCTTCTCTCTCTCTCTCTGAGCTTCTCTCTTCTCTCTGATCCTCTCCTCTCTCTCTGAGCTCTCTCTCTCTCTCTGAGCTCTCTCTCTCTCTCTCTCTGAGCCTCCTCTCTCTCCTCTCTCTCTCTCTCTGGCCTCTCTCTCTGAGCCTCTCTCTCTCTCTCTACCTCTCTCCTCTGAGCCTCTCTCTCTCTCTGTGCCTTCCTCTCTCTCTCTCTCTGAGCTCTCTCTCTCTCTCTCTCTCTCTCTTCTGAGCTCTCTCCTCTGAGCCTCTCTTCTCTCTCTTGAGCCTCTTCTCTCTCTGAGCCTCTCTCTCCTGAGCTCTCCTCTCTCTCTCTGAGCCTCTTCTCTCTCTCTCTCTCCTGCTCTCTCTCTCTCCTCTCTCTCTCTGAGCCTCTCTCTCTCTGAGCCCTCTCTCTCTCTCTGAGGCTCTCTCTCTCTCTGAGCTCTCTCTCTCTCTGAGCCTCTCTCTCTCTCTGAGCCTCTCCTCTCTCTCTCTCTCTCTTGACTCTCTCTGAGCCTCTCTCTCTCTCTCTCTCTCTCTCTCTCTGAGCCTCTCTCTCTCTCTCTTCTCTCTCCCCTGAGCCTCTCTCTTCTCTGAGCTCTCTCTCTCTCTCTCTCTCTCTCTCTCTCTCTCTCTACTCTCTCTCTCTCTCTCTCTCTCTGAGCTCTCTCTCTCTCTCTCGAGCCTCTCTCTCTCTCTCTCTTTGAGCCTCTCTTTCTCTTTGAGCCTCTCTCTCTCTCTTCCGAGCCTCTCTTCTCTCTCTGTTTTTCTCTCTCTGAGCTCTCTCTCTCTCTTTCTCTCTCTCTCTCTCTCTCTCTCTCTCTCTTGCTCTCTCTCTCTCTGAGCCTCTCTCTCTCTGGCTCTCTTCTTGAGCCTCTCTCTCTCTCTATGAGCCTCTCTCTCTCTCTGAGCCTCTCTCTCTCTCTCTCTCTCTGAGTCTCTCTCTCTCTCTCTCTCTCTGAGCTCTCCTCTCTGTGTGAGTCTCTCTCTCTCTCTGTCTCTCTCTCTCTCTCTCTCTCTCTCTCTCTCTCTCTCTCTTCTCTCTCTCTCTTCTCTCTCTCTCTTGTACATGTATGCATACTCTTGCGCGCTCGTGCACATTACATTCAGAAACACCCAAGTCTCTTGATTGTAAACCTGTTGTAATCAACAGAAACATTACTCGTGTGTGTTGTGTGTGTGTGTGTTGCGCGCGCGCGCGCGCGTGTGTGTGTGTGTGTGTGCGTGCGCGTGGGTACGTGTGTATGTTGCAGGCGTGAAGTGTTGAACCATCTGCTGAACAACTCTGCGATGGATCCTCGCATTCCCCCAGACTACGATAAAGGTTAGTAGGCCTCCCTATACTGTTTGTATCTCAGAGAGAAAGGGGTGGGAGGGAGAGAAAGAAAGAGGGGGAGGGAGGGAGAGGGAAGGGGAGAGAGAGAGAGAGAGAGGGAGGGAGAGAGAGAGTGAGAGAGTGAGTGAGAGAAAGGAGAGAGTGAGTGAGAGTGAGAGGAAGGGAGGGAGGAGGGAGGAGGGGGAGAGAGAGAGAGAGAGAGAGCATACGAATACAACATTGTTTATTGTGATTAGGCTGATTCGGCCCATACACGAAAGGGGAGGAAGGGAAGGAGTTAGCAAGAATTGAAGCGGTGATAAACGCTGCTGTATAAGTTCTTCACGGCATGGATTCCACATCATTGGAATAGCAAATCAGTGCAGACACCATGGACCAACACACTACACAGTCTGATCTGATTCCTTAAAAGTTTAAGATAGCGGCGCTGACATAGTCATAGCACAACAGTCAAGGCAGAGCTTGGCGCAGAGAGAGAGAAAGAGAGAGAGAGAGAAGAGAGAGAGAGAGAGAGAGAGAGGAAGAAAAGAGAGGAGAAGAGAGGGAGGGGAGGGGAGAGGAGAGGAGAGGAGGAGAGGCGAGCGCAGAGCAGAGCAGAGCAGAGCAGAGCAGGGAGAGATAGATTCTTTTATATTGAGGATAATGGAATAAGCACTCAAGTGCTTTTTACAGCCAGTAACCCGTGTATATGCGGTTCTGTAAATTCTGTCATCTGTTCCCACCAGCACACAGTTTTGACACGTGCACAAGATGTTCTGCGTGTGTTCGCACACAGGTCCTCAGTTTTATAATCTCATCGGAAGGACTTCTGGTAGAGTAGAGTCGACACTGATGTTAACTCCAGTGGAAAATATCCCCCTTGAACGGGAATCGAACCCGGGTCGTCAGATTCCGAGCGCAATGTTCTAACCACTAGGCTATCGAGAGAGAGAGAGAGAGAGAGAGAGAGAGAGAGAGAGAGAGAGAGAGAGAGAGAGAGAGAGAGAGAGAGAGGAGGAGAGAGAGAGAGAGAGAGGAGTGAGTGAGTGAGTGAGTGAGTGGTGAGTGAGTGAGTGAGGAGTGATGTGAGTGAGTTGTGTTGTGTTGAATGAATGACTTACGTTCGCCTTTTTACACCATTTGCATCCAAGATGAAACACCGCTGCGACATTAGAGAGGGAGTGGCGGGAGGTGGGGGGAAGTGCGAGGGAGTTAACCTTTCATAATTGGTGAGATATACAAGAAATGGTTTCCGTACGTTTGTATCCGTTGTATCCAACACCAGATGCCATTAACATATGTAAAAGAGCATAGACAGACAGACTGACAAAGACAGACAGACAGAGAAACAGACAGAGAAACAGACAGAGAGACAGACATACCAGTGTATACAGATAGGTAGATAGGTAGGCAGCAGGCAGGCTGGCAGGCAGGCAGGCAGGAGTTTGCTGGCATGAATTACCTATTGTTGCTGATGTAAAATAACAACTTGGTCCATTATTGTCGAGGAATAAAGGTAAAAGATTGTATTGGTCCATTTTTACTATTGGTGAAGAGAGTGTACTGGTCCAACATTACCAGAGGTGGAACTGTATTGGTTCATTATTACCACAGGTGAGGGAGTTTATAAGCCCATTAATACCAAAAGCTCCATTATTGCCTTAAGACAGTATTGGTCCATTATTGCTGTGGGTGTGTCCATCATTACCATAAGAAATGCAGTGCATTGGCCCATTATTGCTGTGGGTGTGTCCATCATTACCATAAGAAAGGTAGTACATTGGCTCATTATTGCTGTGGGTGTGTCCATCATTACCATAAGAAAGGCAGTGCATTGGCTCATTATTGCTGTGGGTGTGTCCATCATTACCATAAGAAATGCAGTGCATTGGCCCATTATTGCTGTGGGTGTGTCCATCATTACCATAAGAAAGGTAGTACATTGGCTCATTATTGCTGTGGGTGTGTCCATCATTACCATAAGAAAGGTAGTGCATTGGCTCATTATTGCTGTGGGTGTGTCCATCATTACCATAAGAAAGGTAGTACATTGGCCCGTTATTGCTGTGGGTGTGTCCATCATTACCATAAGAAAGGTAGTGCATTGGCTCATTATTGCTGTGGTGTGTCCATCATTACCATAAGAAAGGCAGTGCATTGGCTCATTATTGCTGTGGGTGTGTCCATTATTACCATAAGAAAGGCAGTGCATTGGCTCATTATTGCTGTGGGTGTGTCCATCATTACCATAAGAAAGGTAGTGCATTGGCTCATTATTGCTGTGGGTGTGTCCATCATTACCATAAGAAAGGCAGTGCATTGGCTCATTATTGCTGTGGGTGTGTCCATCATTACCATAAGAAAGGTAGTGCATTGGCTCATTATTGCTGTGAGTGTGTCCATCATTACCATAAGAAAGGCAGTGCATTGGCTCATTATTGCTGTGGGTGTGTCCATGATTACCATAAGAAAGGCAGTGCATTGGCTCATTATTGCTGTGGGTGTGTCCATCATTACCATAAGAAAGGTAGTGCATTGGCTCATTATTGCTGTGGGTGTGTCCATTATTACCATAAGAAAGGCAGTGCATTGGCTCATTATTGCTGTGAGTGTGTCCATCATTACCATAAGAAAGGTAGTGCATTGGCTCATTATTGCTGTGGGTGTGTCCATTATTACCATAAGAAAGGCAGTGCATTGGCCCGTTGTTGCTGTGTGTCCATCATTACCATAAGAAAGGCAGTGCTTTGGCCCGTTTTACCATAAAGTGTGTGTGTTGGTCCATTATTACCATAAGAAAGTGTATCGGTTTTATTAATGCCATAGGCAAGGGAGTGTATAGACCCAGTATTACCATAGGCAAGGGAGTGTATAGACCCAGTATTACCAAAGGCAAGGGAGTGTATAGACCCAGTATTACCATAGGCAAGGGAGTGTATAGACCCAGTATTACCGAAGGTAATAGGTATTACTGCAGGTAAGAAAGCGCTTCCAATGAACTTCGATAATAGAAACTAAGAATGCTTTTAGCTCTGATTATTATTTTCTTTATGCATTTTTTTGATGACATGCCTCTAACATTGTGTTTTAACACACATTTGTAACGTGTTTTGCTAATGTGTGTGCACATACATGTGTGAATGACGTGATTTACAGTTTTAGTTATTGTAGCCTCAGATTTGTTCTAGGTATGTCACTTCTGGTAGCTTCCCCAGAAGAATACAACTCGATTATTAACAATTTTCTGCTTCTATAAAAAATGTGTAGGCGTTGCTGCAGAAATGCAGAGTTCGCTACATTAGAGTCAAACCAGGTTATCTCCTTCACTTGGAGCTCTGGAGATAACCTGTTTTGGGTCTAATTTTGAGGGTTTTTAAGAGTCGCCTAATCATGACTTGATGGTTTGCCGTTTTGAAGTTACAGGCTGTTCTTATTGCTTTGTATGTTTGCTTTATGTTTTATATTTTGTGTGTGTTAAATCAACGTCGCGGTTGTTTCCAGATGTGCCCACCAATGTCACCTTACAGATGCACATCGTCAGTTTTCATTCCGTCAACGAAGTGTCCATGGTGAGTACACACATACATGTGCGTGTGCATGCATGCGCGCGCACGACTCAATCGTGGGTGCTGTTGATGCACTCATACACACACAAACACACACACACACACCATGGTGTTCCCTACACACGCAAGTGTATGCGCGCTTGTATGTATACTTGAGTGTATGTATACGTGTGGGTCTGTCCTTTTAGCACAAGTGTCTGTCTTGTCTGTCTGTCTGTCTCTGTCTGTCTGTCGGTCTGTCGGTCTGCCTGTCTGTCTGTCTCTGTCTCCCCCTCCCTTGCGTGTCTACTTGTGTGTGTGCTCGCTTCTGTGCTTGTGGTGTCCCATAACCTATGTGGTCGTAAGGGAGCGAGGCGTCAGAGACCTCAGCTTCTCCAGGGGCCAGCATATTGAGGGCGGCGCCCATCTCCTCTCCCTCGCTGCATTACCTTCCCTGACCCTAAAGAGGGCAGGAACCCATTTACAGCTGGGTGAACAGGGGGACTGTACTGAAACCAAGGCGCGCAGACGGTCACCCATCCATTTGGTAACCACGCTCTCGATACTGCTAAACATTGGCTTGGGGAAAGCAGTGCTCTGACCACTAAGCTGTCCCGGCCCTTAATAGGACCGATTTGCCTGCGAAAAGAGGTCGGGCCGTGGACTATAGGTCTTGTATATGGTGACATTTTTAGCACACATCTATATATATATATTCTGGCACCATTCATCCATTATTGACTGTGGGTTAGTGTTGCATCGAGCAGGGCTGGAATGGGTTTGGAGGGTGTAATATCTAGGACACGGGGAGAGAGAAAGAGAGAGAGAGAGAGTTTTCTTTCTTTTGTTCTTTTATTTCGATGATAATGGAATAAGCACTTACGTGCTTTTTTACATCTAGTTCCCATGTGTATGCAGTTTTGTAAATTTTGTCATCCGTTCCCACAGGCACACAATGGCCTACTCTTCAGAAAAGCAGAACGGGTTTTAGCGTGTACGCAAGATGTTCTGCGTGTGTTTGCACACGGTGCCTCGGTTCATAGTCTCAACCGAAGGACTTTTGGGGAGAGTGGAGTCGGCACTGATGTTAACTCCAGAGGAAAAATCCTCTTGAACGAGATTCGAACCAGGATCAGCAGATCACGAGTGCATCGCTCAAACAACCAGGCTATCCCGTCCCGTTGTGTGTGTGTGTGTGTGTGGTGTGTGTGTGTGTGTGTGTGTGTGGTGTGTGTGTGTGTGTGTGTGTGTGTGTGTGTGTGTGTGTGTGTGTGTGTGTGTGTGTATGTGTGTGTGTGCGTGTGCGTGCGTGCATGCGTGCGTGTGACATAATTGTATATTAGGGTATTTCTTATTGCTGTTTGTGAAAGTTTTTTCCATGCCTTTGTTTATCTCTTCTCTTTTTCTTGTTTAGATGTAGACAGACGTGTACAATTGTGCCTACATGCTCGTACACATACAAACACGCACGAACGAACATACACAAACATACATACATACACACACATACACCATGTGGGTGTGCCCCCTTACACGTGCCTATTCACACATGCCTGCATTCGCATTCACGCACTCACGGGCGCGCGCGCACACACAAACACATACAGACACATGCAGACATACACATACCGACAGACAGAACCACGCACACAAACACACACACTAGTACGTAGAGGTTCTCTCTCTCTCTGTCTCTGTCTCTGTCTTTGTCTCCCTCCCTCCCTCTCTCTCTCCCTCCCTCCTCCCTCCCTCTCTCTCTCTCTCTCCCTCTTTATCTCTGTCTGTGTCTGTCTCTCCGCCCCCCTCTCTTCTCTCCCCCCCCCCCCCCTCTCTCTCTCCCCCCTCCCCCTCTCTCTCTCCCTCTCTATCTCTGTCTGTCTGTCTGTGTCTGTCTGTCTGTCTCGCCCCCCTCTCCTCTCTCTCTCTCCCTCCTCCCTCGGAAAAGGGCGTGCTGTTAGTAAGCTGCTGCAAATTTTTGCATTTAAGCTTCAAAATGTCAGTTACTGGCCTTCCAGCAACTGTAGTAACAACTTTAAACGCCCTGCTGATCGACAACGTCGTATCGAGTTGGAAAGTTGCGGGGGGAGAGCGGCAGCGTTGTCTTCGTCTTGCGACTGAAGCCAGCTGACAAGTCAGTATCAACAGAAATGGCGGACCCAGTGCTGAATCGTAATTCGCGAGTTCAGTATTTTCGCAAGAAGTGCCCTTCCCAAATCCGTCGTGACGTCCAAAGAAGCAGACAACATCAAGAAAGACAGGCAAGTCGTCAGTGTGACAAGGACAGTGTTTTGGAAGAGCCGGTGTTGTCTGACAGTGACTCCCTGCATCCTGAGAGAGTGGATGCAGAATCAAAACAAGCCAGCGTGTACACAGAGCTGTGTGTTGACAGTGCAGTGAATGTCCCAGCCTCACTAGAATCACTTAATTTGCCGTGTGAACCAGCAACAGACAGTAAGATCGGTGTGTCTCCTGGGTTGTCTGATGTGGACGAAGAACAGACAGTTGACTGCACAGTTGAGGGTTTTCATACTGGTATTGTGAAAGAGTATGTGTCCACTCTGACAGACAAACGTGTGCAGCGTCGATTACGAGACAGCAAAAGAAACACACAGTTTCGAAAGGTTGTGGTTCAAGATTCAGGCAATCAAACTATTCTGATGTGTGAATCGGATGACATCGCCCTAGAATATTCTTGTAATGGAGATACTGGCGAGGAATCTAAGTGTGTGTTCTGGTATATCAAGCAAGAAGACAGAAACATGTTGCCAGAAGAACGTGTCAGGCTTGCCAGACTTCGTAAAGGGAAGCAGCGTCCTAACACACAACACGCAGAGACAGTGGCACGTGCTGAACGGGAATTACATCTTCTTCGGGACCTGATCCGGTTTTATATGGGCTGACTTCGCTGGCTGCAGACTGGAAAAGGAAAGGCTGTTTTGAAAACTGAGACACGGACAATAATGTATCAGATCTAGATGTACATACCATTACTGACATGGTTTCCATGTCACTGTAATCGCGTCGCGTTCGATATCGTTTGTTACCGCGCCGCAGCGCTATATCGCTTGATTGCTAAATAGCAGTACATATTGTTCATTGTTCATTGTTCCCTCCCTCGGGTGGTGTTTGTTTTGGGGGGAAAGGCAATGGTTTCTCACACTGACAGTGAAGAGCCAGAGAGGGCTCCTAAAAGATCCCATTTCTAATTAATGGGGCTCCTGGCCTTGTCGGATTTCTTTTATAATCGCGGCATTCGCGCACACCTGATGAAAACAAACAAATAACATTTTCTTTGGCTGTTGATCTTGTATTTCTCTCGGCTACTCACTTCATGCCTTTCTCGCTGTGTCAGCTTTCTAGAATGCGTTTTCCTGAGTGAGAGAGAGATTTTTTATTTTATTTTATTTTTTTATTTCGAGGATAATGGAATAAACACTCATGTGCGTTTTTTCATCCAGTCCCCGTGTGTATGCAGTTTTGTAAATTTTTTCATCCGTTCCCACCGGCACACAGTGGCCTACTCTTCCGAAAAGTGGAGAGAGAGAGAGGCAGAGAGAGAGAGAGAGAGAGAGAGAGAGAGAGAGAGAGAGAGAGAGAGAGAGAGAGAGAGAGACAGTGTGTGTGTGTGAGCGAGAGATATATAGATAAAGATAGATATATAGAGAGAGAACCTCTACGTGTGTGTGTATGTGTGTGTGTGTGTGTGTGTGTGTGCTTTGCTGTTGTCAGTTTTTATTTTTTACTGACATATTCTATATAATTTTGTGAAGTTTGTTTGATATTTCTCTCCCTTTCTTTACTTTTCTTTTTATTCTTTGTCATATTTCACGTTCTGATCATTTCTGTCAAGATTCTTTTTGTGGTTGGTCTTCATGAATGTTTATCGTTTGTTCAACAGAGTGTCAGACAGACAGACAGACAGACAGACAGACAGACAGACACACACACACACACACACACACACACACTCTCTCTCTCTCTCTCACTCACACACACACACTCTCTCTCACTCACACACACACACTCACACACACATACCCACACGCACACTCACACTCACACTCACACACACATACTCACAGACACTCACACACACTCACTCACTCACTCACTCACACGCACACACTCACTCACACGCACACACTCACTCACACACACACACACACTCGCACTCACTTTCACTCACTCACACACACACACACACTCACTCACTCACACACACACACACACACACACACACACACACACACACACACACTCACACTCACACTCACACACACACTCGCACACACACTTACACACACACACACACACACACACACACACACACACTCTCACACACACTCACACACAGATGCTGCTGACACACTATTCGCATTTGCGTAAGAGAGAGAGAGAGAGAGAGAGAGAGAGAGAGAGAGAGAGAGAGAGATGGAGAGACAGATGGAGAGAGAGATGGAAAGAAAGATGGAGAGAGAGAGAAGTGAATTAGACAGCTGAGAGTAATTTAAAGATCACAAGCTAAGTGCATTTGCATTTTTGAAAAACGTATTAAAAAAAATTGTTGGCGCAAGTGACGTGCACCAGCTGAAAGTGCTGGAAACCACTTTAATTAGAAATGGGAGATTTTTCAGATGTGTCTCTTGCGCTTCCGTTTCCCGTGTGAGATTTGACAGACTTCCCAAAACAACAACACCAGAGAAAGAGAGAGAGAGAGAGAGAGAGAGAGAGAGAGAGAGAGAGAGAGAGAGGGAGAGAGAGAGAGGCGGACACACATACAGACAGAGACAGATAGAGATAGATAGAGAAAGGGAGAGAGGAAGGTAAGAGAGAGAGAGAGAGAGAGAGAGAGAGAGAGAGAGAGAGAGAGAGAGAGAGGCGGACACACATACAGACAGAGACAGATAGAGATAGATAGAGAAAGGGAGAGAGGAACGTAAGAGAGCGAGCGAGCGAGCGAGAGAGAGAGAGAGAGAGAGAGAGAGAGAGAGAGAGAGAGAGAGAGAGAGAGAGAGAGAGAGAGAGAGAAAATGACAATGTCAGTGACAAACTTATGCAAGGGGGAATGGGTATCTACAAACAACTGCAGTATTTCTTTTTTTTAAACACTTTTTATTCAGTTTGTTTTTTTACATTGCACAGTTATAAAGATACAAAACATATAAGCATATTTTAGGGAGAGAGAGAGAGAGAGAGAGAGAGAGAGAGAGAGAGAGAGAGGGGGATGGAGGGAGAGGGAGAGAGAGAGAGAGAGAGAGAGAGAGAGAAACTGTCAGGTAGGCAGACAGAGAGAAAGAGGAACAGCCTGACAGGCAGACAGACTGACCGAGAGGTCCCAAATGGGCACAAAGCTCAATACAGGCATGTATTTCATCAAGTGTACAAAATCATTTCTCAGCCCTAGTCTTGATAAAAAACCTACAGAACAGAACACAACACAACACACACACACACACACAGCACAACACACACACACACACACACACAGAAAGGCATACAAACAAACAGACAGGTCTTTGGTCGTGTAAAATTTGCAGTTTTATGTTGTAGGGCAGAAAGGTCTAATTGAAGAATGTCTTGAGAGGAAGGGGGGAGTGGGGGGGGGGGGGAGAGAGAGCGAGTGAGAGAGGAATGGGAGAAGAGAGAGGGGGGAGGGGCGGGAGGGAGGGAGAGGGAGAGGGGAGAGAGAGAGAGAGAGAAGAGAGAGAGAGAGAGAGAGCGGAGCGAGCGAGTGAGAGAGGAATGGGAAGAGAGATGGAGAGGGGGGGGAGGGGCGGGAGGAGGGGAGAGAGAGAGAGAGAGAGAGAGAGAGAGACTTTATTCCCCTGACACTGCGTAATGGAGAAAGAGAGAGTGAGGGTGGGGGTGGTGGAGACCTGGTCATGAAGCAGAATATGATGCTGTCCCCTTGATTATAGTCTTCAGTCATACATTTATCCAGGGACAGACAGAACGAGAGAGAGAGAGAGCAAGTGAGAGAGAAGAGAAGAGAGAGAGGAATGGGAGGAAGGGAGAGAGGGAGAGGGAGAGGGAGAGAGAGAGAGAGAGAGAGAGAGAGAGAGATTCGGATTGTTTATTCATGTAAAGGCCATTACCCCAAATGAAGGGAGTATAGTACACAACCAATAATAATGAAATCGCTCAACATACACACACATGCACAAACTTCACGAAATCAACACTGATCGTAATTTGAATGCTTTGTATAAGTAAATCGATACATTCTGGACAATACTTTGATTGGTAGATGCTAAAAGCAAACTCAGACGAAACTGGCTAGGGTATGTGTAAAATTTCAATACCGCGCTCTTAGTTTAAATACTTAGAATCAGACAGTACATCATAAAATGTACTTCGTCCTCAGTTCCAGTTTTTTACACAAAGGGCAATTCAAAAATAAATCAGAATGTAATTTGTAGCAATTTTGGTGCGCATTAATTTCTGAAATGCCAGATCTAAACCTGGTCATGATGAATTTCAAATGAGAGGAGAGAGAGAGAGAGAGAGAGAGAGAGAGAGAGAGAGAGAGAACAGACAGAAGACAGACAGACAGCAGGACAGACAGACAGACAGACAGACAGACAGAGAAGATATTGTTGTACTGGAGCACGAACAGAATTGGCTAACAACAACAACGGTAACAACAACAATACCACCACAAAGCACATCAAGGGGCAAGGCGTTTTTCATGTGTTTTTCCCCACCCCACGCCTTAGTGCTCTGCTCCCTGATTGTGCTAATGACTTCACTCCCCTGACACTGCCTAATGGACAGAGAGAGAGAGAGAGAGAGAGAGAGAGAGAGGGGGTGGGTGGTGGTGGGGAGGCATTAGAGAAGGACCTGGTCATGAAACAGCACACGATGCTGTCCCCTTGATTATACTCTTCAGGCATACATTTATCCAGGGTCCTGACAGATACAGACAGAATGACAGAATGAGAGAGAGAGAGAGAGCAAGTGAGGAGAGAGGAGAAGAGAGAGAGACAAAGACAGAGAGACAGAGAGAGAGAGAGACAGAGAGAGAGAATGCGAAAGGCCTTGGCCGCATTTGAAGGACAAAAACAAAAAGCAGCATACATTATCAGAGAGACAGACAGACAGACAGAGAGACAAACAGACAGACAGAGAATGTGAATAATTTATTTAAAAGGCCATGGCCGCATTTGAAGGGGAAAACAAAAAGCATGCATCATCAGACAGAGACAGAGACCACTGAACACTGAAAAGTGTTATTGTACTTCGGCCTTAGGCCACCACACAAAACATGTTTCGGGCAGGGGGTAGGTATAGATCACAGCAGCAAACGTTATATCCATTTGGCATTCCCACTTCTGCAAGAATACAGAATCACACTTCTAGTCTTCTAGTTATCATCATCCCCATCATCTTCTTCAGCATCTACATCACCATCGCTAACAGCACCTTCATTTTTCTATAGCAGCATCTGCAGCAAGAATATCATCATAACCATCATTACTTTCATCATCTATGTCATCATCACAAACATCTTCCTCCTCGTTATCTTAGTAGATTAGTGGATCGGTGGTCTAGAGGTAACACGCCTGTCTAGAAAGCGAAAAGTCCGGGTCTGAAGTGTGCGGCGGTTCGTACCCCGTTTGGACCGGAAACTTTTCCCCCATGCATTAGACCATGAGTGGTGGTCTGGGCGCTAGTCTTTCGGATGAGACGATAAACCGAGGTCCCGTGTGTTACACGTAATTATTTAGCGCACGTAAAAGAACCCACGGCAACAAGACAGTTATCCCTGGCAAAATTCTTAGAAAAAAGCCACTCTGATAGGGAAACAAATACAGTTGCAGACAGGAAAAAAAAAAGGGTGGCGCTGCTCTTGTGGCGACGCGCTCTCCCTCGGGGAGAGCAGCCCGAATTTCACGGAGAGAAATCTGCCGTGACTTAAAGTGGTATGAAATGAAATCTACACTATCGTCGTCTTCTTTTGCCTGTATAATTATCATCATCACGCTCATCATCTTCAGTATCTACATTATTGTCGTGATCGTTATCTTCATCATCCACACCACCGCTTCCATTGTCATTTTCAACATATACATCATTGTCACCATCATCATCTTAAACATCTGTCATCATAATCACCATCACCACCATCATCCTCAAAATCTACACCATCGTTACCATCGTCACCTTCAATATCCACATCATTGTTACCATCATCATCATCATTATCACTTTCAGCATCTACATCAACACCAGCTTCAGCATTTCCATCATCATTGCCACCATTTTTCTGAACATCTACATCATGATCATCAACATCACTGTTATCATCATCGACAGAGACACAGAGAGAGAGAGACTGACAGACAGACAGACAGACAGACAGACAGACAGACAGACAGAGAAGATTCTGCTGTACTGGAGCATGAACAGAATGGACTAACAACAACAGCAGCAGTACCACCACAAAGCACATCAAGGGGCAAGGCGTATTTCATGTGTTCTTTGCCACCCCACGCCTTAGTGCTCTGCTCTCCACTTGTGCTAATGACTTCACTCCCCTGACACCGGGTAATGGACACGAGAGAGAGAGAGAGAGAGAGAGAGAGAGAGACAGACAGACAGACAGACAGACAGCAGCAGACAGACAGACAGACAGACAGACACACACACACACACACACACACACACATACACACACACGCACACATACATACAGAGCACAGACACACACACGCACACACACACACACACACACACACACACACACACACACACACACACACACACACACACACACACACGGGGACTGGATAAAAGAAAGCACATGAGTGCTCATTCCACTATCCTCGAAATAAAATAAATAAAACCAGAGAGAGAGAGAGAGAGAGAGAGAGACGCACAACGCACACGCACACGCAACACGGGGAATGGATAAAGAAGCACATGAGTGCTTATTCCATTATCTTCGAAATAAAATGAATAAATAAATAAATAAATAAGCGAGAGAGAGAGAGAGAGAGAGAGAGAGAGAGAGATCCACTATTACTGCATAATGGAAAGAAGGAAGAAAGGACAGGAATGAAGTCCCAGCACACACACACACACACACACACACACACACACACACACACACACACACACACATACACGCGCGCGCACGCACGCGCACAAAGCACAGAGGTCCCCTAACACACCCCATAATGGGGAGTGAAAGGAAGAGGAGGAAAAAGGACTTGAGAGAGAGAGAGAGAGAGAGAAGAGAGAGGAGAGAGAGAGAGAGAGAAGATTATGAAGAGAGAGAGAGAGAGAGAGAGAGAGAGAGAGAGAGAGAGAGGATGAGAGAGAGAGAGAGAGAGATTCTGAAGAGAGAGATGAGAGAGAGAGAGAGAGAGAGATCTGAGAGAGAGAGAGAGAGAAATTCTGAAGAGAGAGAGAGGGGGTGGGGGAGAGAATTCTGAACTCTGAAATGGTCTATGTACATTGCTTTGGCCACGTATATATTTCAAGGGGCAAGAATGGGGGGGGGGGGGGGGGGGAAGAAAAAACGAAATTTACCTTCCCACAGGAATTGATAAGACCAGGCACATACACCTTGGCATGTACCCCAAAATGTACTCCTGCATATGCATCCATATTGCAGTTGCTGACTTAAAAGACAAAAATGAACACAAAGCACATTTGCATCCATATTGCATTTGCTGACTTTTAAAAGAGAAAAGTGAACAAAGCACATATGCATCCATATTGCATTTTCTGACTTAAAGGAGAAAAATGAACAAAAGAGAGAAAAAGAACAAAGCACATTTGAATCCATATTGCATTTGCTGACTTTAAAGAGAAAAACACACACACACATCCAAAAAGCCTTAGTTCTTTTACCTTGTCCTTAGAATACTACATGACTGTAATAGGTCTGGAAAAACAAAGTTAATAGCTTGAGTTATACTTGATAGTATCAACACTTTATTATATACAAAATATAAACGTCAAGTAATGCATACATCATGGTAGTTGAAATAGATTGTACTCAAAAGCTATTGTATTTTCACGACAGTTAACCTTACTAGAAAACTGTTGCTATCAAGTATATTGAGAGAGAGAGAGAGAGAGGAGAGAGAGAGAGAGAGAGAGAGAGAGAGAGAGAGAGGAGAGAGAGAAAATACTGACAGACAGACAGACAGACAGATAGACAGACCGATTAACAGACAGCCATAGTAACACAAACACACACTCGTACACACACACCGTACACACACACACACACACACACACACACACACACACACACACACACACACACACAACACACACACACACACACACACACACACACCCAACACACATAGACATATTACACACACCACAGACACTCGTAACACACACACACGCGCGTGCGCGCGCGCGCGAACACACACACACACACGCGCACGCGCGCGCACACACACACACGCACGCATGCACTCACAAGACACAGACAGATAGACACACACAACAGGGGTGGGGGTTTAGTCACAGGCAGGCAGGCAGGGGACGGACGGACAGACAGACAGACAGACAGACAACAGACAGACAGACAGACAGACAGACACACACACACACACACACACACACACACACACACACACACACACACACACACACACACACAAAAGGGGAGTAGGTTGATTTGGGAAACACCCATAGACTTGACTGAAGCCAGGAGCCCACAGAGGACTGTTAATTATTTTCCCATCACACACACACACACACACACACACACACACACACACAACACACACACACACACACACACACACACACGTGCGCGCGCGCGTACGCTCAAGGGGATATTTTTCCCTGGAGTTAACGTCAGTGCAGACTCCACTCTCCCCAAAAGTCCTTCGGATGAGACTATAAACCGAGGTCCCGTGTGCGAACGCACGCAGAGCATCTTGCGCACACGTTAAATCCTGTTCCGCTTTTCGTAAGAGTAGGCCATTGTGTGCCGGTGAGAACAGATGACAGAATTCACAAATCCGCACACACATGGGGACTGGATGTAAACAGAGCACATAAGTGCTTATTTCATTATCCTCAATTATAAAAGAACATTAAACAACACACACAACACACACACAACACACACACACACACACACAACACACCACACACACACACACACAGAGAGAGACGAGAGAGAGAGAGAGAGAGATAGAAGAATGAGAGAGAGGAGAGAGAGAGAGAGTGGAGAGAGAGAGAGATGAGAGAGAGAGAGAGAGAGAAGGAGAGGATGGAGAGAGAGAAGGGGAGTGGTTTTGATTAGGGAACGCCCATAGGCTAGCTGTAGCAAGTGCTTTGTTAATGCATTTTTCCCTGACAATGGCAGCATACCAAGTGGCCACTTGTCCTGTTGTGTGTGTGTGTGTGTCAGTGCAGCGTTTGACACTGCACTGGCTGTAGCAGCTTCATCATTATCATTGTCATCATTATCACGATTATTAGGGTTATTTTGTTTTATTGCTGCTGCTGTTGTTGTTTCTTGTGGTGATGATGGTGTCATACAATCATTACCATGATTATTATGATGGTGTTTTTTAAATTGTTGTTACTTGTAATAGTGATGAAGATGATGGTGTCATACAATCATTAACATGATTATCGTGGTTTTTTATTTTATTTGTTGGTAGTGTTGTGTTGATACTAGTGGTGGTGATGGTGTCATAAAGGGTTTGATTTCTCTTTCATTTTTTGGCTTCTCTTTCTGTTAAGAGTTACTGTGTGTGTGTGTGTGTGTGTGTGTGTTTGTGTGTGTGTGCGCGTGCGTTGCGTGTGTGTTTTGTGTGTGTGTGTGTGTGTGTGTGTGTGTGCATGTCTGTGTGTGTGTGTCTGTGTCTGGTGTGTGTTGTGTGTACCTTCTAGATGATTATTTCACTAGTTTTTTTCTTGCTCTTTTTCTCGATAAACTTAAAAGAAGAGTTTACCCTTTTCTTGTGCTTCTTGTTTTTTTCCTTCCTTCTTCGAACTCTCAGACAGTAGCTATTGTTGTCTGTTATTATGAGCGAAAATGCGTCACGCTGCTGTTAAGCTTTCGACCTCTGCATGAGAGAGAATTGTTATCTTTTAAGTCTTTCTGTAAATAAAAGTCAGGAAATGGACCAAGAACGCAGAAAATACGCAAGAAGGGGGTTACAGGTAGAAAAGGAAACAAAAGAAACGAAGAGAGGGATAGAAAAGAGGGAATTCCTAACACAGAGTTTCCAGGAGGTAGGGATGCTGTTTGTACTGACAGGCCCCTGGCATCCCCACGGGGGAAGTGCTCCAGGTTTTATTTTATTTATTTATTTAATTTATTCTTTTTATATCGAGGATAATGGAATAAGCACTCGTGTGCCCCGTGTGTATGCGGTTTTGTAAATTTTGTCATCTGTTTCCACCGGCACACAATGGCCTACTCTTCCGAAAGCGGAACAGGATTTAACGTGTGCGCAAGATGTTCTGCATGCGTTCGAACACGGGGCCTCGGTTTATAGTCTCATCCGAAGGACTACTAGAATACTCCTACATACATGCCTTTCTTTTTCTTTTCGTGTTAAAAAAAAACACAACCCTATCCAAAAAGGCTTTGGGGGACAGGTTAGCCCGGTGGATAGAGCGTTGAGCTCGCGATCTGACGGCCCGGGTTCGAGCCACCACCGAGGCACCCGCTCGATAAGATTTTCCCCCTGGAGTTAACATCATTACATAGCTACTCCCCAGAAAGTCCTTCGGATCAGATTATAAACCAAAATCTCGTATACGAACGCACGCAGAACGCCTTGCGCGCACGTTTAACGCTCGTTCTGCTTTTCGGAAGAGTAGGCCATTGCGCGCCTGTAGGAACGGATGCCATGTTCTTAAAACAGCGCGTGCACACTGACGTCATGTTAAGACGTCATCTCTGAAGTGGGGTTGTGGCTACCTTGATGGTGGACAGAAACTGTGGCATTCGTAAAATGTCACTATTGGTGAACCTCGAGGCTATAGCCGAGGAACAAACAAAGAGGGGTGGGGAGAGTGGTTTTAACATTCACACATTGTCTTTTGTGCCTCCCATTTCGTTATTACCCCCTTTCTTGCATACTTCCTGCTTTATCGATTTTCATTTACCTCTCTTTTTGGGGGTATGAAAGTACTTGCCTGTACACACACGCCTGTTAACAAGGCGTTTTTGTTCCTAGTTTGTGTGTGAGTGTGAGAGTGTGTGTGTGTGAGAGAGAGTGTATGTGTGTAAATGTGTGTGTGAAAGAGAGTGTATGTGTATGTGTGTGTGAGGGTGTGTGAGAGAGAGAGTGTGTATGTGTGAGTGTGAGAGAGAGAGTGTGTATGTGTGTAAGTGTGTGAGTGTGTGGTGTGTGTGTGTGTGTGAGAGTGAGTTTGTGAGTGTTGTGTGTGTGTGTGTGTGTGTGGTGTGTGTGTGTGTGTGTGTGTGTGTGTGTGAGAGAGAGTGTGTATGTGTGTAAGTGTGTGAGTGTGTGTGTGTGTGAGAGTGAGTTTGTGAGAGTGTGTGTGGAGAGAGTGTATGAGTGTGTGGTGTGTGTGTGTGTGTGTGTGTGTGTGAGTGAGTTTGTGAGTGTGTGTGTGTGAGTGAGTGTGTGTGTTTGTGTGTACTTGCCATTTCATATTAGAGAGAGAGAGAGAGAGAGAGAGAGAGAGAGAGAGACAGACAGACAGACAGACAGACAGACAAGACAGAGAGAGAGGGTGTCGCTGACATAGCACTTGCCATTTCATATTACGTACATTTTAGGTATGGATGCATGCATCATGGTCTTACAGTCATATTCAATGCTCACCCCCCACCCTTTTCTTGTTACTGAAAGTTGAGACAGAATGATGAACGATCCTGAAATTACTTGCGTAAGCGAATGCAGGAACAGCAGTTTTATTTTCTTCTCTTTATGCAGGTTCTGACATGTTTTAGTCATTCAGCAGTCACATACTGTTATCGGCACCATTTACTCGGGGGCAACAAAAGGCTTGGAGTTTATATAGCATGCATTGTTAATGGATAACACACCGTGAGCGTATGTAATGACGGGGAAAATAATGAATATGCAAGGATTGATTAGCTACTGTAATACTTTTCAACATCTTCCTTGAGAGAATCATGGCTGATGCACTGGAACATCATGAAGGATCAGTCAGCATTGGTGGCAGAACGATCACAAACCTCCGATTCGCAGATGACATTGATGGAATAGCAGGATCAGAAAAAGAGCTTGCCAGCCTAACAGAACACTTGAATAAGGCCTCCAAAACATACGGCATGGAAATCAGTGCAGAGAAGACCAAACTGATGACTAATAACACCAACGGCATTAGCACTGATATCAGGGTTAATGACCAGAAGCTGGAAACAGTTCAAAGCTTCAAGTACCTGGGAGCCATTGTATCAGACCAGGGATCCAAGCCAGAAGTAGTATGCAGGACTGCACAGACAATAACAGCTTGGTCAAAACTAAACACCATCTGGAGAGATAAGAACATCTCACTTATCTCCAAGATCAGACTAATGCGCTCCCTTGTCATATCCATATTTCTGTATGCCTGTGAATCATGGACCCTGACTGCAGATTTGGAGAGAAGAGTACAGGCAGTGGAGATGAGATGCTTTCGGAGACTCCTTGGCATCTCCTACAAAGACCACATAAGCAACGAAAGCGTGCATAACAGAATCCAGCAAACCATTGGACCCTATGAGAACCTTCTAACGATCGTGAAAAAGCGTAAACTTAAATGGTATGGGCATGTCACAAGATCCCAAGGAATTACAAAGACAGTTTTGCAAGGCACTGTCCAAGGAGGAAGAAGAAGAGGCAGACCAAGGAAGAGCTGGGAGGATAACATCAGCGAATGGACAGGCCTAGAACTCAACAAAACCCTGAGAAAGGCAGAACAGAGAGAGGAATGGAGGGAACTGGTTGTTGAGTCTTTGAGGGTGCCCCCACGGTCGTCAGACTACGGGACAGATAGATAGATAGAATACTGTATGGGAGAAATGAAAGTTAAAATAAAAAAAAATTCGATAAAAATAAAGCACGGACACACACACACACACACACACACACACA
The DNA here is from genome assembly GCA_028751875.1 of Rapana venosa. Taxonomy (NCBI): domain Eukaryota; kingdom Metazoa; phylum Mollusca; class Gastropoda; order Neogastropoda; family Muricidae; genus Rapana; species Rapana venosa. The sequence continues at coordinate 52,055,796 of CM054144.1, forward strand.
CACACACACACACACACACACACACACACACACAGAAAATGCTAATGCGAAAGTGTTATTGAATAATTATAGGCTTTGGCCTCTCATGAAGGGGTGGCGTGAATATGATTAACATACAAAAACATACTGCATAGCAAACAGACAGAGGGAGACAGAGAGAGGGAGTGACAGGAGAGAGAGAGAGACAAGGAGACAGAGATAGAGAGATAGGGAGAGACAGAGATAGGGAGAGACAAGAGAGAGAGAGAGAGAGAGAGGAGAGGAGAGAGAGAGAGAGAGAGAGAGAGAGAGAGAGAGAGAGAGAGAGAGAAAATCGATTTACCTCAGTCTCAAACTGAACAAAATATTTGACTTTTTTTCTTACGTTTTCATTCCTTTCAATTCAACTGCGACGGTAGGTCGGCCGGCTGCAGATCACCATGATCACCATGATCACTATGATCACCGGTGCACCATGATCACCATGATTACGTCTGCTGGACTGGACTGGAGGGGAGATGGTGGGGGGGGGGGGGGTGGGGGATGGTGGGGGGGATCTTGCTGTCAGGGATTGCTCACACCCCTGGATAACCAGAACTTTATCGCCTTTGTCAGTGGTGATAGCAGGCTTACACACACACACACCTCGCTACATAATAACATACTGCACCGTATTGCAGCTCCACGTAATGCAAAGCAGAGCGCATTAATGGAGAGGCCTCGATGGATGTAGATCAGTGTTTGACATTCCATCCACAGCACGGCACAGGAGTGAAGTGGCAGTGTGTGTGTGTGTGTGTGTGTGTGTGTGTGTGTGTGTGTGTGTGTGTGTGTGTGTGTGTGTGTGTGTATGGACACATGGAAATAAGAGGTGATGATGATGGACTGTATGTGTCTGTGAATAATCGGCTTTCATCGGCCTTTCTGATAACGCGGAACCGCCATTGACTTAAACACCCAAGAGATATCTATCATTACCATGCTAACTCCTCTATCTCCTCTAAGGGTTTTAGGTGTTGGTTTGGTTGTTTTTTTAAATCTCCACACCTATCCGAGATCATTTCTCTCTTGGCACCTCTTCCCTTCCCCCTTCAATCAGTCTATTTCTCTTGCCATATCACACTATGCACACCTCTCTCTTCAGTCTGTCTGTCTCTCTGGATTTGTCTGTCTGTGAGTCTGGTCTGTCTGTCGCTCCTTTACTTTTCTCCTTTTCCTTCTCTTCCTTCTCTTTCTCCGCTCTGTTTTCTTCACATTCCTTGTACTTTTTTCTTCTCCCGCTGCCATTATTCCTCCTCCTCCTCCTCGTCGTCCTGTCTTCCTCCTTTGTCTTTGTCAAGCGTCGGACTGCTGTTCGTTTCCTGCCTCTTTCACCCTTCTCTTTCTGTATCTCGTTGTCTTTCAGTTTCTGGGGCTCTTTTTATCTCGTCTCTGTCTGTCTCGATCTCTGCATCTGTCTCTGTGTATCTCTGTCTCAATCTCTGCTTCTGACTCTGTCTCACTCTGTGTTCTCTCTCTCTCTCTCTCTCTCTCTCTCTCTCTCTCTCTCTCTCTCTCTCTCTCTCTCTCTCTCTCTCTCTCTCTCTCTCCTTGTTTTTTTCTTCTTGGTTTTGTTGTTATTTGTTTTTCTCTTTTTTGGGGGCTGTTTCTTTTTCTTTTGTTTGTTTGTTGTTGTTTTTTTGGGGGGGTTGTGGTTGTTATTTTTGGTGGGTGGGGTGGGGTGGGGGGTTAGGGTTTTCTTTTGTTTGTTTGTTGTTGCGGTTTTTTGTTTTTTTGTGTGTGGTTTTTTAAAAGGGTTATTTCCCTTTGTTTCCACTGTGTGATAGTATAAGTATGGGTTATTATTAAGATGTATCCCTACGGGCGGGGACTGGATGTAAAAAAGCACACGAGTGCTTATTCCTTATCCTCGAAATAAAAGAATTTGTCATTGTCCTCTCTCTCTCTCTCTCTCTCTCTCTCTCTCTCTCTCTCTCTCTCTCTCTCTCTCTTTTGGAGGGGGGATTATTCGGTGTCCCTCTCCCATTGTTGTTGCTTTTATTTTGATCTTGGTTTCTTTGCTATTTTTGGGGTTAATTTTGTGTTTTTTGTTTTGCTCTTGTTTTGCTTTCTTTTTCATTTATTGTTGCTTTTATTTCTCTCTTTTTCGGTGGTTTTTGTGGGTTTTTTTGTGTGTGGATAATTATTTCCCCATTTACTGTGTGAGTGTTGGTATTGGCTTTATTTTATTTTATTATCATATATATTCCTAAGGGTGGGCAATGGATGTAAAAAAAAAAAGCACATGGGTGCTTATTCATTATCCTCGAAATAAAAGAATTTGTCATTGTCATTTGTCTGTCTGTCTTTCTGTTGTCTGTCTTCTGTCTGTCTGTCTGTCTCCTCTCTCTCTCTCTCTTCTCTTCTTTCTCTCTCTCTCTCCTCTCTCTCTCCTCCGTCTTTCGTCTCTCCCTGTCTGTCAAGCTCTCTCGTCTCCTACCTCCAAATCCTCTCTACCCCTCTTTAATTTGACTTCTGATCAAGCGTGGAGATTTTTTTCTTTATTAACATCGTACCACAACATAGTATTTTTACGGTTGTACTTTAGTCAATGGGTTGGCACGTATTTAGCAAGTTTTATCATCTTTTAAAAGCACTTGACTGGCTGTTGCCACAGTGAGAACGAAGAGATCGAGCACATACACCGGTCTGTCATGTTAGCCCTGAAGGTGTTTGTATAGACAGAAATCAATGATCACAAACACACAGCGTAAATGTTGGTCTGCTGCGAGTGTGATGTAGGAAGGAGCTTTAGGCAGCGTGGAAAAGGTGTTAGTGATATATGGATCCGTACTGTGTCATTTTTCACTATACGCGCTATATTTCAATGCCTTAGGAATCTGAAGTACAGGTGTTTACACACCGAATTGAAGTGCATTCGAAGACGTATGCTCCCAATAGTTAGAATGTACATTACATCCGAGTAAAGCCTTATCTTTAACGTTGCCTGTTTTGTGTACAACAGCGGACTTGTTCATACTCTTTTCTGATGTGAGAGGCAAAAGAGCGGTGAATAATTATATACTAGTGAGTAGCGTACCTTGTGCTTCTGTTGCTCCAGTCTCTCTGTGCTTCAGTTCAGTTATGCATCCTCTTGCTTGCTTATCTAAGAATTGGGAGCTTGCAGAATTTCTGATCTTTCTTTATAATTAAGATTCCGCACTCCCATAGTCTCTCTCTCCTTCTCTCTCTCCCTCTCTTTCTCTCCCCCCCCCTCTCTCTCTCCTTCCCCTCCCTCCTCCCTCCCTCCCTTTGGACATATTCTGTTAAAGTCATTTGCTTCTTCAGATAAAGGGACAATAATAATAATAGTAATAATAATACTAATATATGGTATTTATATAGCGCTGAATCTTGTAAAGCAAACAAATCGAAGCGCTTGCATTGAAATCATTTACACACATAACAACGAAATTAATTAACTCCATGATTCCATATTCTGGAATTGGTCTTACTAAAGACTTTTTGTTTTGGGGGTCGTCATTACTGGTTTTTGTTGCTGTTTTTGTTCTTGTTATTGAAGGTCTTTGTTCCTTGTTTATCCCCTTCCTTTTGCTAAGCGTCCCAACAGAATTTGCCCGTAGTGCCGAGAGAGAGAGAGAGAGAGAGAGAGGAGAGAGAGAGAGAGAGAGAGAGAGAGAGAGAGAGAGAGAGAGAGCAAACTGCTATGAGAGCAAGCCGATAATTATGGACATTGTGTCTATTACTTCAGTGTTGCCCTCTCATCCAACTTGTTTCATGTCTGTCTAAACCTGCTGCTGCTGCTCCCCTCTTGCCCACTCTTGTTTTTCCATGCCACAGCACAGTGATAATTATGTAGCCTCCTCTGCGCCAGAGAAGTATACATGGTGGAAATGATGCTGATCTAAGTGTCTGGAATAACCCAGTTTTGATGTCGTAGATGAGATGAGATAGAGATAGAGAGAGAGAGAGGAGAGAGAGAGAGAGAGAGAGAGAGAGAGAGAGAGGTGTGTGTGTGTGTGTGTGTGTGTGTGTGTGTGAGTTTGTGGTTTTTAAAATTAAATCAAAAAAAAATCTTTTATATCGAGGATAATGGAATAAGCACTTGTATGCTTTTTTTTAAAATCAGTCCCCGTGTGTATGCGGTTTTGTCAATTTTGTCATCTGTTCCCACCGGCACACAATGGCCTACTCTTACGAAAAGCGGAACAGGATTTAACATGTGCGCAAGATGTTCTGCGTGTGTTCGCACACGGGCCTCGGATTATATAGTCTCATTCGAAGGGCTTTTGGGGAGAGTGGAGTCTCCACTGCTGTTAACTCCAGGGGAAAATATCCTCTTGAACGGGAATCGAACCAGGGTTGTCAGATTGCGAGCGCAATGTTCTGACCACTAGGCTATCCCGTCCCCCTTGTGTGTGTGCGTGTGCGTGTGTGCGTGTGCGCGCTCGCTTGTAGGGGTGCTATAGAAACAGGAGAGTAAACATGTCCATATCAGAAAGATGGCTTATGATACCGGCTTTACAGGGTTGAGTTCTGTCGTGGCTGTTGTTACTATTTTCTTTCTCTTGGGAACAACATTATGAAAAAATGTACAGTTAACTGTTTGTATAATTGTCTGTCTGTCTTCGTCTGTCTGTCTGTCTGTCTGCCTGTCTGTCTGTCTGTCTGCCTGCCTGTCTGTCTGTCTGTCTGTCTGTCTGTCTGTCTCTCTCTCTCTCCCTCTCCCTCTCCCTCTTCCCCTCTCTCCCTCCCTCCCTCTCTTCCTCTCTCCCTCCCTCCTTCTCAAAGTGTTATTACATGTATGTGGTTATCAATTTTGTCTGAAACGATACAGAAGTTTACTTTGTTTTATCATTAGTTCCTTTTGTGTGCTTTTATCTTTGTGATTGTTCTGTTTTTTGTTGGTTTTATATTTTGTTTGTTTGTTTGTTTATTCATTTGTTTGGTTTTTATTCTTTCAGTTTGATTCCTATGATTTTGGTTTTGGTCTGGCCGTGTTAAATGTTTTGGATAGAAAGGTATGCTTAGTTTGTTTGTGTTTTGTTGTTTTTTCTCTTACGTTGATGATATGAACACACACACACACACACACACAAGCACACACGCACTCACTTGCTGACTCACTCTCACTCTCTCACTCACTCACTCACTCACTCACTCTCTCTCTCGCTCGCTCGCTCGCTCTCTCTCACTCACACACTCACACACACGCTCACACACACTCAGGGACCAGAAAGGCCTCAAAGGATGTAGATCCATCAGTGTTTGACATTCCATTGGCAGAACACAGCACAACATTACCTTACACAGTGAAGTGGCAGTGTGTGTATATGTGTATGAGAGAGAGAGAGGAGAGAGAGAGAGAGAGAGAGAGAGAGAGAAGAGAGAGAGAGAGAAGAGAGAGAGAGAGAGAGAGAGAGAGAGAGAGAGAGAGAGAGAGAGAGAGAGAGAGAGAGAGTGGACACATGGAAATGCGAGGTTATGATGGACTGAACGTGTCTATGAATAATCAGCTTCATCAGCCATTCTGATGACGTGGGGCCGCCATTGACCAAGAGACCTGTAGAATATTATTATTATCATGCTAATCTTCCCTGTGTGCTTCTTTCTGATCTTTATTTTTTCCTCGATCCTTTTGCATTACTATTGCCTCTCTCGTTCTCTTTTCATCGTCATCCTCTTTCTGTATCTGTCTGTCTGTCTGTCTCTCTCTCTTCTCTGTTCTCTCTGCTCTCTGCTCTGTCTCTCTCTCTCTCTCTCTGCTCGTCTCTCTCTCTCTCTCTCTCTCTCCCCTCTCTCCTCTCTCCTCCTCTCTCTCTCTCCATTCCCCCATTTCTGTCTACCTTCCACTTTCAAATAAACAAATCATAAATGGATCATTCGAAGGAATTTTTTTGTTCCTGTGTTGAATTTTGAAACTGCATTCCTCTCGTCTAGATAAGGACAGTGGGTTTCTTCCACACCTATGGCATATGCTACGTCTTTTCGAACATATATTTTTTAAAATCTCTTATTAACACAGTTTGAAAAGTGTTATGTTTGTATATTTTTTCCAAGTGACGTTGATTTTAAAAAAAAGGGTGTTCATTTGCTGTTGATAGTTTTGGCTTTTCGATTCATAGCATTGTATATAGCAAATTTGTTATAGTGTCATGGAAAAATCTCTCTCATTGTACTGTTTGTTCGTGTGATGTACCCGTGCCACTCCAGCGTGAGAATTTTTCCACTGAAGTCAGGAGCCGTTCATATATATTTTAAAATTTTATATATATTTATTATATATATATATATATATTTTATTTATATATATATAATATATATATATATAGCCCGGTGGCGTTTCCAGTTCTGGGTTTTTTGCTTCCTCATCAGTGATGTGATTTTTGTATGAGACTCCAAGAAGTTGGCGAAAGCTGCTTTCATCTCCACTGCCTCTATCCTTCTTTCAGTGCATTTATTTATTTCATTTAATCTTTTATATCGAGGATAATGGAATAAGCACTCATGTGCTTTTTTACACCCAGTCCCCGTGTGTATGCGGTTTTGTCAATTTTGTCATCTGTTCCCACCGGCACACAATGGCCTACACTTCCGAAAAGCGGAACAGGATTTAACGTGTGCGCAAGATGTTCTGCGTGCGTTCGAACACGGGGCCTCGGTTTAAAGTCTCATCCGAAGGACTTTGACATTCAGTTCGATTTTTTGGGTCAAACTGGGAAGAAAGGGCGAGGCTGGGAATCGAACAGCATTACTTCAGTGTGTTGTCATTTCTTCCGCAAGAGCTACAGTTATCTCGTTTTCTAGTTAGTGTAGTGTGTCATAATTATCACAGTGGAATTATTCATACCCTCAGTCATTGTAGTGATATCATAACTATCACAGTGGAATTATTCATACCATCAGTCAGTGTAGGGATATCATAATTATCACAGTGGAATTATTCATACCCTCTGTCAGTGTCATGATATCATAATTATCACAGTGGAATTATTAATACCCTCAGTCACTGTAGTGCATCATAATTTCACAGTGGAATTATTAATACCCTCAGTCACTGTAGTGTATCATAATTATCACAATGGAATTATTCATACCCTCAGTGTAGTGATATAATTATCACAGTGGAATTATTAATACCCTTAGTGTAGTGATATCATAATTATCACAATGGAATTATTCATACCCTTAGTGTAGTGATATCATAATTATCACAATGGAATTATTAATACCCTGTCAGTGTAGTGATATCATAATTATCACAATGGAATTATTCATACCCTCAGTGTAGTGATATCATAATTATCACAATGGAATTGTTCATACCCTCAGTGTAGTGATATCATAATTATCACAGTGGAATTATTAATACCCTCTGTCAGTGTAGTGATATCATAATTATCACAGTGGAATTATTCATACCCTCAGTCAGTGTAGTGATATCATAATTATCACAGTGGAATTATTCATACCCTCAGTGTAGTGATATCATAATTATCACAGTGGAATTATTCATACCCTCAGTGTAGTGATATCACAATTATCACAGTGGAATTATTCATACCCTCAGTGTAGTGATATCACAATGGAATTATTCATACCCTCAGTGTAGTGATATCACAATTATCACAGTGGAATTATTCATACCCTCAGTGTAGTGATATCACAATTATCACAATGGAATTATTCATACCCTCAGTGTAGTGATATCACAATTATCACAGTGGAATTATTCATACCCTCAGTGTAGTGATATCATAATTATCACAATGGAATTATTCATACCCTCAGTATAGTGATATCACAATTATCACAGTGGAATTATTCATACCCTCAGTCAGTGTAGTGATATCATAATTATCACAGTGGAATTATTCATATCCTCAGTCAGTGTAGTGATATCATAATTATCACAGTGGAATTATTCATACTCTGTCAGTGTAGTGATAACATAGTTATCACAATGGAATTATTAATACCCTTAGTGTAGTGATATAATTAGCACGGTGGAATTATTAATACCCTCAGTGTAGTGATATAATTAGCACGATGGAATTATTAATACCCTCAGTCAGTGTAATGATATAATTATCACAGTGGAATTATTCATACCTTCAGTCAGTGTAGTGATGTAATAATTATCACAGTGGAATTATTCATACCCTCAGTGTAGTGATATCATAGTTATCACAGTGGAATTATTCATACCCTCAGTCAGTGAAGTTATATCATAATTATCACAGTGGAATTATTAATACCCTGTCAGTGTAGTGATATCATAATTATCACAATGGAATTATTAATACCCTTAGTGTAGTGATATCATAATTATCACAGTGGAATTATTCATAGCCTCAGTCAGTGTAGTGATATCATAATTATCACAATGGAATTATTCATACCATCAGTCAGTGTAGGGATATCATAATTATCACAATGGAATTATTAATACCCTTTGTCAGTGTAGTGATATCATAATTATCACAGTAGAACTATTCATACCCTTAGTGTAGTGATATCATAATTATCACAGTGGAATTATTCATACCCCAGAGAGACACGATGGAAATGAAGAAGAAAAAAAACCCACCGTGTGCTGCCTGCCAAATGTCTACCTCTCTCACTTCCTACCCCTTCAGCGTTTTATTTCTCTACAACTTTTTTTTCTCTCGCCTTAACCGTCTTTCTTCCCACTCCCTGCTTTATGTCACTGCAAAATGCTGTGTCCACGCTGTAATAAATAAAGAGAAGAAGAAAAACGGCGTAAGAATAAATATCAGCTTCTCTTTTTTTAATTTCCTCCCTTTCCAGCTTTTTAACTTTTTTCTTCTCTCTTTTATTTGTACTGTTGTCTCTCTCTCTCTCTCTCTCTCTCTCTTCTCTCTCTCTCTCTCTCTCTCTCTCTCTCTCTTTTCTCTCTCTCTCTCTCTCTCTCTCTCCATGATTCCATGTCGCAGCCCCAGTGGATCATTTTATCTGCATGTCAGAAAGAGACCGGACCGGAAAAAGACGCATGACTAAGCGGAAAAAAACGATGCTGGAATTGAGAGAGAGGAGAGAGAGAGGGGGGAGGGGGGGGGGGTAGAGGATAATGCCCTTGTCTTTGGATGAGACTATACATCGAGGTCTCGTGTGCGAACGCTCGCGGAACATCTGGCGCACACGTTACAACCTCTTCTGTCTTTCGGAAAGGGTAGGCCATTGCATACGGGTTGGTACCGATGACAAAATTTACAAAACTACATGCACACGGGGACTGTATGTAAAAAAACTCACATGAATGCTTAATCGTTATCCTGGAAGTAAAAGGCTTCAGATTTTTATCCCCGAAGTCGGAATGCGGCTACCTTGTTCGTGCGCGATAACGGTCTATCTATCTATCTATCTGTCCCGTAGTCTGACGACCGTGGGGGCACCCTCAAAGACTCAACAACCAGTTCCCTCCATTCCTCTCTCTGTTCTGCCTTTCTCAGGGTTTTGTTGAGTTCTAGGCCTGTCCATTCGCTGATGTTATCCTCCTAGCTGTGATAACGGTGGCATACGCAAAATCTCACCATTGCTGAACGCGTGTGAGTTCTAGCCAAAAAACAAACACAATTC
>CM054144.1:52070374-52075374 GCA_028751875.1 Rapana venosa
AATGAGTGTGTGTGTGTGTGTGTGTAGTGTGTGTGTAGTGTGTGTGTGTGAAGTTAGTGTGGTGTGTGTGTGTTTGAGCGTGTTTGTGGTGTGTGCATATGCGTGTGTGTGTTTGTTTGTGTGTGTGTGTGTGTGTGTGTGTGTGTTTGGTGTATATGTATGTGTGTTCGTTCGTTTGGTTTAACTCCTTTTTCCTATTAGTGATATTAGTCGAAGTGTGTGTGTGTGTGCGCGCGCGCGTGCGTGCGTGCGTGCGTGCGTGCGTGCGTGCGTGTGTGTGTGCGTGCGCGCGCGGAACGGGGCAGAAACAAAGAGGAATAGGAAATAGGGAATTCTTAGAGAATATCCAGAAAGTGGAAATGCTATTTATACTGTGAACCCCCCCCCCCCCCCCCCCCCCCCGCACCCCCCCGCACCCCCCGCACCCCCACAGGGGGAGTTACATACAGCATTCTCTCAAATATAACGTGTAACATTACATCACCACACTCAAACACAACCTACAACATCAAACTCAAACACAACATACAACATCAAACTCAAACACAACATACAACATTACGTCACCACACTCAAACACAACTACATCATTACATTCAAATACAAAATACATCACACTCAAATACAACCTACAACATTACATTACCACACTAAAAAAAACAACCTACAATATTACATCACCACACTAACACAACCTACAACATTACATTACATTACCACACTAAAACCACCCTAAAACATTCCATCACCACACTCAAAACACAACCTACACTCAAAACACAACCTACATCATTACATCACCACACTCAAACACAACCTACAACATTACATCACCACACTCAAACAAAACCTACAACATTACAAACATCACACTCAAACACAATCTACAACATTACATCATCACACCCAAACACAACCTACAACATTACATCATCGCACTCTTAACACAACCTACAACATTACACACAAACACAACCTACAACGTTAAATCCCGAAACACAACCTACAACATTACATCATCACAAAACTAAACACAACCTTCAACATTACATCATCACACTCTTACACAACCTACAACATTACATCATCGCACTCTTAACACAACCTACAACATTACATCACACATTTCTAACACAACCTACAACATTACACACAAACACAACCTACAAGGTTACTCAGAAACACAACCTACAACATTACATCCCCACACTCAACCTACATTACATCACCACACTCAAATGCAACCTACAACATTATATCACCACACTAAAACACAACCTACAACATTACATCACCACACTCAAACACAACCTACAACATTACATCACCACACTAAAAAACAACGGTGGTCTATAGGTAACGCGCCTCCCTAGAAAACGAAAAGTCCGGGTCGGAAGTGTGCGGTGGTTCGAATCCCGTTTGGACCCGAAACTTTACCCCACCCGTTAGACCATGAGTGGTGGTCTGGTTGCTAGTCTTTCGGATGAGACACTAAACCGAGGTCCCGTGTGTTAACACATAATTAGTTAACGCACGTAAAAGATTCCACGGCAACAAGAGAGTTGTCCCTGGCAAAATTCTGTAGAAAAAAAGCCAATCCGATAAGGAAACAAATACGCTGGCAGACAGAAAAAGACCACACACAAAAATGGGTGGCGCTGCTCTTGTGGCGACGCTCTCTCTCTCTCTCTCTCTCTCTCTCTCTCTCTCTCTCTCTCTCTCCCTCCCTCCCTCTCTCCCCCTCTCCCCCCCCCCCCCCTCTCTCCCCCCCCCCCCACCCTAGGAGAAAGCAGCCCGAATTTCACGCAGAGAAATCTGCCGTGGATTAAAAACACACACACAAAAAAACCAACACCCAACCTACTACGTACATCATTCTTGCTGACGTATGTCCGTACCCCCCCTCACTAGGACTTCACGATGACGTTTTACCTGCGACGTAAGTGGGAGGACGAGCGGCTGGCCTTCCGGACCTTCCGGGGCTCTGACGTTCTGGAGCTGGACACTCGCCTGATCGACAACCTGTGGATCCCGGACATCTTTTTCCGCAACGAAAAGTCGGCAGTGGTGCACAACGTGACCGTGCCTAACAGACTGATCCACCTCTTCCGTAACGGCACCGTGCTCTTCAGCTCCAGGTCAGGTTGTTGTAGTGTTGGTGGTGGTGGTGTTGGTGTTGTTGTTGTTGTTGTTGTTGTGTGTGTGTGTGTGTGTGTGTGTGTGGTGTGTGTGTGTGTGTGTGTGTGTGTGTGTGTGTGTGTGGTGTGTGTGTGTGTGTGTGTGTGTGTCCAGTTATAATTTTTTGTAGCTAATGAAATGCAAATCTCGAAAAGTCCTTCGGATGAGACTATAAATCGAGGCCCCGTGTGCGAACGCATGCAGAACATCTTGCGCACACGTTAAATCCTGTTCCGCTGTTCGAAAGAGTAGGCCATTGTGTGCCGGTGGGAACAGATGACAAAATTCTAAAAAACGCATACACACCCATACAAAAAAAAAATCATCTGAGCGCTTTGATTTTTTGCTTTACAAGATTCAGCGCTATATAAATTCCATACATTATTATTATTATTATTATTATTATTATTATTATTATTATTATTATAAATCTCGAAAAGTTCTCCTGTCGCTCTCAAAATTCATAAGCTTTGCAGGTATTTCTTGAAATTTCAATTGGTCTTTCATATGTGTCTTTTAAAGAAATGTGTATACTTAAAAATAGTATTGAGTCATTAATATACCGTTTGCTTATCATTGTGCGATGAACTCTTGCTTTTCAGTTACTGTTAGTATTCATGTTATTTTTGGGTATATTGCTGTTAGGTTTATTCTCCTGGTCAATTTGTTTGTAATCCTACATACCCCAAAAGGGGTGAAAGGAATTAAATCTTGAATCGTGTGTGTGTGTGTGTGTGTGTGTGTGGTGTGGTGGAGGTGGGGGTGGGATCGGGGGGAGGGGGGGGGTAGGGGGGGATTAGGGTGGGAGATGATGGGTGGGATGGGAGAGACGGACAGACAGGGGGAGGGAGAGGAAGGAGGGGGAGGGAGAGGGGAAGGGAGGGAAGTTGAGAAGGGGAAGGGAGGGAAGTTGAGAAGGGAGAGGGGAAGGGAGGGACGTTGAGAAGAGGGAGGGGCATGGACATGCAGACAGACACCTGCAGAGGCAGGCAGGTAAAGACAGACAGAGGGAGATGAATATCTGCATGACTTTATTTTATACAAAGCTTAAAGCATTGCTCCTTTTCTTTCTTGTTTATTTTACCTGTATCTGCCCCATTTGATGATGGCGATAACAGTTGTATTTGATTTGTGATATATTTCAAGATGTACAGACTAAATAATTTTTTTATGATCAGTGTTTTTGTACTAATGGGGCACAGGATAGAAAAATTGTCTTACAGATGAAAAGAAAAGGTAGACTAGTGGAATGGAAATTTTAAAGGAAAAGAATGCCAGTGTTTTTATTGTCTGCCTCTGCCTGCCTGTCTGTCTGTCTGTCTCTCTCCTGTCGTTTTATATCTATAAAGCATTTTAAGTACATGAAAACGGCTGTTTCTTGATTGTTGTGTAATATATCTTTTTATTTATTTATCGTTTTTAAAAAAATCTTTCATGAATGTATCGCCACAACCCCTATGTTTATAAGCAATTTGTTGTTCACATTTCTTTTCATTACGAGGCCAAGGCCTAAAAGGAATGAATCATCCGAATCTCTCCCAGTGTATATGTATGTATGTGTGTGTGTGTGTGTGTGTGTGTGTGTGTGTGTGTGTGTGTGTATGTATGTATGTATGTATGTTTGTTTGTGTGTACGTATGATGTATGTTTGTGTGTATGTATGTGTGTGTGTATGTGTGTGTGTATGTGTGTGTATGTATGTATTATGTATGTGTGTGTATGTATGTATGTATTATGTATGTATATGTGTATGTATTATGTATGTGTGTATATGTATGTGTGTACATATGTATGTATGTATTATGTATGTATGTATGTACGTATGTATGACGTGTGTATGTGTGTGTATGCAAGTATGTATGTATGTTTGTATGTATGCATGTACGTATGTATGTATGTACGTACCTACGTTCGTACGTACGTACGAATGTGTGTATGTAGATGTCTGTCTATCTCTGTCACTGTCCGTCTCTGTCTCTGTCTGTCTCTCTCCCTCCCTCCCTCCCTCCCTCCCTCCCGCCCGCTTGCCACTCCTTCCTCCCTCCCGCCACTGCCCCCTCCTTTTCTATATATAGTTCTTTGTGTGTGTATGTGTGCTTGTGTGTGTGTGCGTGTGCGTGCGTGTGTGTGCGTGTGTGTGTGCGTGTGTGTGTGTAACTGCACACAAGAAGTACTGAATAATTGATATGCCGAGGGCAGTCTTTTTATGCATGCTATCGATTTAGCTTGGGAGAACTGCGGAGATTTTTTTAAAAAACCTTTGTTTTTATTTAACAATTGTTTAAAAACTTTATTGCAAGTTGGTGGTAGAAGAGGAACTGAAATATTTATTGCGGGTTCGTCTGAAACACAAAAGAATGTTTGCTTTAAAGAGAGAGAGAGAGAGAGAGAGAGAGAGAGAGAGAGAGAGAGAGAGAGAGAGAGAGATTTGCCGGCGTTGTTGTTTTTTTTCCTAGGTCGGGCAAAGAAATAGTTATTGATGGCGTGCGTTTTTTGTTGTTGTTTTTTTGTGGCCGTCTTTAGTCATTATTGATGATTTAAGGCTGGTCGTGGTCGCAGGAGAAATTTGATCTCTGAAAGGGATCAATATTTCAAATGACTTTTAAAAAACCCAACTAAGTTTACATAGACACGCGCGCGTGCGCGCGCCTGTTTGTACACATACACACACACATTCACACACACACACACTCACACACTCACACACACACACACACACACATACACACACACACACACTCACACACATCACACACACACACACAGAGAAAAGTTGTCTGTCTCTTTTTCACCGTCGTCGTCGTCGTCGTCGTCATCATCGT
>CM054144.1:52082874-52087874 GCA_028751875.1 Rapana venosa
CAGGTATGGGGCAATAAAAACCCACAGACTATAAACCGAGGCCTCCCGTGTGCGAACGCAGGCAGAACATCTTGCGCACACGTTAAATCCTGTTCCGCTTTTCGAAAAAGTAGACCATTGTGTGCCGGTGGGAACGGATGATAAAATTTACAAACCGCATACACACGGGGACTTGATGTAAAAGAGCACATGGGTGCTTATTCCATTATCCTCGATATAAAATAATCAATGAATAAAAAAATAAAATTAAAACACGACACCAAACCACACAGTCATCAGTCTCACCGCACAAGTGCTGGTAACCCACTTACATCTTCTCCATCATTTTCGAAAATAATTTTCAATGAATCGATTATATTTTGTTTTAAAAAAAGGCTAGAAAATAAAATCTTTCAATGACAGCATTTTAGGCAATTTTTTGTGTAGAACTATGCCTTTCGAGGATAATGGAATAAGCACTCATGTGCTTTTTCTTCACTTTTTTTTTTACATCTAGCCCCCGTGTGTATGCAGTTTTTGTAAAGTTTGTCATCCGTTCCCACCGGCACACAATGCCCTACTCTTCCAAAAAGCGGAACAGGTTTTAACGTGTGCACAATATGTTCTGCGTGTGTTTGCACACGGGACCCTCGGTTTATAGTCTCATCCGAAGGACTTTTAGGGGGAGTGGAGTCGGCACTGATGTTAACTCCAGAGGAAAAAGCCTCTTGAGCAAGATTCGAACCTGGATCAGCAGATCACGAGGGCAATGCGCATCACTCTAACCACCAGGCTATCCCGTCCTTGTGGCCGGGACTGGGAACGGGATAGCTCAGTGGTCAGAGCACTCGCTTTCCCCCCAGCTAAGGTTAAGCAGCGTCGAGCGTGGTTACCACTTCGATGGGTGACCGTTTGCGCGCCTTGGCTTCAGTACAGTCCCCTACTGCACCCAGCTGTAAATGGGTACCTGCCTCTTTAGGGTCAGAGAATGTAAAGCAGCGAGGGAGAGGAGATGGGCGCCGCCCTCAATATGCTGGTCCCTAGAGAAGTTGAGATCTCTGCCGCCACGCTTCCCTTCGACCACATAGGTTATGGGACACCTTTACCTTGTGTGGTGTTTTGTTCTGAAGAGTGTATGGCAGTCGCAGCGTAGCACACAGCATGGCAGGAATACAGGCTACACACCGGTATTAATTTTGGGGTCACGTAGTATCTTCTATAGAGTGCGAGTGGAAAAAAGTGTTGGTGATTTTCACAGATTTTTTAAAGCATGAAATGATGCACTGTGCACTTGTTTTTTGGATTGAGGACATAGAGCAATACCAGGTAGTCACGAGAAAGTTGGAAATAACCATCAAATGAGGTTTGCCTGTATTCCTACAGCGTTGACCCCGCGCATGCATATTGCGGTAAGGAAGCTAGCAGACGACAGACTGAGGGGGTACAGTGTTTGCTGAAAAATTAAAAAATTTCAAACCTACCAAATTTGTTCAAAATCACATGAGTTTTGAGTCAGAGGCTAGTCTTTCACAAAAAGTGGTTTTTATTTCTGTGGATGCCTTAGTACGTGCGGTATGAATATAAAAGTTACATAGAAAAACAGAAGGAAAAGAGTGATTTTTTTAATACCGGTGTGCAGCTGAACTGGTTCCGAACGTGGTTTCATTTTGAAATACACAGCTTGAGTATGATGAAGGCAAACCATAGAGTAATAATAACAAGCTTTGAGATTATAGTGTAGGTTTTTCTTGGGTTGTTTGTTTGTTTTTAAATAAAAACACATGCCTGAGAAATACATGCCATGACAATATATAATTACACAGAAAAGAGCCCCTCAACATCTGTAACACTCCAAAGAAACTAACGACAAAAGAAACAAGCAAAATAATAACCGCCTATCAAAAATGAGCAAAACCTGATTTTGTCGTAATTCAAAAAACAAGGAGAGGCTTTGCTAACGTAAGTGAGAAGGCAGGTATTCATTCAGGTTTAGAGAATGTGGTTTTTCCCCCCAAGCAGACAAACATTGTTTGGAATGTCCAAGAGACCATTCCTGTTGATTTTCTCAGGAGAAAACACAGCTTAAAAGCTAGTGCCTTGTGCAGTCGGTGTAAAAACAAGGCTATCACGCAAATTGGAATTCCTCTGAAGCGTAATAATGGTGTCCTATCTCATAGTGGCAGGGGGTGTTTTTTAGTGGCTTTGGAATCGCCATTTAAATAACAACGTACGGGCATATTAGATGGATGGGTGTAGGAATGGAGGCATGTATTGATTCTCGAATGTCTGCTACGGGAGTGTAAATATTATGTGTGTAGCCTACAACTCCCCATGTTCCGTTTTATCATTTTAGTGGGGGTCCCTTTTGTCTGTCTGTCTAACTCTGTCTCTTTATTATCCTCACAATAAAAGAATTTTATTTGAATTGATCTCTGTCTCTTTCTCTATCTCTTCCTCTGCCTCTCTTTCTCTCTCTGTCTGTCTGTCTCTCTTGACTGGATGTAAAAAAGTACATTGGTGCTTATTTATTATCCTCACATAAAATAATTTGATTTGAACTGATCTCTGTCTCTCTCTCTCTCCGTCTCTGTCTCTGTCTATCTCTATCTGTCCCGCTCCTTCCTCCCCCCTCCCCCCCTCCATCTCCCCCCCCCCCCCTCCTCTCTCTCCCTATCTTCTTCCTTCTTCCGTCCCTCCCTCCCTTCTTTCCTCCCTCCCTTCTGCTCTCTGTCTTTCATTTTAGTGCTTTTTTGTTTGTTTGAAAATCTGCCATACCTTGAGCATGCTTAAAAAAAAGGAAAGTAGATGGGGGAGGGGAAGGTAGTGTTGCAAATATCGATTACTGCTGATGTTGCCAGCATGCTGCTTTTGCCACTTTGCCTCCCCCCCCCCCCCTCCCCCTTTTCGATAAAAGATCCATTCACATCAAAGCGAGGTGTGATGTGCGTCTGTAGTGTAATGCAGAACCAGGGCAGTTGTAATTAACTCATAAGGGGCACACAGGGATAGCCGGGTGGTTAGGGCGTTCTGCTCGCGATCTGACGGCCCGGGTTCGATCCTAGGTTTGAGCTGCCACCGAGACGCCCGTTCAAGGGGATTTTGGCCCCTGGAGTTAACATCAATGCTGACTCCACTCCCCCGAAAGTCTGTTGTACGAGACTATAAATTGAGGTCCCGCGTGCGAACGTGCGCAAAACATGTCCAAGCTAACAAAAGCCAGCCAACACCAGGCAGAAGGAGAAAAAGGAGAAACAAAAAAAACCAAGCTAAAATATTCGTAAATCGTAGTTTGTTTTCTTTCCAAGTTGATTTACTTCCAGGGTAATGGGACTCAACTTTATACCAGTAATGTGTTGCAACATTCGAAGCAAAACAATAGCAACAGCAACACAAACGAAAAGCAAAACCAATCCTTATTTTTAAAAAAATTCTTTTATTTCGAGGATAATGGAATAAGAACATGTGCTTTATTTTTTACATCCAGTCCCCGTGTGTATGCAGTTGTAAATTTTGTCATCCGTTCCCACCGGCACATAATGGCCTACTCTTCGGAAAAGCGGAACGGGTTTTAACGTGTGCGCAAGATGTTCTGCGTGCGTTCGCACACGGGGCCTCGGTTTATAGTCTCATCCGAAGGACTTTTGGGGCGTAGTGGAGTCTGCTCTGATGTTAACTCCAGAGGAAAAATCCTCTTGAACGGGAATCGAGCTCGGGTCAAAAGATCACGAGCGCAGCACGCTAACCACCACCAGGCTATCCCGTCCCCCTATCCAAAACAACCAGCCACCCTAACAAAAACAGCAACAAATTAAATTATACACCTTCCTCGAAAGTAGGAATGCGGCTACTTAATTGTGGGCAAAATCTGTCGCGTACACAGAAATCTCACCATTGGCAAAAACCTCGGAGCTCTCGCCGAGGTAAAAGGAAAAAAACATGTCAACAAAAACATGTCAACAAAAACATGTCACCAACCTTTGTCACACTAACGGGCCGTGTTTCTGTCCAGATCAGTTCGCATGCGTGATGGCCATCTTCCGGCTGCAGCGCCACCTGGGCTACTTCCTGGTGCACGTGTACCTGCCGACAGTGCTGGTGGTCATTCTGTCCTGGGTGTCCTTCTGGATCGACGTGGGGGCCACCCCGGCCCGCGTCACCATCGGGGTCATGTCGGTGCTGACCATGGCCACCCAGAGCTCCTCTGTGCAGACCGTGCTACCCAGGGTGTCGTACGTCAAGGTGACTGGGTAGGATAGGCCGCCCTGGAGGGATGCCGGGGGGGCTCTGTCAGTATAAATAGCATCCCCTCGTCTTCTGGAAGTTCTGTGCTAGAACTTTTTTTCTTTTCTGTGTTTCTGTCTTTCTCCTGACTTCTCTGTCATTTCTCTTTTGTTCTGCCTTCCCAGTCCACTCACCTGCTTTTTTTTTTTTATCAAGAAAATCTTTCTGTATTTCATTATATGGCATTATGTCGGTATTGTTTTGTTCTAGCGCCCAGGTAGTGATGTTGTTAACACTGGGATGGGCACGGGATGTCCATTCTGCAGTGTTATTTGCCCGTATGGTATTTATATGTATGTTTTTTGTGTACTTTGAAGTGTTCTGTATGTATTTTAACGCTTTTTTTGTAATTTGGGGATAATGAATTAAGCGGAATGGCTGGCGTCCTCAGCACAGCCTGGTTTTATCGGCCTTAAGGAATGAAATGATTTAGGTGCTTTGTCATTTAATGCTGTTTTTCAGATTGGCGGTGTTGGATGTTTGAAGGGATTGGATGATGTTGATGTTGAACTTGAGGTGAATGTTATTGGAGTCGCGGAAATTGAATAGGTGACAGCCCTGGTATGCCCTTTGTGGTCATTAGGGTTATGAACAACTTGAAATGAAATCAAATGGATAGGAGAGACATGATATAGTAATAATGATTTATTTTCGAGGGATATAGATGAAAGTAATGATATTTATTTTTCACCCAGTTTTGCCCTGAATATCGACTATGATGATATGATAATTATACGCTA
>CM054144.1:52090374-52092874 GCA_028751875.1 Rapana venosa
CTGCTGGTGCGTCATCTTCAGCCTGGGGGACGGGATAGCCAAGTGGATAGAGCGATGTGCTCCTGATCTGACGGCCCGGGGTCGAGCCCCCACGGAAGAGTCCGTTTTAGGGGATTTTACCCCGGAGTTTACATTAGTACTGAGATTCAAAATGTGACAAGGTGACAGCCCTGATATGGTCTCTGTGGTCGGCGGGGCTACAAACAACAGGATTGGATTGGACTCCACACCACCATCGGATAAAAGCTATAAACCGAGGCCCCCGTGTGCGAACGGACACAGTACTTGTGCACACGTTAAAAACCCGTTCCGCCTTTCGGAAGAGTAGGCCATTTCGTGCCAGTAGGAACGGATGGAAAAATATTTTTTTTATAAATTGCAGGCACACAGGTGTCTTGTTTAGACACCATTCCCGAAGTCGGAATGTGGCTATCTTAGTGGTGGTTAAAAACGGTCGCATACGTAAAATCTCGCCATTGGTGAACCTCGGAGCTCTAGACTAAGAACAAACAAAAAGTCTTCAGAGTGATTCCTTGCTTGCTTTTTTTCAAACAAAGCTCTCAGAACTATAAAATTTTCTCGCTCATTTCTTTGGAAATTGCAAAATGAAGCCGGGCAGATTCTTGCGCAGTGAGGTCAGTGTGTTTGCTTTTTTTGTGTAGGTTTGTTATCCGATGAAAATTATAGTGTGATCGTTGTTAAATATTGATCTGCTCTTTAACATTACGCAGTACGGGTGCTTAAATAACAACAACAATTGCTGCTTGGTTCAGTGTCAGTCACACTTGAAGGCTATGCAGTGCAGTACGAATGCTTAAAATAATGTTGTTAGTTTTTGTGTCGGTAACACTCCTATACCTCACTTTGCTTTTGCCTCAGTTGTAAGCAGACCGCGGAGCGCCAGTTTTCTATCCTTTCTGCCTTTTAAAAAAAATGAATATAGATTTTTTTTAGGATGCTGTGTGTTTGTCTTCATAATCTTCCTCCCCCCAAAAAAACCCCCACAACCAAACAAACAAAAAAC
The DNA here is from genome assembly GCA_028751875.1 of Rapana venosa. Lineage (NCBI taxonomy): Eukaryota > Metazoa > Mollusca > Gastropoda > Neogastropoda > Muricidae > Rapana > Rapana venosa. Next base: position 52,091,399 of record CM054144.1, read on the forward strand.
CTCGTTAAACGCCACCCCCCCACCCCCCACCCCCGTTATCATTCTTCTTCTTCAATGTCTTTCAGCAGTTTTGTTTTAATCCTTTTGGAAAACATGGTCCCGAGTGTGAAATGCATGGTGCTTTCTATAAACATAACGCTAATTGCAATACTTAGTCATCAAGGTTAGATCCCACTTCTAGTGTAAACTGATGCGTGTATCCGTTTATATGAATCTGGCTTGTGATGACGTGACATTAAAATTATCTGGGTTTATTGTTGATCTTGTGCCTCAGCCGTTGGCACTTTGTTAGATACTGTTGTTGTTGTTGGTATTTTTAAACACCTGACCACGGCTCCACAGTCCTTTCCAATCTGTTAGATACTGTTGTTGTTGTTGTTGTTGTTGTTGTTGTTGTTGTTGTTGTGTGTTGTTGTTGTTGTTGTTGTTGTTCTTCTTCTTCTTCTTCTTCTTCTTCTTCTTCTTCTTCTTCTTCTTCTTTTCTTCTTTTTCTTCTTCTTCTTCTTCTTCTTCTTCTATTTCTTCTTCTTCTTCTATTTCTTCTTCTTCATCACAATTCTTCTTCTTCTTCACAATTCCTTCTTCTTCTTCTTCACAATTCTTCTTCTTCTTCTTCTTCTTCTTCTTCTTCTTCTTCTTTTCTTCTTCTTCTTCTTCCTTCTTCTTCTTCTTCACAATTCTTCTTCTTCTTCTTCTTCTTCTTCTTCTTCTTCTGCTTCTTCTTCTTCTTCTTCTTCTTCTTCTTCTCCTTCTCTTTCTTCTTCTTCTACTTCTTCTTCTTCTTCGTCTTCTGCTTCTGCTGCTTCTGCTTCTTCTTCTTCTTCTTCTTCTTCTGCTTCTTCTTCTTCTTCTTCACAATTCTTCATCTTCTTCGTCTCTTCTTCGTCTTCTTCTTTTTTCTATTTTTTCCCCCCAATACCTGACCACGGCAGCAGCTGCACTCTGTCTGCAGGCGATTGACGTGTGGATGGCTGTGTGTATGGCCTTCGTCTTCGCGGCCTTGCTGGAGTACGCTTACGTGAACGTGTTGAACCGGCACAAGAACGTGCACATGGCTGCCTTCAACGCCTTCAGGAGAAGTCAGGGGGGCCAGGTGTCGGACACTGTGCAGGTAAGCTGGCTGCAGTTAACATCCGTGCAGACTCCACTCTCCCCAAAAATCCTTCGGATGAGACTATAAACCGAGGACCCGTGTGCGAACGCACGCAGAACATCTTGCGCACACGTTTAGATCCTGTTCCGCTTTTCGTGAGAGTAGGCCATTGTGTGTCGGTGGGAACAGATGGCAGAATTTACAAAACCGCATACACACGGGGACTGGATGTAAAAAAAAAGCACATAAGTGCTTATTCCATTATCCTCGATATAAAAGAATAAACTAAACTAAACTGTATGCCGTGAACTAAACATTTGGTACAAAACAGTTTATGAATGTTTATTGTGTTGTGTGGTAGGTAGTACCGAAATCGTACGTTG
>CM054144.1:52097874-52132950 GCA_028751875.1 Rapana venosa
CACTTCTGTCACTTTGAAAACTGTGTCTTCTTCCTAACATGCTGTGCTATGCAATTTTATACATCTATGCCACAAATTGAAATGCAGCTACCTTCATGGTGGGCAAAAACGTTCGCATACACAAAATTTCACATTTGGTAAACCTCAGAGCTGTAGCCAAGGAACTTTCCAACCCCCACCCCCTCATTCTTCTACAAAACATTGATGTCTATACAGCTATAGAATAGTTGTGCAAGGCAAGGTGGTCTTTTGCAAAGGGAAGTAACTTTTGAAAGCCTAATTTGTTATTGGTTGGGTCCCTTGGACACCAACCTGACCTTGACTTGACGTGGGTCGTTGTAGCAGAGCACGGGATCCTTCAAGTAGTGTGCCTTCAGCAAGATGACTCTGGCGGAGCCCGTCACTCTCTAGATAGCTGGGTGCATGCTGGGTGTATCATTAAAATTCGTGCCACCGGCTGTGGCTAACTCATACTTGTTCATGAAAGATGGCTTTTCAATGTGTGCATGCTCAAGATGCTCTGAGTGCGTTTGAACACGGGGGCCATGGTTTGCACTCTCACCTGCAGAACATTCAGGGGAGTGAAATCGGTGCTGATGATAACTCCAGGGGAAGAAATCCTCCTGCACGGACCCATTGGCGTAGACTGGAATAGTGTCCTTAGTTAATGGTGGATCACGAGTTTAGTGCTGAAACCACAAACCCCCACCTCTAGTAGATCATGGACAATTGAAACGTTTCCTCTGTGTGGTATACACACAGATTTTTACCCAAAAAATATTCACCACAAGACTCATTGCTTGGCACTGATTCATTTATAAATCGAAGATTTGTTGATGGGCGTCTTGAAGACACCTCAGCACTCTAATAGTAATAAGAATGATAATGATAAAAATAATTTTAAAAATATAGTAATAAGTAATAATACATGGAATTTATATAGCACTTTATCTTGTGAGAAAAATTGAAATCTACATCACTTTAGGTTAAAAACAAACAAAGAAAAAACAGAAAGAGGAAGAACACTCAGTGTATTTTTCTGCAAGACTATTTCCAGATGCTATCATGGACCAATAATGAGAACTAACTATAGCTGTAGACGGGACGGGATAGCCTAGTGGTTAGAACATTGCGCTCGCAATCTGACGACCCGGGTTCCATTCCCGTTCAAGGGGATATTTTCCCCTGGAGTTAAAATCAGTGCAGACGCCACTCTCCCCAAAGTCCTTCAGATGAGACTATAAACCGAGGCCCCGTATGCGAACGCACGCAGAACATCTTGCGCACACGTTAAATCCTGTTCCCGCTTTTCGTAAGAGTAGGCCATTGTGTGCCGGTGGGAACAGATGACAGAATTTACAAAACCGCAAACACACGGGGATTGGAAGTAAAAAAGCACATAAGTGCTTATTCCATTATCCTCGATGTAAGAGAAAAAATAAATACATGTAGCATATTGTGTGGAGGCACCTGACAGAATGCACCGTTCGCTGGTCTTTGCTTCAGCATTACTACTGAACATGGTAGTCAAGCCGGGTAGCAGTGAGTTGTGACACGGGTGTTGGGTCTTTCCAGGTGTAGATCAGCTTGCAGTTTTCTGTGAGGAATCCAGATTCTGTGACTGCACACGATAGGGTTTGATGACTGTACGAGCAACCAGAAAAAATGTATGACATACCTGGACACAAGTGACAAATGTATGGTTGGGCGGTTGAACAGAAAAGTGCTGGACAGAAGGAACAGACAAGAGCATGAATTCAACATTGGTCTGTATCTCCTTGGAGTGCTTTTCTTGTAGAGACGATCCATTCGAAAAAGCAGACAAGTGGTTGTAACGACTGGAACTGAGCTGAGGTCTCTTCATTTTCTGCAAGCTACTGTATTGTGTGACGGCGCTGACGATGGTGAGCGACATGTTGGCGGGCATCGATTACAGCTCGGCTGTACATCAGTATTTCTAGCCACACCGTTTACCTGTGAAAAACTGACGGTGTGTGTCTTCTTAGAACAAATTGGGTCTTGTTTCTTTCGCCTTTCAGCTCCTTTGTCAGAGTGATATCTCAAAACTGGACTGTGAGGAATGGTTTCAGGATTTCTTGTCAAGGGACTTGGAAGAGAAGAGTCACTGAAAAGAGAACGCGTATTGTTGTGGCAGACCCAGGGCTTTGGTCCAGAAGATGCAAGTTATAGCACTGCTTTGTTGCTGGAGGACGTCATGGTTGCTTTGTACAGTATGCAAGGGTAGACCAGTTCTGTTGTTTTTCAGTCTCACCGTTGAACAATGGAAAGTTTTGGGTCACTCTTACAAAATTTGTTGATATTTTGTTTCATGGCCCAGAAGTAAAACAAAGACAGTACCATGATTTTTTTTTGGTAACGATGTTGGTTTGTGTTCAAGTTAGCTTCTTTGCGTGCAAATGTCTACTTTGATTCTATGCTGAGCATGTGTAGCTGTTGTTTTGGTGACTGAATGAACAACGAATTAGTTGCATGCCAGATTTCGTTACATTCTTTGTGGTTCAGAACCTGTACTGATCTGAGTACCTTGTCCAGGTTTGATTAGGATAACTGATCTCAAGGTGGGATCGTTCACATGTTTGGAGCATCTGGGGTGACTGGGTAGGAAAATGTGTCAGAAGGTCATCTGTCAACACCTAAGTAATGCCAGTATTCTACACTCGGACTCCTTTTTGTTGTTGTTTCTCCTTAAAAACACAGCGCCACTCTGCTGTTTTGGGCATGGTTTTTTTATGAATGCAAGGACAAAGCGGTCATGATATTCGTTTTAACGTATGCAGGAGGAGAGTTTAGTTCAAGAATGTGATGAAGGGTGTGATGTTCACCAGCAGGTTTTTAAAGAAACTATCCATGACGACAGACCAATCGTACACATGTTTATTATGTCACAATTTTGAATTCTCTATTTTGTCATGGGTACTTACCATCGGGGAAAGTATGGCTTCGTAAAACATTGATATTTCAATCTTTTAAAAAATATATTTACCATCAGATTTCTCAACTCTGCGATGGTTGGATTTTAACAAATATTTATAGCCGATCAATGTAAATCTCTTTTCCCAGACCGATTTCAGTGATGTTTATCTTCATACCTACGTACGTGTCGTGTACCAAGCATTCCAGAACGTACCCTGTACCTGCGTTGCAGCATAATGGACTAATGATTATGTGTAGTTAACAGAGTTTCTAATCCACTTTTATCAATTCTTGTCTTTCTAAAACTACTCTTCTCCTTCATGGGCACTTGTATAATTATGATTGTATGTTTGCCTACGAGTTGATTTTTAAGTACGAGAGTAATATGATTATGTGGATGTACATTACTTTCTTTTGAAATCCATTCACCTGCATTGTTTTTGAGACTGTCTCTTTTAAATACAGATATCTGTTTTGAATTTGGCCAAAATCACATGAACGTGTTGTTACGATTTGTTGCTGTGAATAAGGTGAATGTTTTATGATGTGTTGAAGTGTGTGAGACCCCCTAGGGGATGCCACAGGCTCTTTCAGTGTAAACAGCATCTCCACCTTTTGGAAATTCTGTGCTTGCGATTTCCTCTTTTCTGTCACTCTCTTGGTCTTTTTCCTTACTTTTCTATTAGGCGTCTCTATTGTCAGCAAAGTTGATAGCTATTTTCTGAAATTCAATTCCAATCTTTCTGTATCTTGAAAAGTAGGTTTTGTTAAATGTTGTTTTTTAAAGTGATGTTGAATACTCGTCTTTATCTTATTTTCCTGGCCATTGAATTTGTCCTGAAGTGCAGGGTGCCTGTGTCTGTCCTGCTGTAAGATGAGGGTACCCTGGAGGATAGGTGCTTGTGAAGGACTTAAGGTAAGCGTCGTGTTCATGCTGTTTATAGCTCAGCCAACTATAAGGGCCATTATAAGGGATGTAGTCAGATTTTCAGAAGTTTTTTGTTTTTTTTAAAGATACTTTTAAAAAAGCTTTTACAACCTGATTTACTTTGATCTTCACAGTGTGTGTCTCTGTGTGTGTAAAGTGAACTGGTAAAGATGTTAATATCTTAAAAGCAATATCTTAGGGTCTTAAGACATTCTGTGGTGTACATTTATATTTGTTTAAAAAAATCTTCTGAATGATTTTCTGTCAGTCTTTAAGATACTTTTCATAGATGGAAGTGATGGAAATTAGACCATTGCATTTTTTTTCTTATTACGTGGGGTACTCTCTTGTGTGTTGCGGAGGCAGTGGAATGAAGACTCGGTCATAGCATACATTTTAGGATATCGTTTTGTATATTTGCATATATACTTTCGAGCATTTTCATCATAGACTTTGTCAGATCAGCTTAAAAATTGTAGTGATACATAATATTCTTTCATTTGTAATCATGATGGTGTAGTCTCCATAGAGTAACATTCTATATTACTGAACATTATTGTTCGGAATGAATTTGAATCGTAGGCTTGTGATCATTTTGAAAACAAAGTTTATTTATCTATTTATTCTTTTATTTCGAGGATAATGGAGTAAGCACTCGTGTGCTTCCAGTCCCCGTGTGATGTAGTTTTGTAAATTTCGTCATCCGTTCCCACCAGTGCACAATGGCCTACTCTTACGAAAAGATATTTTGCATGCGTTTGCACACAGGACCTCAGTTTATAGTTTCATCTGAAGGACTTTTGAGTGAAATGTATCATCTAGAACATTTGCTACTGTATTTAGAAATGTCAGTCTCTTTGCCCTGTTATTGGGTGGGGTGGGGTGGGGGGGTGAAGGAGAGATCCTGCTTGTTTGTGAAGATTTGGGGCTCATAGCCGTGCTTAATAAACTAAATCAGTTATGCACTGTCTAGAGTACTTGGTAGCAGAGGGCATCATGTGTGCAGAATCCTTTCAGTAACAAGACTGGCCAAAATGAGGTGAGATACTTAAGTCCATCATTGTTACAGGGCATTTTTTTTTTCAAAAGGCGTATGTGCATGAAATCTTATCATAAAGTGATAGTAGTAGCAGCTTATTAAAACAGACCTGTTAGTTGGCTAGCCCACTTTAAAGCAAACTCTGCTGTTGGGATATGGTGCTGCGATTATTACCTCGGCTAAAGGTACGCTATCATACCGTAGGTTAGGCTAGAATATGAAGACAGGTGTTTGAGAAGCTGGTTAAAAGATGCTACTGATGCATGAAAGGAATGCAAGGCAGGTGTTTTCATGGAGGTTGGGAAGGGGTCAGAATTGAAGCATTTCGTGAATAGGATTAGGGTTGTGACGCACAGATCTTTTTAAACAGTTGTTTTTGGATGGTAGGAAAGAAATCTGATAAATCAGTGATCAATAAATTGTACTTTTGCAAATGTTTAAAAAATAACAAGTGGAATCCGTGAAGATAAATAGTGATTTTGTATACTGCACTTTTATACAGTTTTTTCTTTTTTTTCAAAATACCCCTCCACTCTTACATACATGTTTGTCAGAATATGCTATGGACCTAGTCTTCAAGGATGAGCTGTTGATATGATAAGGTCTGTCGGTTTGTTCCTCTCTCTCTCTCTCTCTCTCTCTCCCTCCCTTTCCTCCTTCTCTCTCTCTCTCTCTCCCCTTCTTCCTCTCTCTCTGTAGAAAAAAAAAGTCAAGAAATCCGAAGGATGACTTGGTCACGCACCATTTATTGTGGGGTTAGCAGCCTGACGAGCAGTATGGAAGTGTGTTGAGCAGAAAGCGTGAAGAAAAGAAGACATTGCTCCGCAGCTGTGGTACAGTCCTTCTCCACCTTCATCCACCTGACAGGTGTACAACCACCATGCTTCACATGCAGTATTGCTGTGTGTATACAGGTACGTGATTTTGTATACTGCACTTTTATACAGTTTTTTCTTTTTTTTCAAAATACCCCTCCACTCTTAAATAGGCTTTACAGATTTCAGGATTTTGATGGGGGTGATTCCCACTGTTGCACATGTTAGCATGGATTGATGACAAAACTTGCCTGCCAATAATGACTTAACTAGGGTGAGCGCGGTGTTTGCTGCATGCACTAGTCTACTGCACACACTATACATATCACAAGGCCAGCTCTGTTCACAACCATCCCTACAAACAAACAAAAACCAATGCTTTTTTTTTTTTTTAAAACACAACCATTCTTCATTCATAAAATAACATTAAAAATATACATAAATTATCATACTAACACGACTGAAACAGCATTTGTTTAACGCTCTCAACCTCAAAATAGCTTGAACATATAAACATTCTATCCACACGTGACTTCCCTTATAATTATCTCCCTTGCTTCACCTAGCATTCGCAGGTCATTCTCTTGTACAAAATGTATTTTGAGGGAGGAGGAAAAACCCACAGTTCTGCCAGTTAACGTTTTACTGTCAGCTATTTTGTTCTGGCTTGGTCTATTGAAGTGCAGGGGAGGGTTCAGCGGTACACAGACTTGCTCCCATACCCACGGTCTGTTCTCAGGGCTCAGCCCTGTCAAATGTCTTCTTTGATGAGACCAGTCAGTCTACGTGACTGTTCCAAGAGTTTGCCAGAAAACTTCCAGGGAAATGCACATGTCCTGGCAAATAAATACAACACAGGCGGCTGGAAATGCACGATCCACTCGATTCCATGAAGCCCAGCACGGATCTGAACGACTGCCACACTCTCTGTCACTTCCCTCCATAGAGGACCATCAACTCAGTCAGATACGGAGTTGAGAATTCAGCCAGTGTGTCTGCAGCTGGAGAACTTCACCTGGGAAAAGCGGCAGTGGCATCGTTGAAATGCGGATCAGTTCAAATGCGTTGTCCAGTTGTCTGCTTTGGAGTGTAGAACCTTTCAAGTCCTAGGTCTGGGGTCCAGTCGAAAAACTCAGCAGCGGGGACGGGTAGACGTCTTCAAGAAGACACGGGCACTGAGGCAGGGGACAGAGAGGGATGTTCCGACATGCTTTTCCTCAGCTCCAGGATCTGTTCCTGGCCCAGGTTGATCTCGTCGTCCAGTTGCTGCAGGTGGATGGTGAGGGTGGAGGTCAGGCTGATGAACTGGCTGTAGTCCTTCAGCTCTTCCCCGCTCAGAGACAGCCGCAGGAAGGCCGTCACTTGGTCCGAGCGTTTGTCGATGTGCTCCTTCAGCTGTTTGGCCTCGGCGTACTTGGTCCGTAGTCCTTCGCACTTCTCCACCGCCCGTTTCTGAACAAAATATATTAGCATGCTGCGTTAGTTCTCTGATGTAAGAAATTAGGTAAGTTCTGGTGGGTAGCTTCACCCTTAACATGCATATTGTCTGTTATAGCTTTCAGCCATAATCTCAGATGAAGAATGCTTATGTTTCTACCTAACCTGTCATGTCCTCGTATCTAAAGCGAAGTCTAAGCTGTGTAGTTTTATGGAATCTGTTGTCATTTTGCTTACAGACAGACATAGAGAGCATGATCTTGGTAGAAAACAAAACTCAACTGTGGGGTGGTCTTTCACATTTTATTCAAATGTACATACTGAAAAAAGAAGAAACTACACTGCACTACACTATACACTACACAGTGTAATGTTGTGTTGTGTTGTGCAGTGCAGTGTAGTGAGATGTGTAGTGTAGTGCTGTGCAGTGTGGTGCCATGCAATGTAGATGTGCAGTGCACTTGCAAAGCACTATACTACACTGCAAAGCACTGCACTACACTACACTGCACAGCACTACACTGCACAGCACTACACTACACAGCATTACACTGCACAGCACAGCCAAACACTACTCTTCAGTGCTGTGCAGTGTAGTGCTGTGCAGTGTATTGCTGTGTAGTGCAGTGCTGTGCAATGCAGTGCTGTGTAGTGTAGTGTAGTGCCGTGCAGTGCTGTGTAGTGTAGTGCAGTGCTGTGTAGTGTAGTGTAGTGCCGTGCACTCACTAGTGTAGTGTAGTGCAGTGCAGTGTAGTGCTGTGTAGTCTATTGTAGTGCTGTGCAGTGTAGTGTAGTGTAGTGTAGTGTAGTGTAGTGCTGTGCAGTGTAGTGTAGTCTAGTGCATTGCAAAAGCAGTGCTGTGCTGTGTCGTGCAGTGTAGTGCATTTGCAATGCACTACACCACCATGCACAGCACTGCACTACACCACACTGCACAGCACTCACTACACGGCACTACACTACACTACACTGCACTGCACTGCACTGCACTGCACTGCACTACACTTCACAGCACTACACTGCACAGCACTACACTGCACAGCACTACACTACACTACACTGCACTACACTACACAGCACAGCACAGCACGACACTGCACTGCACGACACTGCACTGCACTGCACTGCACTGCACGACACCACGCCACACCACTACACTGCAAAGCACAGCCAAACACTACTCTTCAGTGCTGTGTAGTGCTGTGTAGTGCTGTGCTGTGCTGTGTAGTGCTGTGTAGTGAAGTGCTGTGCTGTGAAGTGTAGTGTAGTGCTGTGTAGTGCTGTGTAGTGCTGTGCAGTGCAGTGTAGTGCTGTGCAGTGCAGTGTAGTGCTGTGCAGTGTAGTGCTGTGCAGTGCAGTGTAGTTTATTGTATTGCATTGCAAGTGCTGTGCAGTGTAGTGCTGTGCAGTGCAGTGCAGTGTAGTGCAGTGCAGTGCAGTGCTGTGCAGTGTAGTGCTGTGCAGTGTAGTGTAGTGCTGTGCAGTGCAGTTTATTGTATTGCATTGCAAGTGCAGTGCTGTGCAGTGTAGTGCCATGCAATGTAGATGTGCAGTGCACTACACCACACTGCACAGCACTGCACTACACAGCACCACACAGCACAGCACCACTGCACAGCACTACACTGCACAGCACAGCACTACACTGCACGGCACTACACTGCACTGCACTACACTACACTACACTGCACAGCACTACACTGCACAGCACTACACTACACGGCACAGCACTACACTACACGGCACAGCACTACACGGCACAGCACTACACTACACTACACGGCACAGCACACTACACTACACGGCATTACACTGCACAGCACACTACACGGCACAGCACTACACGGCACAGCACTACATGGCACAGCACTACACTACACAGCACTGCACAGCGCTACACTACACAGCTGCACTGCACTGCACAGCACTACAGCAGCTACACTGCAAAAGCAAACACTACTCTTCAGTGTTGTATGTAGTTGTGAGTGCGTGTGTGTAGTGTGTAGTGCTGTGTAGTGTAGTGCTGTGTAGTGCATGTGTTAGTGTAGTGCTGTGAGTGTATGCTGTGCAGTGTAGTGTAGTGCTGTCAGTGTAGTGTGTGCTGTGTCAGGGTTTCAGTGCTAGTGTAGTGTGCTGAGTGTAGTGCTGTGAGTCAGTGCATCTCAGTGCATGTGTAGTGTAGGCTAGTGCTGTGCAGTGCTAGTGCTAGTGCTGCTGTCAGTGAGTGTATGCTGTGCAGTAGTGTAGTGTAGTGCAGTGCAGTGTAGTGTGTCGGCCAATGCAGTGTTGCAGTGTATGTAGTGCCATGCAATGCAGATGTGCAGTGCAGTGTATGCATGCAAATGCACTGCACATCTACATTGCATGGCACTGCACTACACAGCACTACACTGCACAGCACTATACAGCACTGCACAGCACTACACTACACAGCACTGCACTGCACTGCACAGTGCTGTGTAGTGTAATGTAATGTAGTGATGTGTGGTGTAGTGTAGTGATGTGTAGTATAGTGCGCACTTCACAGGTATATACACTACACTACAACACTGCAGTACTGCAGTACACTGCACAACACTACACAGCACTATACTGCACAACACTACACTACACATAACAGCTCTACACTACACTACACATAACAGCTCTACACTACACTACACATAACAGCTCTACACTACACTACACATAACAGCACTACACATAACAGCACTACACATAACAGCTCTACACTACTCTACTGCATGGCACAGCACTACACTGCGCAACACTACGGCACACTACACCACAGTACACTTCTCTACTCTACACCACAGTACGCTTCTCTACTCTACACCACAGTACACTTCTCTACTCTACCTTTTGGTCAGGGTTGGTGTCATCCCCCAAGGCCTGCACTGCATTCTCTGCACGTGCTAGCTGTCCGGACAGGTTCAGCAGTAGCCGCACGATCTTCTCCAGGTCACTGACGTACGTGTGGAACTTGTCCCGCTCACTGGGGTTCGAGCACTTGGTGTCCACAACCTCGCAAAGCTGGACAGAGTATACCACACATGAGCTCTGTATGCCGAGTGCACCCGTTTCTGTGTTCTTAAGGCCATGATGTACATTCTGCTATATTAAATTTTCTTGTATCAACCGAATTCAGTGTTCAGTTAGACATGATGTGGTCAATGAAGGCTTACGTCACTGCGACCCTCACTCGAGAATTTTGAGAGCTTATTACACACACAGACACACACATGAGCGGACTTTCACACATATACTAGCAATGAGCTAAACCTATTTTTTCTGCCTTGTCTTCTCTCACCTTCCTGTCCTGCTGTTTTCCACCCAGCTCGTGACCCATCTCTATGCCCCGGCCATATCGTGGTCTGTTGTGTGGAGTCCAAAGGGAGCTTATCAATGTTCGGCCACCGCGGAGGCATTCTGACTAAGAGGGCCCTGCACTGCTGCTGGGTCACTCTTGTGGTGTTCTGAGCCAAAGTATGCAAGACGCCACTGACTCTGCCCTCGTAATAGCTTAGTTGAGGAGCCAAACTGAGTGAGACACCCACCTTACGTGTTGACCACCACAACATATCCCTCTAACGACCATCTCCCTAGAAACTCTTAACTCATGACAGCCATGAAAACTTATGGGAAAACAAAATTGAAGTCACTATGAGAACAGTCCAATAGGGGTCACAAAATCATATACATTTTCTTTTACTGCTTTATAGTCGGTGGTGGTGAGGATGATCAGTGCAATGACGATGCCTGCTAGGGAAGTGCATCAGCTTTAAGCCTGTATCACAATGCTGTACTCTATGCTTCCTACCATGACTGAGCGTCAACCGGGCCCGAAAGATACAAACTTGAGTTTGTTCAAATTATTACAGCAACTTTCAAAATCACAAAAAGGATTTGAGCCCGGGGCCTTCCAACCATGAACCCAACGTGCTATCCACTATGCATGCCATGGCAGCTGGAAGCCTGAAGTTGCTTTGCAGACAGGTAGAGACATGCTTCAATGATTTGACACACCCAAATACAGTCCACAGTTCCAGCTGATTGAATTCATAACAATGTTGCTTTTCCACTGATAGAATAATCGTCAGCTCTCTCTCTCTCACACACACTATAATTACTTTTGTTACTGAACAAAATAAACTTTCCTTCTGAAAAGCAAACGTTGCAAACCGACTCCTCTAACATAAACACACAGCACTTTAAAGTTTAAAATCCTGATGCAACTGAAGAAAAGACAACAAAGTGGTACTGACTCGTCTGCCGAGGGCTTTGTTGCCGTCAATCTCCTCCTGCAGTCCTTTCTTCTCCTCCTTCAGCATCTCCTGCTTCTTCTGCAGCTTCTCCATCACCTCCTCCTGCAACATCATCATCATCAAGTCATGGCCATCTTCAATCTAAGCTACGTGTTTGGCTGGTCTATTCAGCTGTTTCGAACAATGCTCACTCTTATCACCAAAACCTTATATGTACCTGTTTTGATTTTGTTCCTCAGCTAGAGCTCAGAGATTCACCAATGGTGAGATTTTGCACATACGACTGTTGTCCGTTATCAAAGTAGCCGCATTCCGACTTAAGGGATGATAATTATCTGAACACGACACTAGTGTGCATGTGTTTTAAATATTTTATCAACCATTCCTACCGGCTAGCTATGACCTACTCTTCTGAAAGGAGGATCGGGTTTTAACGTGTGCGCAGGACATTTAGCATGCGTTTGCACCTCGGTTTATAGTCTCACCTGTTGGACTTTCGAGGGTGTGGAATCTGTGGTACTGATGCTAACTCCAGGGCAAAAATCCTCCCGAACGAGCGTCTCAGAGATGGCTCAACCCTCATCAATTATACCGCGAGCTTAGCTCTCTACCACTAGGCTGTCCCACCCTCCTTAGCCTACTAGGTTTACCTTAGCGGCTGCTAATACACTATTACCAAGACCAATAAATCCAAGTGGGTTTGCCATACCAGTCAACCAACGTATGGCTATAGGAGATTTGACGGAGATGCTACAACACGAAGAACAATCAACAGCTAGTTCATCTTTCACACTGCAACAGCGGCAGAAGAAATAAGCAGACATACATTTAGCTAACAATTCCTGAGAACGATACAAGCAAATTTTTTATGCTTAACACAGTAAACCAACAAATCGAGATACATTTTGCAAAAACCGGGTAAAGCAAGTCAACTGTCATCAGCAAAATTAGCACGCACGTGATACAGTTCATTGTTAGACGACCGTGTCACACATTCTAGTTGCCTGACTAAAATGAAGAGAAGAACGAAGCCTTGTTAATTAAGTGTTTCTGTTGTTGTTGCTCGTTACCCAACATAGCACACGAGGGTCACTCGGAATATGCACTCACTCACTCGAGTGTCACACTCGGAAATCACTGTAAGACTGTAAGTACACACCAGACGAGAAGTTTGCATATATGACTATTTTCAAATTACTTTGCCATATATATTACAGCCATACTCTGGCTTCAGATGGGGTTTTTTTTCTTCCTTTCATGGAAATTGTAAGTTACTATGCCATGAGTGAAAACAAACTCCACATAATAGTATTTCAAGACGTGGAACTTTAATATAGGCCTTGGCAATAAGTGTCAATTACTGACAAATCTTTTGACCTGGGTCGACAAATAAACGTAAACCAACTGCAGGTGAACAAACTACTACTCAAACTACTAAGTGATATATTGACAGTATTAAACACAGCCTTTGCTTTAACCTATACATGATATTTCATGTAAAGAAAGAGTACTTAAAACACTGGGGTAAAGCATACCTTGTGTTTGACAATGGCTTCGTTGTCCAGGGCATTTCTGTTGGAGTCTGTAACCCCCTCCTTCTCCTCCGCCACCACCCCAGGTGAAGATATGCTGTGCTTGAGAGGCATCAACCCCCTGGAATCACAAGGAGTTAACAATGTAGTTTGTTCACAACCCAAGAGGTAACATGATTTTATAACTCTGAAAAAGAACGACGAGACATGGAAGTAAAATAATATATGAACCATAAACAAGGAAAAATGACTAGCGCCACCTTTCTCACTTAGAAAGAAGACTGGGTAACCAACTTCATGCCTGTGCAGTCTGTCTTTTACCCAGAAGCCTTTTTTCTTTGGCAATTCAAAAATAATTATTTAGATACTATAGGTACAGCGTGCAAAAGGGAAGATTCCTTATGTTCTAACTTTGCATTCAAAAATGTCCAGAGAAACGAGCGGGCGTGCACGCACACTATGCTCGGGCGTGCGCGCATACACACACACGCACGCACACATACAGAGAAAGGTGATGAGATTCAGAAACTGAACAACGGTTCTGACATAGCTCTGTGTTGTAGCAGACCACTATTACCTGCAATTAACTGTGAGTACTTCACAGGTGAATGATCCCATCACTACTCGTCAGAGTCATATGCTGTTGCTGCTGCTGCATAGGTCATCGACTGCGCGAATGCCTAGCACCTGTTCAGAACGTTCTTCTGCCAAAATACTTCAGCAAATCGTCCAAATGTTTTAGAACAAAAAGAGAGGGAGGGGTGTGGAAATGCATACACACATAAAAAGGTGGTGGTGGTGGTGTGTGTGTGTGTGTGCCCGCGCGCAGTCATTAGTACGATGATGTATGTTCGGCTGGTGGTGGGAAGAAAACAGCACTCTACAAACTTCTTTTGCTAAATGGCATTCCTGGCAGGGCACACGATATACGTATGCATTCTTCTTCAGTGTGTGGTCCATACCAAACTATCATTTGGTTCCTAGCTAGCTCCCCTCCCCTCTCAGAGAGAGAGTAAACACACTACGGATTTTTTCATTCATATAAAAAAATCGACAAAAAACCCCCTTAGCAACGAACCATGTTAAACAGCACTCCTTCACCAGATGTACGCTTTCTTTCATACACTGTAATTGGACCGCACACAAAGAAGGCCAGACCTGTCAGCGGAAGAACAGGCACATGCATTCACAGCTCCAGGCGAACCTGGCAAGCATCAGTAACGCTTGATA
Organism: Rapana venosa; assembly: GCA_028751875.1. Taxonomy (NCBI): domain Eukaryota; kingdom Metazoa; phylum Mollusca; class Gastropoda; order Neogastropoda; family Muricidae; genus Rapana; species Rapana venosa. The sequence goes on from CM054144.1 coordinate 52,112,055, forward strand.
AACTGTCGCGCGTATCACGTGCCCCTGCATGACCCAGTTTAAAAGTCTGAACCTGCCACTGTACCCCCCTAGACCCCTGCTGATAAGAGTTCTTGAAAGACTTGATAAGATAGGAGGCCTGCCTCTTTGCCTTTCTCCCAGATTCTGATGTGAATAAAGGAGAAAGCGATAATTTATAAAACGTGGGAATGAATACTACGTATACACGTACACACTTCAGAAGCACGAGAGAAAGAGAGAGAGAGAGGGGGAGAGAGAGAGAGAGACAGACAGACAGACAGAAAGAAAGAGAGAGCGCGCGCGTGCGTGCGTGCGTGTGTGAGCTCACGGGAACGAGTATCATGTAATGATTTTTACACACTTCAGTGAAAGCAGGTGTGTGTGTGTGTGTGTGTGTGTGTGTGTGGTGAGAGAGAGAGAGAGAGAGAGAGAGAGAGAGAGAGAGAGAGAGAGAGATATTGGTATGACTTATGTTTGCTGGTGGTGCTGACATGTGCACACGCATAAACAGCAATGAGGTTTTTTCAGCCTACAAATGACATTTTTATTTGGGAATGTGTTTATTTTGATAGGGGAGAGAGAGAGAGAGAGAGAGAGGGGGGGGGGGGGGGGGTCCTGAACATATTACTGCCGTTTTATAACTTGAAAAGAAGTATAACAAATGTTGCTTTGTTGAGTTACAAAACAGTCTTTTAAAAAAAAGTCCTATCAAGTTAAACTACCCCTCCTCCCCCCAAAATCCAAACGGTTTGCGCTGCATGCACAGAAAACTCGTCATAAAATGCATGCCAGCAATTGTCTTCCATGCTCTTTCTGTGAAGATAAACAAGAGTAACCCAATTCAATTAATGATGGAGATAGTACACAGAGAGAGGCCTAACTTCGTTCCCAGGTTTTGTTTGATAACATGCATGGCTCTTACGTCTTGTAGTGCTGCTACACGAGACGCCGCTATCGTTACCAATTTACCCAGCAATAATAACTCACGGTCCAGTCATCTGTCTTATCAACGCAGGAGGTTGCGTTGCATTCTGGGGATGCGAGCCTACGTGCTCTCACACAGAGGCATATATCTCAGGCGCACGCACGCACGCGCGCGCACAGACACACACGCACAAACACACTCACTCTCTCTCTTGTGCACGCATATGTATACACGTAGTATACATGGTGTAAAAATATGTAGCAGCAACCCGCATCCGTGCGTGCTCACGCTGTTTTAACCCTACTCCCGTTCCCCCCATCCCCGGCTATTCAGAATAAAATGCATTATATTGTGTTTCCATACATAACTAAAGGAATGTTGGCATGGTATGACTCAAAAGATACTTAACATGCATTTTATAATAACGTAGTCTTCTGTACCCGCACCTGCGTTCATGTTAGAATGACGTCACATCTGCAATACCAACAGGCCAAAATCAGACGGACAACTACTGATCTAGGTTATCAAAAAAAAACCCAGCACCAACAACTAATTACCACAACACCCTTATTCATCTTGTTCCGCTGCCAAAGATACGAACCACAGATGCTTAGTGATTCTTGAGAAAGTAAAACTCAAGACACGCCCTCCTATCCTTCACAAAATGAATAAATAATTGATTTACAGACCCCTTGCACGGTATCATCGTGGCTATAATGTGATTTATCACGAAAGTCTTCCCAAATAAAACGTCTGGGAGAGGCAAGTGTTCCAGCGCATGTCAAATGTCTCTGTTACATGTATGTGCCAACAATTACTTCTTCACTGAGAGATAAGAACCACGACCACATCATCAGCGAAAGAGCTAGGAAAGAGCCTATCCTTTGTGTTCCGTGTTAACAATATGGCTGATGAAGAATAAATTCAATTTACGTTGAAGTGCGCTTGACAGTTTTATCTCTCTAGGGAAGAAAAGGAGGGGTGTGTTGTGTGTGTGGGGTGGGGGGGGGGGGGGGGGATAAGGGGTGGGGGTGTTGGTGGCGGCTACAATCACGTTTCCCAAGTGATGTTGGAGGGTAATCGTGCTGGTAGGGTCACTGAAGTCTGATGATACACGTTATCTCCCTAGAGGAAAAGGTGAAAGGTTACGAGTTATTCCCGCCCCTTATACTACTGATATTGACCCTCTGGAGGCAGACTTCTGAGGGAGGCAGAAGTCTGACTTGTCTGATATTGTACACTGCTGATGGCAGCGCTCTCTGTGCCATGCTTTCTTCTCATAAGGTACCAAGCTATATTAATAGGTCTTTAAATGTATCGTGTTGTCGGTGCCTCTTTGGGAGGACAGATGTAGGTTTGGTTCTATACCATAGCAGCTATGAGTTTAGGTCATCGTTAGTGTACTGCATATCTTAGGCTACGAAAATAGAGATTTTCTTACACTGTAACTAACCTTAGCACTGTCTACGTCATTTTATGGAGTCAACTGTCCTTTCTATCTTTAGCCGGCTAGCCCTGAACATCTGCAGTGTATGAGTAATATAATTTGGCTTCAGGTCTCAACTAACATCAATGTTACTTTTCAAGAGTTGTAACATTCGAGTGCAGTTTTAGTGTGTAAGATGATAGTAACCACATACTGCACCACCACTGTTCTTTTTACTGTACCATCATCAATCGCTTGTGTCATGGCCTACAAACATGGATTTTGTTCTTTTGGGAATAGGACTTTACATACGATTATTTACTTGATAGCATTGTTCTCTGATCAGATATTTGCTCTGTGGAGTGCCTTCCAGTTACAATTACGGTACACCTGTCTGCCAGCAATCTTATCTACAGCAACTTTTTTTTAACGGTTACATTTCGTTAACATTGAGTAAGTCACATAAAATTACACGCATCAACCTACCTGTACTGTAGAAACTTCAATTTGGTTCATCAAACTAGCAAAAACTTAACGATTCAGCGCTGCCACGCACAGCTATCCCCCCCCCCCCCCCCCCCTTAACTTTTTCCCACCTCTGATTTATTTCTAAACGATAGCTCTGCCTCCCCAGACAAAGTGTATGGGAGGGAGAGATGAACAGGCAGACAAGCACGCCAGCTTTTACCGTTCTCTGACGCCTTTCAAAAGGTCTATGTCTGAGGCACAGAGCCAAGATTTTTTTGGTTGTAACCCTGGCTCTCGAGAGTAACCTTCTGGCAGTGATTTCATTTCCAGATAGGATATTTTCGTGCCCGTTATCTTTGAGCAGAAGTGTACAGTGACAGCTTGCGCCTTTGAACTTCTCACCCACTGCGGAGATGTGCACGTGATATCCGTTTGTTCATGCCCCCAGCCTCTTTTGAACAGCATGGGAGAATTCTTTCGCTTGCCAAAAGTCTGAACTAGGGCTGTTACTCGTGTGCCAGCGGTGCAGTAACTTTTGTGATCAGTAGGTCAGTAAAGTGAAGAGTGGAAATGACGAAATCAAGCGCATGGCATAACTTTGGCTGGGCAGAACGGTTACCTGACTGACCCACATTTAAAGCTGCTGCCTTCCTTCAGGATGACTGGCAGTTCAAACACATAAATTAGCACGTAGGGATATCTATTCTAGTGTCACTAGACTAGAGCCAAGATGATTAATTCTGTTTTTAATGCAGCAAGCATCCTTTCCTGCCCTTGGGGTCCAGTGCATACTAAAACAGTCAACACCTATTCAGCTTCTGCAGGGGCTACTGCCGTGGACTAAAACAATCCACACTGGTCCACACAGCAACTCAGTTAAGAAGAGAATGCTTTTATATTGATTTTGTCTTGGCTTACGTCTTTGATTTTTTTCTTCTTTTTTTTTTCTATTCTGGAATTACACAAATTCAGGCCCAACTTCACGAATCCTACCATTCCTCCCCCCAAAAAATCATGACTTGCTTAATACATCTCGAGTTGAAAACAATTACCTTTCAGCCTGACAAACAGTTTCTGTTACAAAAGTTACAAAAGAATTTGCTTTAAATCTGCTTGCCAAGAGAAAAGCTGCAAAACAAAAACAGTCTTACAAGACGGGCTAGTTACACCTTCATTTAGAAAGCGCTTCAGCAGTTAGCAAAGTCATCCATCACAGCAGGAACTGGTTTTTTCCCTGCATTCATGTCCTCGTTTAAGCCTGTTGCACTTGTCTGATCAGGTAATGCAAGACTTGTACTCCAGTCTCACCTTTGCCTTCTTGCCTTCTGTTTATCTCTGAAACGATCTAAGGTAAACACAGTTGTGGTTTCAGAAATGTTCGTATAGCGTTTAGAATGCTACAGTTTGTCTTTCCTTTTGAAACCAAAACTAACACAGGGATGAGAGGAGCCTTTTATTCTTGACTCCATTTGCTCAACCTGAATTACGGTGCAGGCATTTTGTTTGTTCAATTGGTGGGGTTTTTGTAGTTGGTTTGGTTGGGATTTTTCCCCTTTATGTGTGTGTGTGTGTGTGTGTGTGTGTGTGTGTGTGTGTGTGTGTGTGTAGTTTAGTGTGGTGTGTGTGTGTGTGGGGGGGGGGGGGGGGGGGGGGGGGGGGGCGTATTATGTTTGTTTTTTTCCCTGAGCCGTTTTTACCCTGCCAATCTTGCTTAGTTTCCTGAGATAATGTATGCTACTTTTGTTCCCACAATCGGTAAAACACTAGTACAAGAATCCTAGAGGTCTTTAGCCCACATAATCTGCGGGGGTTCGACTAAACACAGTTTTACTAGGTTCAAAACTGAAACACTGTTCCACTAGGTTAAAAACTTAAACACTGTAACACTACTGGGTTCAAAGCTGAAACGCTGTCCTGCTGGGTTTAAAAACGGAAACATTGTTCCACTGGATTCAAAGCTGAAACACAGTTGTTGTTTTTTTAACACTGTTCCACTGGGTAAAAAAAACCCCTGAAACACTGTTCTACTGGTTTCAAACACTGTTCCACTGGGTTAAAAATCTGAAACACTGTTCTACTGGTTTCAAACTTCAGATGAGACTATAAACCGAGGCCCCGTGTGCGAACGCACGCAGAACATCTTGCGCACACGTTAAAACCCGTTCCGCTTTTCGGAAGAGTAGGCCATTGTGTGCCGGTGGGAACGGACGACAAAATTTACAAAACTGCATACACACGGGGACTGGATGCAAAAAAGCACACAAGTGCTTATTCCATTATCCTCGATATAAAATAATAAAAAAGAACACCCAACCAAGAAAACACTGTTCCACTGGGTTGAAGTAAATCACAACCAGCCCCCCCTGCATGCCTTCCTGTTGTAGCGGCGGAGCTGATCTGATGGCGGGGTTAACAGGGTCGTGACACAGACAAGACAACAAGCCTCGGGGCAACCCTTGTGTCAACTGCCTGTCCCCCTGTCAACAGCCATAAGGTCACTGTCACACACCTGCCCTGCATTGCCCCACCTCACACCGGATACCGGGCGCACAGGAACGCACGGGAGCAAGTGAAGAAAATGGCTCTCAAAAGGAAACCTCCCACGCACCCCGCACCGAGCAGAATGAGGAATGAATGGGGCTATGTGTATAGGGCAGAGGGGAGAAGGTTGCGACACTCGTGCATGCCTCTCTGCAGATATGTATGTGTACAGAGAATGTCAAGTTTAACCATTCAAGGAAACGGAGGAAAGGTTCAGATGAAATAGTTTTATGATGGCTAAAAATAAAAAACCCTGAAGGCTTTAACTGAATACCGTCTTACGCTTATGTTTGTTGTACTTATACTTCCATGTATTGCAGGATATGTTATTTTTGATGTAATATAACATTCTGTTTGATTAAACCGATAGCATTTGCGAATCTTGCCATTTTCTGTCCAGAATCCATTTCTTCTCGGTGTTTAACATCAATATCTAGTCACAATACAGTGCTTCTCTATTCATACTACGTTTATTGGATTTATGAAGTCAAAATGGAGGACTGACTGATTTAATAAGCAGCAAACCCCCCCCGCCCCCCTCCCCCACCAAAGCTATCTTCTCATAAGTAGCCATTTTCTCATAAATGAAAGAACTTCCCCCTTTTAGATACGAGGTGTAAACTACGCTGGTCTAATTGAAAACACGTTTAGCTGGTGAAGGAACTTTACACATATATAGATGTTGAGGCAATACATCAGGAGTGCCTTGTCCCTTTCTCCCTCAACAGCCAGAGAGAGAGAGAGAGAGAGAGAGAGAGAGAGAGAGAGAGAGAGAGAGAGAGAGAGAGAGAGAGAGAGAAGAAATATAAAGTCACCTTCTACTGGTAACAAGTTTGCAAGCATGAAAAAAACCCAATGGAAATGGGGACAAATGTTTAAACTATTAGCATCTTTTTCGCACTCGCTCGCTCGCTTGCTTGCTTGCTTGCGAGAGAGAAGAGAGAGAGAGAGAGAGAGAGAGAGACAGAGAGAGAGAGACAGAGACATAAAGAAGTAATGATCTTTACTTCCAAATGTAACAGCCCGAGAAACATCGACGTTTTTTCTTGCATACTCAGTAGCCTATACCTTAACAGGGGGCCACTGATATTAATATAATTATATATATGTGTGTGTGTGTGTGTGTGTGAGAGAGAGAGAGAGAGAGAGAGAGAGAGAGAGAGAGAAATTGTAAGGTAATCAGTAAGCGGTGGGTCGATATCTTTTTCGCTGGCGTCAGGTAACAGCCTAATCACCTTATGTGTCACGTCAAAATGCACTCAGTCTTGCAGCAGCAGCAGCAAATTTACCTAGCTGTCACGACAGTACGTAGGAAAAGTGTGGACCTGTCGGGTAAAGTAAGACCATGCTTTTACATATACATGTAGTCATACAGATAGATCTAGCCACACGCGCTGGACGGCACGACTGCACAAAGAGAGAGAGAGAGGGATGGGGGAAGAGAGAGAGAGAGAGGGGGGGGGGGGAGGGAAGAGAGAGAGAAATGGGAAGAGAGAGAGGGGGAGAGAGAGAGAGATAGAAGAGAGGAGAGGGGAGAGAGAGAGAGAGATAGAAGAGAGAGAGAGAGAGAGAGAGAGAGAGAGAGAGAGAGAGAGAGAGAAGAGAAGAAAAGAGAAGAGGAAGAAAGAGAAAGAGAGAGAGACAGAAGAGAGAAGAGGACAGGAAGAGAAAGAGAGAGAGCGACAGAGAAAGAGGAAAGAGAGAGACAGACAGAAGAGAGCAGAAGAGGAAGAAGAGAGAGAGAGAGAAGAGAGAAGAGAGAGAGAGAGAGAGAGGGACAGAGAAAGAGAAGAGAGACAGAGGAGAGAGAGAGAGCGAGAGGAAGAGAGAGAAGAAGAGAGAGAGAGCGACAGAGAAAGAGAAAAGAGAGAGAGAGAGAGAGAGAGAGAGAGAGAGAGAGAGAGAGAGAGTCACGATGTAGGCTGAAAATTGACGCTAATGTTTTATACATGATTACATGCACACTTGACATTATGACTTTGGGAGACTTGTTGCATACGCACTATACATTTCAAGTATGAATTTCCCGATTTTCAGAAGAAAAATGTACTTTCCATGTGAATGAAAGCCTGTTCAAAATAAAAAAAAAAGAAATATGAAGCCTTTCCTAAAACTCTGACCAATTTCAGTTGCAAACTATTTGCCCTCATGATTGCCGCAAGGATTAAACTGTTTGCCGTCAAGACTGCCTCAAAGATGGGGAAAAAATACCACACCGCCATTGGCAAATTACATCATTCACCTCGAACTAGTCAGTCACTAGATACCTGTACCGAAGAGACGCGCCAATCTTGCGAGTTAACTCTCACACTGACAAGAAAACCTGAAAAATATCCCAAACACTTCCTGCCAACTGTCCAATCTCAAATTAAAACAAAACAAACAAACAAAACCAAAAATGTTTTTAAAAAAAAGAAAAAAGAAAAGAGAAAAACGTGTTATCAATAAAGGAAAGTTTGAAACATAAAAAAAGCCATCAGCAGCAAATACAGACCAAAACTGAAAGCTCACCTCTTGTTGAGCAGATCCTCATCAGAAGAGCGCGAGGCGTTGCTCTGCAGCGGAAGCTTGAACGAGGACCTGTCTCCCGCGCTGTGCGACTGATGCCTGCGGACGCTGGCGTGGATCTTGACGTCCACCTCCACGGGCACGGAGAACAGCCCGTTCATGTACTCCATGCGCTTCTTGCTGGAGCCCGTGTTGAGCACATCCGACAGCTTCTTGTCGCTCTCCGCCACCTCCAGGGCCAGCTCCTGGGCTCGCTGGTCGCACTCCAGCTCCTCCTGAGACGGCTGCCGCCCGTGGCTGATCAGCACCGGCTCCTCCGCCACACACGACTCCTTGTCCACGTCCGACGACAACACATCTTCCGACTTTCGGCGGGGGGAGACCATGGCGATGGCCTCGGGGGGGATGTGGGATGGGGGGGCGCTCTCCCGGCGGATGGAGGAAGAGGACGAGGGGCGGGAGAGGCTAGAACTCTGGGAGAAGGTTCGCACGTGGCCGGGCATCCCGCGCGGGTCGGAGGCGAAGGGCGCCACCTCCGCGTACCTCTGTCGGCTGTCGGAGGTCGGGGATGCCTCCCCGTGTAGGGAGCGGTCGGACAGGATGCGGGAGCGGGGAGGAGCGGTGGGGCTGTGCGTAGAGGCGAGGGGGGGAGGAGAAGAAGAAGGGTTAGACCCTGACGGTCTGTCTCTGCACTGCTGCTGCTGCTGCTGGGAGTCTGTGAGGGCGAGCACCACGGAGCGCGAGTGAGGCCCACGGGGGCCGTGAGGGCTGGTGGCGCCTGCAGTGACGGGCAGCGGCTTGACGTCCTCGGCCACCACGCGGTGCGTGGTGGGGAAGGGGATGGCGTTGGCCCACCGCTGCCCGCTACTGCTGGGGCTACTGCACAGATGCACCGAAGGGGAGGAGGAGGAGGAGGAGGAGGTGGGGGTCAGGCTTTTCTCCGAGTGGTGGTCTTTGAGCAGCCTGGAGGGGTGAGCGCCGTCGTAGCTGTTCCCCGCCTCCTTGTCGGCCACTGCCCGGCTGTGCTGCTGCTGCTGCTCCACGCGGAAGGGGTGAGCCGCGAACACCTTCCCCTCCTCCCTCCCCCGGCCCCCGGCCTGTCCCTGGGCGGAAGACACCACTCCCGACACTCTGCCCACACTCCGCACCGCGACCCCATCGGTAACCGAGATGCCGGCACGGTCCGGAGGTCGCTGCGGGACTGCGCCGGTGCCGTCCCCTTGCTGGACCTCCGCCTTCCTGCTGCTCTGCAGCTGCGTGTCGCTGTTCCACGCCTGGTTGCCCAGCCGCCGGTCCCCGAAGACGGCGTGGGCATCTGTGGCTGCCTTCAGGTGCTGGTTGTCGGGGCGCAGGAGGGCGGCGGAGGAGGAGCGCTTGTAGGTGCCCACCTGTCGGCTGCCTCTGTTCCTGTAGGCCCCGTACGAGTCATCGGCGAACCTGCAGCATCCCAGCAACACACGTGTCAGGTGTTATAATTGGCATGAGCTTTTTTTTCTTTTTTCTTTTTTCAATGATGATGATTATGGTGCAGATGTTGATGATGGTAATGATGATGAGGATGAAGGTGATGATGAAGAAGGTTTTGATGATGATGGCAGTGTTTAGAAAAGTAGGGGAACGCTGCGGTGCAAGGATGTCTCTACACTAGTGAGTGTCTTTGTCTCCTAGTACTACTATAATTTAGGTTCTTTTTCCTTTCTTCTTGCTTTTGGAAAAATTTTTTTCCACGATTGTACAGGTGTTTACAGGTAAGTGGTTATCAAGCTGTAAATGGACCATCAAATTATGGTTTTGAATAAAAGAACTCTTCGTGTATTCATTACTGTAACTACAGTTACTTCCAAACTGTTTCGCACCTCTCCCACACTCCCATATCATGTGTGGAAGACAGGAACAGGGACTGAAATACTTGATTACGCTACGTTTGTTGCATGTAATGTGCTCCAACTCCCAAGTAAACTAACTCACAGCAAAGTACCAATCTACAGATCTAAATACGTTTTATTTCACAGTCCATCTCAGCTAAAACATCCAGGCTGCCGATTAGCGCGGCAGGTAAATACAGGGTGGTGTAACAGTCTCCCCTCACTAGGCAGGTTAACAACAGCTTCCAGCATTATCGGGTACCCCCCAACCCCACAGTGGGCGGGAGAGACAGGACAGTCATTCGTTGAAGGACACTCACTCACTAATGTGAGTCACTTCAGTTTTGTCCTTGGTCTTGCTCTTAGAGGGTTGGGGGTATTGTATTGTCCACGGTCTTTGTTCTGTAATTCGGTCTTTGTTCTGTAATTCGTGTGTTGTGTCGCAAAGTGGTGCTTGTCCTAAAGTGGACAGGCTCAACAGAGATCAGAACTCCCTCCTCCCTGGGTCTGGAAATAAAGCTTCCTGTGGACACTTTCCTTCACCTTTCATTCACCAAGTGGGCTGCTAACGCACAGACTGCAAATCAGCAAGACAAACGAGGATAAATCTGACAATGCCGACAGTCTTTGTGACCGTGCGAATTGGGCAAAGCCACAGATTTCCCCCGGGGAAAGTTACGGAGTACTTGTTCTACGTTCGCAGTTTCGACTGAGTTTTCCTTTTAATATGTAATCTCTCTTTTTTTTTTTTACTGCCATTATTTTGGTCGTGTTTTCATGTGTGTTGTATATAAAACTATGAAGTAAACAGTTGAAAAGTAATTTCTAGTTACGTTTGGACCGGGGTCTCAGAGTTGAACGCCTTACGTCAATCCATTTCGTGACAAGATAGCAAGTTAAGGACACGTTCACATCACACTGGTGCCTTGTCCGCTTCTGGCCGGTGGTGTAGGGGGTCAGAAGTGAGGACTGAACTGAACACTGTCATTATCACTTCACTTCTGTCATCTGAAGTGACAGGGGCAGGGACACTACCTGCTCCTGCTGTATGGCCCCCTGTCTCTGGAGACCCTCTGGACGTCTTAGCCTATCAGCTACTAGGTCATTATGGACTGGGGGACTGTACTTCCTTGACCTTTGGCTTATCTTAGTAGCTCTCTCTCTCTCATCTCATCTCTCTCTCTCCCCTCATCTCTCTTCCCTCCCAGTCTCTCTCTCTCTCTCCTCTCTCTCTCTCTCTAAGAGCTAAGTTCCAATTAGTTTAACATTTGTGACTAAAGTAAAAATTATATCATGTAAACTCCAGCATTTTGTGACACACCTAAAGAAACATTTATAATTACGCTGTAATCTCCAGCAAGAATATTTATTGACAATTTCACATACAATTTCAATGGATGGTCTAATATAGCATTCTAGAATGTTCTTGTTATTATTTTAGTTATTGCTTATTGGTTCCTGATGTTCATCCTTGTTATTACTTTGTGTTCAGTTTGAAACTGAGTTTACGTCAGAGCTTAAAGGTATACCGTTCATAGAGAGCTCTTTTTTGGGGGTGGGGTGGGGGGTGGGGGTTGTTTTCATTATGTTAAATGCATCATGTGATTTTTTTGGGTATTTATTTGTATTTACAAAAGAAAGTCGTGTATATCCCCCCTTTGCAATAGGCCACATTAGGCAATGACAATAAATTGGTCAAAGCGTCTCTCTCTCTCTGTCTATCACCCCCTCCCCCCCCCCCCCCCCCCCCCGTCCTTTTTCTTTTCTTCCTCAGTGTGAGACGTCGAATACAAGCAGATCTTTTCGTTTTCTGAAACAGACGTTATGCATCATTTTCCCCTGTCTTCACCAACACACGCTCTCCATCCTCCTTCGGGTTCTCCGATACCCCAGAGGCCCGGCCCCCGCTAGTTCAAATCGTCGTCGGCAGCAGAGCCCCATGTCGGCAAATAGGTTCCGACAACCTGACAACTGCGGCATACCTGTTTTGATTATCAGTGCACGGGCATCCCGTTTTGCCTGTGCTGTGCTGTGCTGTGGTGTGCTCTGTGTGTGGTGTGTGTGTATGTGTATGTGTGTGTGTGTGGTGTGTGTGTGATGAGTGAGTGAGTGAGTGAGTGAGTGATGTGTGTGTGTGTGTGTTGGGGGTGTGTGTTGTGTGTGTGCGTGCGTGCGCGTGTGCCTTCCTCTCCAGTCAGGCAGTGGGAGTAGTAGAGGAAATCAAAGCATATTTTGCTGACGGGAAAGGAAGGAAGCGAAGGAATGAAGGAAACAGAGGGGGAGGGAAGAGATCCGGCGGAAAACGATGGGACCTATCGATAACCGCCCATAGCAGGCTACTTGTGTCGAAGTGTTCCTCTGTACTCCTGAGGTATTCCCTTGTGTCATCGCCCTCCGCAGCCAAGCCCCTTTACCTCAGCCAAGTCTGACAACTGATGGACCTGTTTTGTTACATCTGCATACTGTTCTGTCGGGGGTGGCTGTGTGTTTTCGTATGTTATTGGTGCGATTCATGCAATTCAGCTTTCCTTACGTGATACGTACGAAATTCAAAGATTTTTTGTATAAGGAATTGATGGAAGGATTAAGTCGCGAGAGAAGGTTCAAAAAAGTTGACCTGATAACCCGTGTAGGGTCGCATTATTATCATGTTGTCTGTCTACTACCAGTTATCTTGAGCCTCATCAAAATGCTTAACCCCTTTACTCTGTCTGTCTAAAAATGCCGATTAGGTTTTTTTGTGTTAGAAAACAAAAAATATCCTATGTTATGTTTGTAATGGTACGGCGAAAAACTATGAGCGAAGGTGTGTGCGAGCGTGCGAGCGGTGCGGTGTGTGCACGCGCGCGCGCGCGTGTGAGTATGTGTGCATGCGTGTGACTGCTGTGTATGCGTGGGCGCACATGTCCATTTGTGAGTATGTGTGTTCCTCAGCAGCCATACAGATGCAGTAAAAGTTTCTAAAAACAAAACAAAACCCCACACCCAAAACCCCAACGAGCCCTACCCTAAAGCAGGGACCTCCCAATACAGTAGATGTACAGTATCATCCACGAACTGCCTGTGGCCACTAGGGCAGACAGCATCACAACTTGGAAGAGAGGCAGCACTTCACATGAAACTGATACACATCGACATCTTCATTGCCCTATACCACATCTATTCTTTTTTTTATTCACCAGCATATATCCTTTTCCGTGAGCGTGCGTGCGTGCGTGCGTGTGTGTGTGCGTGCGTGTGTGTGTGTGTGTTGATGTGTGTGTGTTTGTGTATGTGCTCTTGTCTGTCTGCTTATCTACCCACCAAATTTCGCGCGCGCTCACGTGTGTGCTCTTGTCTGTCTACTTATCTACCTACCAAATGTACTGCACAAGTCGTGCGCGCGCGCGGTATGCGTGTTTGTGCGTTTTGTGCGTTGGTGTGTGGAGAGAGAAGAAAGAGAGAAGAGAGAGAGAGAGAGAGAGAGAGAGAGAGACAGACAGAGACCGAGAGAGAGATACAGACAGACAGAGAAACAGAAAAGAAGAAAGGAGCACAAATACAAGCTACAGACAGACAAAAAGCCACAGTGACCTTTCTGACAAGGCCCACACCCCCTATGACGCCAGCTAACCCCCCCCCCCTCCCCCCTAATCGTCCCCAAACCACCCTACACCCCTCGTCCGCCTCAGCCCCAAAGGGCTTACTATCCCACGGCACACACATACACACCTCACTCACACACACACACACTCACACACACACACTTCTCTCTCTCTCTTCTCTCTCTCTCTCCTCTCTCTCTCTCTCTCTCTCTCTCTCTCTCTCTCACACACACACACACACACACACGGTCATAATCTGTGGTGATAATTTTAGGAAAGTAACAGACTGAGAGAGAAAAAAAAAACCGTTGGAAAATTGCCCACAGAACTCAACGGGAAAGGAAAACTCAGACGATGGTGGCGTGTGTGCATATGTGAGTGAATGAATATAAGCAAGCGAACGTACTTATTTGCTAAGGCGAGTATTTTCGGTGTGGTTGCGGTGTAGTTTTGAGAGAGAGAGAGAGAGAGAGAGAGAGAGAGAGAGAGAGAGAGAGAGAGAGAGAGAGAGAGACACGACAGACAAGACAGACTGAGACAGAGACAGACTGAAACTGAGAGAACAGCAGGAGACCACGTATGCAGCAAGTCACAATAGTCTAGGGAAATATCAATCAATATTACGCAATATTCATCATGCCCGGACATTTTACTGAGTGACAATGATGATAATAATAATAATAATAATAATAATGGCAATAATAATAATGATTGTAACAGTAATAGTAGCAGAAGCAGAAGTAACAAAGGGGGCATGAGCGGGTATCAGAGGAGCGAACGGGAACAAAGTTTAAAACAAAAAGATGACATATAAACACAATATATATATAATATAATATAAAAACTAATATCTAATGTACACCAAACCCCCCCCCCCCCCCCCCCCCCCCCCCCCCCTGTTTAAACTGAAACCACTTCCCCACTCAAAAAAAACCCACGTTACATACATCATACACACGCATACAAACGGGACTCTTCCCTTCAACATTCTTTGATTTATAGGAACACTGCCCCCCCCCCCCCCCCCCCCCCCCCCCCCCCCCCCAACCTCCCTTTCCTGAAGTGAATTACTTCACTAGCTCCTGCCCCTACTCCCTTTACTTCTCAGAGATGATGTCATCACCACCAGGGAAAAAGAAGCCGGCTCATCAAACACGCCAGTCAACGCCATCTAGTAGGTGCACGCGCTCCTTATCTCCCCTTGCCTTTGACTGTCACGTGCAGCTGCCACCAGCAGGCGGGCATTGCTAGCTGTGTTTCTGGCACGCCAGTAATATTATTCTTATTCTTATATTCTTCTTAGTCTGCTCCTGTCTTTCCTTCAATTCCCAGCACCAGGCCAAAAGGGTCTTTGGCAGCCCCCCTTACCTATCCGTGTGTGTCTCTCCACACAAAGAAATCGTTCTTGTGTGGCCAGAATAGCATGTGCCATTGTTTGCATGAACCCGGTTTGGTAAACAAGAGCTTGTCATAAGACGAGGAGCGCCAAAACAAATCTTTTGACTATCTCGCGTCTTGTCAGTGTATCCGGAGAAAGGGAGGGAGGGGGGTGGTGGTGGTGGTGGTAAATCCAGAACCCTTGATAATTAGGTAACTAAACCTTCTCTCCTTGAAAATGAAAAATAACAGATAGGGTGTAAAGCCAACTTGAAGTCGAAGGTCACCTTCTTTCTAATTAACAGAACTATTTAAAAAAAGCAAACCCTGGAAAGCCTGCCATTTAAAACCACTTGGCGTCTGCGCCTGTCCGTCTTCCTCACTTGTAAACAGTTTAATGATTCCTTTCACAGAGGTGGCATGCCAAAAAATGGCAGATCAGGGAAAGTGGCTGCCACAGCCCGCAGCCTGAAAACAATTCAGACAGCGGAGGGGGGGAAAAACCGGTATCAACCGATCTACAATAAACCTAAAAAACAAACCAAATAAAAACCCAAACCCCCAGACATCTGCAAGTGTTAAAGAAATCAAGACCAGTCGGGGGTGGGAGGAGGGGAAAGGTCCAGGAATTTCTGTTGAAAGCACACCATCAGCAGTCACAACAAAATACCAGTTTCTCCAGCAACTAAGCCCTCGCCATCCCCCCTCGTTATCTTTCTGGCACGTCTGTGGGTTACCAAACCAATCAGGTTTCCGGGAACTACCTGTGTTTTCTGTAGGGGAAAATGAGAGGATGTATAGACAGAGCTGTGTTATTCGGTCAGTGTGTGCCCTGGAATGATGACGGCATCACAAGCACAGTCTGATGGGAACAGGGCTAGGCTAACGAACGAGCCACCGCATGTCGTCTGTTACGCGTGTCTGCTAGCCATCCCCCACACCTCACGGTCACTGTGGAATGCCGCTGGGGTTGGCTCCACACCAAACAACTGCAGTTCCATGCTCGTGTTCCAATCATAGTCGTATTTCGTACCGTAACACACTGCCTCAGGCAGCTGGTCACAACAATGGGGTAATTCATCTTCTTATTGCTCTCCTTTGTTATGACAGATCATCAACACAATAGGGTAATTCATTTCCTTGTTGCCCTTCTTTGACACGACAGTTCGTCATAATAATAATTTTTATTACTATTAATATGGTTAATTCATCTTTTTGTTGCTCTTCTTTTGTCACGACAGTTCATCATAAATATTTTAATTATTATTATTAATATGGTTAATTCATCTTCTTGTTGCTCTTCTTTGTTATGGCAGATCATAATAATAGGGTAATTCATCTTCTTGTTGCTGTTCTTTGTCACGACAGTTCGTCATTATTACTATTAATACGGTTAATTCACCTTCTTGTTGCCCTTCTTTGTTATGACAGATCAACATAATATGGGTAATTCATCTTGTTGCTCTTCTTTGTTATGGCAGATCATCAATACATATAGGTTAATTCATCTTCTTGTTGCTCTTCTTTGTTATGACAGATCAACATAATATGGGTAATTCATCTTGTTGCTCTTCTTTGTTATGGCAGATCATAATAATAGGGTAATTCATCTTCTTGTTGCTCTTCTTTGTATGGACAGATCATAATAATATGGGTAATTCATCTTCTTGTTGCTCTTCTTTGTTATGACAGATCATAATAATAGGGTAATTCATCTTCTTGTTGCTCTTCTTTGTTATGGCAGATCATAAAAATGGTTAATTCATCTTCTTGTTGCTCTTCTTTGTCACAACAGATCATCAACACAATAGGGTAATTCATCTGCTTGTTGCTCTTCTTTGTCATGACAGACCATCAACACAATAGGGTAATTCATCTTCTTGTTGCTCTTCTTTGTCACAACAGACCATCAACACAATAGGGTAATTCATCTTCTTGTTGCTCTTCTTTGTCATGACAGACCATCAACACAATAGGGTAATTCATCTTCTTGTTGCTCTTCTTTGTCTGCCAGTTACAGTGCTAACCTCACTAAGTGCTATGATGATGAAGGCGATCCTGATGGCAACTGTACAGGCATACAACATTCCCCTTCAACCACGATTCACATAATTGGTGAAAAATTAAAAAAATAATTGATAATACAGACTTTTAACTACTTTTTTGTTCCACGGCTAAAGCTCCGAGGTTGACAATGGTCAGATTTATGCCCCCCCCCCCCCCCCCCCCTACTGCCATCAAGGTAGCCGCATTCCGACTTCGGGGATGGTGTATAAACACGACACACGTGTACATGCATTATTAAAGATTTTGTCATCCGTTCCTCCCGGCACGAAATGGCACACTCTTGTGAAAGGCGGAACGGGTTTTTAAACGTGCGCATAAGATGTTCTGTGAGCATTCGCACACGGGGCCTTCGGTTTATAGTCTCATCGGAAGGAGTTTGACTTTCAGTTCAATTTTCTCGTCAAACTGGCAAGGCAAGGCTGGGATTCGAACCCAGAACCTCATGGTCTTCAATACATGTTAGGCGGGTGAACGTCTTAACCGTCCTGCCACCTTCCTCCTTGTCTACAATTTGAATTCCCTTCTCCGACTTCGTTTTCTTCCCCGTCACTGGTACAGGGAAAAAAAGAAGTTATGAATGCTGCTGCCACAGTTTAAAACCTGTCACATGCCAACGACACACACATCACCCCACACACACACAGACAGAGCACAACCCGAAAAAGAGTGCAGAGATCTACACCTAAGTTTCACACACTGCCCTCCCTCCACTCTCCTACACGCATTGTGAAAACGTAGTAACGGTACAAAGAAAGCTGTCCAGAAATGACACCCTGAAGAAACAGCAGGAATAAAAGAGAAGTATAATAAAACTCTCAGCTGTCATCGAAGAATGGCACGCAGGGTTATATATTATATATATATATATATATATATATATATGAAAAAAAGACGCATAAGATTTGTTGTCAAAACGATTTTTAAAGTCAGTTACTTTTGCGATGTACTTGTATGGATACAGAATTAGAAGTGTAGGCGTAATATATATATATATATATATATATATATATATATATATATATATATAATATATATATATATATATATATATATATGTGTGTGTGTGTGTGTGTGTGTGTGTGTGTGTGTGTGTGTGTGTGTGTGAGTATGAGAGAGTGAGAGAGACAGAGAGACAGAGAGAGAGAGAGAGAGAGAGAGAGAGAGAGAGAGAGAGAGAGAGAGAGAGAGAGAGAGAGAGAGAGAGTGTGACAATGGTTTATTCATTATTGTGATAGGCTTTCAAGCCCGTTCACAAGGGGACAGTGGGAAGGGGATGGCCCACAAATTGAACTAAGAAGAACTTTTTACTTTTTAAAATTTTTATTGCAGCCCGAATAATCATCGTGGCATGGATTCCGCATCATGGCTTAACACTGCAACAAACACACTGGTATTGCAAACTATGATTATTGTCATTCTTAGCAGAGCGAAAGAACTGAACAAAAAGTATTGGTGTTACAGCTTTACAAAGCCATTCAGCAGGCCTCTGGGGATTACTGATACTTGCATTCTTGCTTGTTTTAAAAATTACGTCATATACAAAATCAGCTGTGACGGAAAACTGACATGGAAATCACGTCAGCACAATGTTGTGTTTAAGATATTAAGAGGTCTCTTGGATAGTCTCTTAAAGATAGTTGGATAGTCTCTTGGCAAGACAGTGGAGAGCAAAAGCATTGGTTGTATGTTAGTCACTGGGTAACAATTGAGGGCTGCGTAAAGTGTGTATGTAATAGGGATAGGAGATGGAAGAGAGAGGAGAGAGAGAGAGAGAGAGAGAGAGAGAGAGAAAGAGAGAGAGAGAGAGAGTTTACACTGAATACAAAGGACTCATTTGAAACTTGGTTCAATAAGAATACTGGACAACCAGACACGATTGGATATATAGAAATCCATGAATAAAAGATTTAATGCTTTCAAAATACTGAATGCCAGGATAGACAATCAGAAGTAAAACCTTCACGAAAGAACCAAGATTAAGCAAAGCAAAAGAGTGAGGAGGAAGAGGACGAAGGAAGAAGGATTAGGATAAAGGAGGAAAAAAGTGTGAACAATGAGAAAAGTGCGGTTGGTTGTTTCAAGAGGTTAAACACATTAACCCAGTGACCAGCAACAACAAGAAAAGAGCCATTTACGTTATCAAGTCATTATCAGTCATCGTTTACGTTATCAAGTCATTTATCAGTCATGCCGCACTGGAAGAAAAACATGCAACCACTCGACTGCAGTGTGCAGAAACGTGATAAGAATCCCAACCCCCATCCCCATCCCTACACACACACACACACACACACACACACACACCACCGCCACCACGAAAACCCCTCTGGTTGTTCCTACAGAAATCCAGGGAGTACAGTACTCCAACGGCGGTTCCGCTCCTCTGAGCAAGATCTATGCGGTCAGATAACGCTTATCTTGCCAGCCAGAGAAGCAAACTCTCCAGTTACTGGTACGACCTCACTCAGCCCGTAGTAGATAATAGGCTGGGAACCAAAGGACGATGATACTACTACTGAGGGCAACTACTATAGGGGCCAGGGAACACACGCTACAGATGCGAGTCAGAGAGAATAACAAAGACAGAGAAGGGGGTAGGTATAGGCTACTGTGAATGCGTGTGGCAGGGTTAACTCTCTATCTTCGAAGTTGTCGGTTTTGACCCGCACCATTCTGTTCTCAGCACTAACACCACCCCCCCCCCCCCCCACCCCCCCCCACCACACACCACACACAGTGGAGTGTAGCCACATTATCGGTTCCTCATCGTGTCGATACTGTTAGTGTTACTGAGCGATGGAACTTTACAAATTTACAATCTCAGGGTTAAGAATGGTGGAAGAAACCTTCTTTGCTTAAAAGACGATGTTTCATGAAATCTTTACGCTGAACTAAAAAAAACCTAAACAAAACAAAAACAAAAAACCCCACAAAAAGCCTCCTTGTATTTGTTTTTATGGTCATCTTCATTGTGTGTCCTAACTGTTCTTAAGTTCTTTCTTAGTTTATTCATATTAATACACACACACACACACACACACACACACACACAAAGAGACAGAGACACACAGCTGCACTGAGAACCAAAACACTAATCTCTTCTCTCAATGGTAGTTTTCTTATCCTTGAGCTGGGGTGCCTGGATATTTGCATGCTGTATGTTTTAGTTGGCAACGATCAGGACAGTGTATGTGCGTATGCGTGTGTTGTGTGGGGGGGGGGGGGGGGGGGGGGGGGGGGGGGGAAGGAGGATCTACGAAAAATCAACATGGTAAAACGGGAAGGAGGAAAACTCACATGTTTCACCTGTCGGCATCGCCGGGTTCGGCGCTAAGCCTTGCGTACCCAATGACACCGACATGATCCTCCTTCCTTCCTTCCTTCCTTCTCCATGTGCTCCTCGGTCTTCCCTGTACTGCCCTGCTGCTGACTTCATGGATTCTTATGCCTCAGGATTCGGTGATGTTGCCCACGAGAGAAGCTGGTGGTTTGCCTTTTGTCCCCCCCCCCCCCCCTCCCTCCTCTTCGGTCTTTGCCTTTAAAGACGGTCTTCATGAGGTTCGTACTTTGGCTTCGTAGTGCTTGTCCTATAATTATGTCTTTAGTTTCTTTTCATTTATTAACTAATGTAAGAAGTTTTCTTCTTGTTGCCAGTTCGTGTTGTAATAATTATGATTCCCGATGTTCTTTTATCTGTCCACCTGAGCAGCTTCTTTAAATATAAAAAAAAACCAACAACCCCCACATATCAGCGGCTTCGATTCTTTTATCTTCGGAAAAGGAAAAAAAAAAGGTGGAGAGAAAAAAAAGAACAGCTGGGCAGAGAGAGAGAGAGAGAGAGAGAGAGGAGAGAGAGAGAGAGAGAGAGAGAGAGAGAGAGAGAGAGAGAGAGAGAGATGCATGAGGCTTTTAGATGATTCTGGTTCAGTTCGTGAAGTCAGGAGCACTCTCACCCCCATACTCCTCTACCAACTCCAGAGATCTTCCTTTCTCAAGATTCCCGACTAAATCCATAAAGCACTTTCCCTCACCATCCAACTTTCCCGCCCCTCCCTCCCAGCCTCTTGCTTTTATTTGCAAGGACTTGGGTGAATGGTAAAGGCAGATGGCAGGACCAGTTAGACAGCTTTACCGG
>CM054144.1:52133450-52148450 GCA_028751875.1 Rapana venosa
AAATTTTCCAAAACCCCCCCCCCCCCCCCCCCCCCCCCCCCCCCCCCCCCCCCCCCCCCCCCCCCCCCCCCCCCCTTTGCCTCCCAACCCCACCCCCATCCCCCCTCCCATTGGTCTGTTCGGCTTCCCACTGACCCCTTTTTCCCCCAAAGCAGTAACCACACACACACACAAAAAAACTTCACAAAACGCTTCTCTCTCTTCCCACACCACACATTTCCAAAAGAGAACATATGCTAGTGTAGCATGTGAAATACGCTAGGTGTTCCTTAGTTCAGCAGTCTGTCCCCCACTTTTTTAAAATATTTCATAATTATAAGAAAAAAAAAACAACCCCAAAACCGGTTAGCCCCTTTCTTGTTTGTGGGAAACGCTGTTTAAATTTACCCCCCCCCCCCCCCCCCCCCCCCCCCCCCCCCCCCCCCCCCCCCCCCCCCCCCCCCCCCCCCCCCCCCCCCCCCCCCCCCCCCCCCAAAAAAAAACAACCCTTGATTTCAAAAAGCCCTGATTCAAGTTTTGGACACAAGGAAAAGTAATTTGTTTGAATAAATTCCCTCCCCGATGTGCGCACGAAACCCCCCCACAGTACTAAACAACAGCACCAACCACACAAACCCCCACACCCCAAATAACAAGTGAGGGGTGTTTTCCCAATAAGCTGACAAAGAAAAAAAAGTATATTGGTTGACAGTGGATAAGTCCATTTTTTGGACAAATTGAGTCACCCCGAGGGTTTGAGGCATTTCTCCCCGAATTTAAAAATCATTCCCCGACCCCACTCCCCCGAACTCCTTCGGAAAAAAATATAAACCTAGGTCCCGGCGCAAACGAAACAGAAAATTTCCCCAATTTAAAAAAGTTCCCCTTTGGAAGAGCGGGGACCAATAAAAGTCCCCTTTGGAAAAGGGGACGAAAACATTTAGGAAAAAAATTTGGGACTGGGGGTGTTTTTAGACCCTTTCCCCGAGTGGGGAATGCGGCTCCCTTAATGGTTTTCCCAAACCTCGGAGCTCTAGGCGAGGAGGAACGGGGGCGGGGTGGGGGGGGGGGGGAGGAGATTCAGATAATAAAAAAATATGCAGAAGAGCCCTTCTTACCTCTGCAGGATGCACTGTCTGCTTCCCTCCTCTTCAACAGGTCTAATCAGGCAATTATGAGTTGTCTGCAGTGACCCTCAAGCCTACAACTCCCGTGCTTATTGTCCTCTTAACCATAACATGCACACTTAAAGCGAGCACTTGGGATGTCAGATGAAATTTATTGGTGAAAGGAGGCCTGTGGCATAATCAAAATAATGTTTGTGTTTGTGTGTATGTGTGTGTATGTGAGGGAGAGAGGGTGGTGCGTGCGTGCGTGTGTGTGTGTGTGTGGTGTGTTTTGTTGTGTGGTTGCGTGTGTGTGTGTGAGAGAGAGCGAGAGAGGAGAGAGAAAGCGTGAGAGAATGTGTGTGCGCGTGTGTGTGTGTGAGAGAGAGAGAGAGAGAGAGAGAGAGGAGAGAGAGAGAGAGAGAGAGAGAGAGAGAGAGAGAGAGAGAGAGAGAGAGAGAGCGTGAGAGAATGTGTGTGCGTTGTGACAGACAGAGATAGAGTGAGAGAGAGAGACAAAGGTGAGAGAGAGACAGAGTGAGAGAGAGACATGGTGAGAAAGAGACAGAGTGAGAAAGAGACAGAGTGAGAGAGAGAGACAGAAATGAGAGAGGGGAGACAGAGTAAGAGAGAGACAGAGTGAAGAGAGAGACAGAGAGAGAGAGAGACAGAGAGAGAGAGACAGAGAGAGAGAGAATGTGTGTGTGTGTGTGTGTTGGTGGTGGTGGTGGTGTGTTATGTCTGAGCGTGTAGGTGAGTGTGTATGTGTGTATACATGTGTGTGCATGTCTGAGTGTGTGTTGGTGTGCGTTAGTGTGACTGTGTGTGTGGTGTATGTCTTTGTATATAGTGTGTGTGTACGTGAAGAGAGAGAGAAAAGGGAGAGAGAGTGAGAGAGAGAGAGAGAGAGAGAGAGAGAGTGTGTGTGTGTGTGTGTGTGTGTGTAAAGGAGGAGGTGGTGAAAGGATAGTGGCGGGATTTCCCTCTAACAAACTGCTTCATGAGGACAGACTTCGACATGCGAACAGGTGCACTCATAGCAACAACATACACACATACATACATAATTGTATGTGTGTCAAGAGACAACGGTGATGTCTTGAACACCCCAAAGCCGGTTGGAGCAGTCTGCCTTCCTGATTTTTATGTACTTTTTATATACAATCTTCACGGTGTGTCAGTGAGTGTGTGGAGTGAGTGAGCCAGAGAGAGAGAGAGAGAACGAAGAGGAGAGAGGAGAGAGAGAGAGAGAGAGAGAGGATGAGAGAGAAGAGAGAAGAGAGAGAGAGAAGAAGAGAGAGAGAGAGAGAGAGAGAAAGATGAGAGAGAGTGTGTGTGTGTTGTGTGTGTGGTGTATGTGTGAGTGTGTGTATGTGTGAGTGTGTGTGTTGTGTGTGTGTGTGAGTGGTGTGTAGTGAGTGTGTGTGTGAGTGTGTGTGTTGTGTTGTGTGTGTGTATGTGTGAGTGTGTTTGAGTGTGTTTATGACTGTGTGTGTGACTGTGTGTCTGTGTGTGCGTGACTGTGTGTGTGTACGCGCGCGCGCGTGTATGTGTGTGAGTGACTGTGTGTGTACGCGTGCATGTGTGTGTACGCGCGCGCGCGCGTGTGTGTGTAAGACATAAAACCAAACAGACAGAATACAGATGAAGAGATCAGAAAAACAAACGAAAGCACTGCCTGCCAACAAGAAGACAACTTAACACACACAAAACCCCACAACCCAAACAACAACAATACTTCACAGCAAGTACAAAAGGCCACCGCAACACTGGCATTTTTCAGGGCAAGCAACAAAAAGTGTGCTTTTTCTGGCATCTCAGATTTCACCTACAGGTAGACACCACCCACATAACCCTGACAGAGGGAGGAGTCATGACAGGGGCCGTCAACAGATGCATGCTGCGCTGATTGAGGAGTCTCCTTCAGACAGGCAGACACTGCACAACCTACTTAGTGGGGGACGGGTAGCCTGGTGGTTAGAGTGATGCGCATTGCGCTCGTGATCTGCCGACCCAGGTTCGAATCCCGTTCTAGAGGATTTTTTTTTCTCTGGAGTTAACATCAGTACCGTCTCCACTCCCCTCAAAAGTCTTTCGAGACTATAAACCGAGGTCCCGTGTGCAAAACGCACGCGGAACATCTTGCGCACACGCTATTGGGAAGAGGCCAGTGTGGGCCGGTGGGAACGGATGACAAAATTTACAAAACTGCATACACACGGGGACTGGAAAAGCACGAGTGCTTTATTCCATTATCCTCGAAGGAAAAGAATAAAATGAAAAAGTAAACTAAAACTACAAAGTCACAAACTACACCCTAGTTCACCAAACCAGACACTGAGAGAGCTCTGCAGATCTTTGGAAAGGCATTATCACAGACATGGGAGTCAACTAGTAAGTCAGTCAGTCAGCCAGCCACTCAGCCAGCCACTCAGTCAATCAGTCAGTCAATCAGTCAGTTAATCAGTCAGTCAGTCAATCAG
Organism: Rapana venosa; assembly: GCA_028751875.1. NCBI lineage: Eukaryota > Metazoa > Mollusca > Gastropoda > Neogastropoda > Muricidae > Rapana > Rapana venosa. The sequence continues at coordinate 52,137,019 of CM054144.1, forward strand.
TCAGTCAGTCAGTCAGTAAGGATATTTCGTGCACCTATTTTCTTAGGAGAGCTTACAAACATGGCACTTACGAATTTTCCCCATTAATGAACAAAAAGAATGTTGTACACAGTTTCAAAGACAACTTAGAAAGAAAGGGAGTGGGGAAGGGGGGGGAATTCAACAAACGTACTTCGTCTCCTTAGCACTACCAGCGCTAAACTTAAATAAAGGCTACTATCAATTGAAAAAAACCCCAACCTAACCCAAACCGAACCCAAAAACAAACAACACCCCCCACCCCCCCCAAATCAAACAAAACAAAAACAAACGCCGCTACGTAGCTCTGTCATTTCAGTTATCTCCCTGCTGGTATGCAATCTTAAACAACACACACACACACACACACACACACACACACACACCACACACACACTACACTACACTACTACACTACACTACACTACACTACACTACACTACACACACTAAAATCAACCCACGCAGACACATAAAACACAAAAATAAAATAAAATAGAAAAGCCCCAGACACACATCTCTGAATTATCTCAGAATGCCACCTTCTCTTCCTCGCCTGCTTTTTCACCCAGTGGGGTCGTCCATTAACTGCATGAACGTGGAGTTGTTGTTGGTTTTTTTTCTTTCCATAAGGCTGATCACAAACACTGATAGTCTGGCACTGAAAACACTTCGGGGAACCGTATAGCGAAGTATGGCAGGGACATGAGGGAGCCAACAGAACGATGGTAGATGGAACGTTTGATTTTTGCTGTAGATGTATAGATACCCCATTCCCGGGCAACTGCTTGCAAATGAGTCTCCCACTGACAGGGGAAGTAAGCGTGGCTTTGATGTACTGTAAATTCACTTATTGGGAACATGGACGCTGATCTATTCGGTACTCGGGAAACTGTTGTGAGTTTCCATTTGTCAAGATGTCACCCAGTACATACCACAATATAATAATACACATTTTGGGGAAAATCTAAATCTATATTTCCCTTTTCTTCTTCGAACGCTCAGACAGCAGCTATTGTTGTCTGTCATATGAGCGAAAATGCGTTGCACTGCCGTTAAGCGCCTGACAAGTCAGGCCCAGCGCATTCGACTTCGGTGTGGGAGAGAAGCGTTATCTTGTGTAAGTTTTCTTGAGAGAAAAGAAAAGCAACAGAATGGACTGAGAAGATAGAAAACAGACAAGAGGAGATGACAGGACAAACAGGAACACGGCAGAACAAAGAGAGGGATAGAAAAGAGGGAATTCTCAGCATAGGATTTCCAAAAGGTGGGGATGCTAGTTCCTTGCATCCCCACGGGGGAATCTGCTATATACATCACCAAGCAGACAGACTATTAAATGTTCACCTCCAAGACGAGAGGGGAGAAAAATTGTTTGACGAGGGCCAGGGTGCACATCTGACACTTGACCCCCCCCCCCAAAAAAAAAAAAAATCAAAACAAACAAACATATCAACCTGCAGCTGCCTTAACTTCTCATGAACTTTCAAAAGTGCTATATATATACGTCATGTCTGCCCTGGGTTTGTTTCTATCAGATCTGACAGATCATTTTTCTTATCTTCTCACTTTTAACCCCAACTCCATACACAGTCGTATACTCAGCTCTGTTTTGTATCCATCCTTAAAATAAAAAGAAAACGAAGAAGAAGAAAAACATGCAGTCCTAGCAGTCCTGTTTTATAAACAAAACAAAAAGAAAACAATCCCAACCCCCACAAAAAAAGAAAAGAAAAAAACCCTAGAAAAGTTATGACACCATGTGGCCACCAGTCAGAGAGGGCCCTGCTTGTGGCCGTACGGGCATAACATGTGTACCTATCTGAAGGAATCTGCAGTGAAGTAGCAGTTGCGCATCGTAAGATCACCAATGACAGAAGACTGAGCCCTGGTGAAGAAAAGGTAACGCAGTACAGTACCAGCAACCAGAGTAAACCTGAGGTTGGAGAGCATAATCAGGACCATGATGTGAGGAAACCATGCAGTGCTGAAGGCATGGCTTTCGACAAGAACTTGTTATAGGATACTGCTGAAACAAGTGTCACAGGGCCACCAACCAGAGGACACCCTGCACTGCACTGCACTACACTGCTGTAGTCGTGAAACCATTCGTGTGTCATTCAGTGGAAACCTTGAAGCAGTCAATTGTGGCTGGCTACCACTGTGTCAGTATCGGGCAGCAGGAGCTAATTATCTTACATCAACTTCCTCCCCATTAGAAAGGAGACAAACTTGATCATCACGACGCTTCCTTTTTCTTTAAATTATATGTTTATTATTGTTCAGTCAGTTAGCTTAAACAATTATCAGCGTACATGTACATATACTCGTCCTTAGAACATGAAAGGATGAGAGAGAGAGAATGCGAATGCGAATGGTTTATTCAAAAGGCCTTGGCCACATTTATGAGAGAGAGAGAGAGAGAAAGAGAGAGAGAGAGAGAGGAGAGAGAGAGAGAGGGAGAGGGAGGAGGGGGGGGGGGGGGGGGGAGGGGGAGAGAAGCAGAGAGACAGACAGCCGGACAGTCAGAGAGACAGACACAGACAGAGACAAACACAAACGAATCGTGCGCATCCACAACTTACTTGAGACCCCAGCGCTGGCATGCATACATCACCATAAGGTTGTCGGAAGCCACACAACTATTGTCTGGAGCGAAGGAGCTCGAGGTCAGTGACGATGACGACAATAGTGACGACGACGACGATGACGACGACGACTGCAACGCAATCGGTGGGGAAGACGTGACGTCAGACTGAATGACGTCCCTCTGCTTGCCCATCAAGACCAGTCTCTGAGCGGGCAACGGCCGCGGGCAGGTAAGGAAAAGCTCGTTCAGTATTTTTGTCTGTTCAAACTGTCACTTCCAGTTCTTGCAGATCTCGTGTATACATACACACAAATTCCTTGTCACTGGTTCTGTACAGTTCTCTTCTCTCTCTCTCTTTCTCCTGCTTATTTCTCACACACTGTCCCATTGACTTGATCTTCAATGCTGTCTGGTGGCATTTTGAAAAGGTTGCAACGTTTACGCGGTTTAAAATCCTTCATTCCAAAGTTTTACGAATCTTTTCCGAATGCTTCTTGTCCCAATGGCATTACTGTCCCTTTAGGTGTACCTACTACGCTGAGTTTTAGTTATTTATGTTCTAGGCTCCTGTCCCATATCCAGGAAGCAGAAAATAAAAGTCAACTTGGCGCACATTTACCTGTTCACGAGAACAGATTCCAGATATCACCAAGAACAAAATCTAGAAGAAAAAAATCTAAATTTGTTCCTTGTGATATCTGAGAAAAACAACAACACCCAAACAAAACGAAGATGAGGAGGACACTCTTGCACACATTTCGAACAACTTTTTCCTTTTCAACGAGGAACAGTCGACAGAAAAAAAAGCCTACAGAAAAAACAACAACTACAGAACAAGAAGTCCGCACACTTGTACACTATGCTGATGAAGACGGACGTGTTCACGCTGGCTAAACAAATGGGATAATTCCAAAGGCATTTTTTGTCTCACCGTTCTTCAAGAAATTACATTAATCCCAGTCACACCGGCCTGAAGGACTAGGCTGACTGACTGGGCTACCACATCCTAGCTTTCCCCTTTCCGAACAAAACTTCTCTAGATTTGCACATAGCTGACTTATCATGAGTAATATTACGCGAATGGACAGCCCAGCAAATGAAGCGGACAATGAAGAAACCGGTTCTATAATGCTTCCAGATATTCTTACAAAATATCTGACGCTTTGATTAAGAAACGCTTAGCTACAGGAAGATCAACCATGATCAAAATCTAGTGTAATGTCCTCATTTTCCTCCCTTCCCCCTCAGACAACCGCTCTGACGGCTTTATTTCTCCACGAACTAAATCAGCCACTGATCGATTAGGAAACCAAAACAGCAGTCAGCCCCCTGCCACACAGCAAGACTTCTACTAAACACTGCCTCGTTTTTTTGTTACGACTACAAAAGATTCAAGTTCGACGTTGTCATTATCTATAAGTATTGTGAAAGCCAAGACAGCGTGTATGTAAAGTATGTCCGCTTAACAATAAGTAGTTGTACAAATAAGATACTGACTAATCTATTGTCATCTAGCTTCCTCTGTCAGTCAGAGATAGATAGATAAAGAGAGAGAGAGAGTGAGAGAGAGAGAGAGAGAGAGAGAGAGAGAGGGGAGAGAGAGAGAGGAGAGAGAGAGAGGCAGGCAGACAGACAGACAGACAGACAGACAGACAGAGTATACTGACGAACTCGCTTGCCAGGAAAGCAAACACTGATTAAAACAGACTGGAGACGGGCCAACAAATGATGAATCGACAGGGAAAGAAACCATACATGTAGCCTACCTACACACTTATACAGATGACCAGACTTCCTGCTGGACCCAAAACGCATCTGCGAAAGAGATGGACGGAGGGGTGGGGGAGGGGGGAGAAAGAGGAGGGTGGGGAGATGGAAGAGAGAGAGAAGGGAGAGAGAGAGTTGGGGGGGGGGGGGGGGGGATTCGGACAGGAAAATTGAAGGTAGTGAAAAGGTTTGGAGCTAGAATTCTATTCCAACACACGGCTCTAGCTACCTCCAGCAGCGAAAGGAAATGACTACTTCCTGCCATCTGCCGCACGTGAAGAGCCCAACACACAGCCCCCGTATGGTAAAATCACACCGCCATACACCAACCAACCTACCCTGCAGAGAAAAACAACAGCACAGGACGAAATTACTATGCATGCACACGCACGCTTCACAGTTTATCTTTCCTGAGAGCCCAATGACACGGCACGTGCTTCCACAGTCCTTTCCGTTTCATCGTCTAATAGTGTCATTAGTGACAAAGACTTTGAATTGAAGAACGTACGACAATGGAAACTGAACAGAAATGCACTGTGATGCAACGATGCCCCCTATTCATTAAAACAAAGCACTTTGAAAAAAACACAGCACTGGACATTTTACAATGATGTAGTGTTACCGTCGTTTATCTTCTTGTTCGCATTCCGATTTAATCATCACTACCACTGAAAACAAAAAAGAAACCAACACTAAAGTAACAACAGGATATGAATCGTCAACTGCAAAAAACATCTCCTCTGCCCACATACTTAAAGCACGCCACCATAATAAGAGATGAGTTTTACTATACTTTCCAGTTTTGAAACAAAAAATGATAATTTATAAAAAGCAAATTCGAATCCAGCAGTCACGCACCCTTAAAAAACCCCACACCACACAGATCAAAACCGCCAGCGAGTTAATAAAACTGAAAGCCAGTGGACAACCAACCAACTCCAACAAGAAAACAGACCAGCAGAACAGTAACAACACTGTCGGCTGTCAACACCAACACCATCCCAGCTCCTGACCCACACACACATACATGTACACACACACACATACACATGGTACACTGGGTCAGCCCTCACAGGTAACAAAGCAATCAGCCGTTCACAATGCAGGTATGAAAGCAATCAGCCGTTCACAATGCAGGTATGCCGAGGAGGCGGCATGCCGAACAGCAGCGTTACGACTGACAGCAACACCCCTTCAGCCCATCTTCCGCCTGATGTGAAGGCTGCAGGCAGACAGACAGACAGGCAGGCAGGCAGACAGACAGACAGACAGACAGCCTTCAACAGGGGGGGAAGGGAAGGTGTAACCTCATTCTTATCTCTGCAATGCTCCATCACATAACCGTACCTCTCTGCACCTCCTGTAGGGGGTTCTCCATAACGTCGAGTGATGTGTGTGTGTGTGTATGTTTGTTTAAAAACATGACATGGACTATTATTATCCCGTGGTCTTCTCTGTCGTAGGGACACCATGGATAAGTGGACTGGCCTTTCTGAAGTTACTCAAAGGAGAAAGCAAAGCACAAACAGCAATGCTAACTGAATAAACTGTTGCAACGTGTGAAATAGCCAAGTTTGCCAAATGACTTTCATCTAGAGAGGAGGGGAAGGGGAGACTTGGGCGTTTAGCAATCGACAAACCTCATTCTGGATGGCAAAATTGAAAACAAGGCAGAGATAGCTCCTAGAACACCGAAACACACGCAACGCCCCCCCCCCCCCCCCCCCCCCCCCTCCCCCCCCCCCCACCCCCCCCCCCCCCCCCCCCCCCCCCCCCCCCCTCCCCCCTCCCTCCACAAGCACCTAGTAGGCTACAACAAAAGCAGAGGCAAGCAAACTCTGAGGGAGGTCGTTCTGACAAAAACCGCTACAAATGGAAGACGACTTCAACTCATTTTCGTCTGCATATCTGCAACCGCAGCTCCTCGAGAGAGATGTATACGTTTCCTCCTGCACTCGCACTCAGCACTGCATGTGAGTGATTCCCAACTCCCGCAGCCGCATGACAGCTACCCTCTTCAACACGTCATGCCTGTTTAATGTCCACCCTCTCGCTCGCTCTTTGCTCTGCCTCCTGCATAAATCTGTTCTGTTAGAACGCACTCATCCCCTATCAGTTAACTAATCAGTCTATCTACCCGGAAAACCGTACAGGGCTGCATGCAGTGAGGATTCGGGTCGACGCTTGCAGCTCTGATGGTTTCTGTTGTGTGTCTGAATCTTGAAGTTTATCTCCAATCCAATCCAATCTTCTTGTTTATGGTCCCGCCGACCACAGAGGCCATATCAGGGCTGTCACCTCGTAAGAATAAAACAGTGCAACTCCATACAAATTAAAACAGGGTATAAAATCAACTCTACTACTATCGTTCCTAGTATCAACGCCCTGGACAACTATAAGGGTGAACCAACTTTATCCCTGTCATTGTATTAACTATTATTATATTAACTAATTATGAAGCACACAACTCATGATGACAGATCATGGTGTGCAGGGGTGTTGTGAAATGACAACCCATCTCACACATTGGACGATAATTTGTGGGGATGATTCTTACTGTAGTTCCGATAACATCAATAGCTTGAAATCATTGCTAGGAAAATTATCACACTTCTTTATAAAAAAAATGAAGGGCTACTTCCATATTTTTTGTAAGTTACAGAGGACTAGATATGAGCAAAGAAAGCTATACATTGTCCTAAAGCCTGTGAGTTTTCATACTGACATTAATATCAACAGATTTGAGAAATTATCAAAAACAACGCTTGTCTTACACTTTGACCAATCAATCTTCTTAGATAAATGACGTTTACAAGACCGAAAACGCGTGTGCTATAGACAGGTTTGCATTATATATTGTTACATCAGTAAACACATATAATTATGAAGACACACATATGCACACATACTATTATGTGGACATAATAATACTGTAGTTAATTTACACTTATACAACACAAACAGCTGGGAGGATAATTATCTAACCACTGGGCAGTTGCCAATGCTTGTGGTATCTCCTCTGTGTGTGTGTGTGTGTGCGCGCGCGTGTGTGTGTGTGTGGTGCTTCTTAATTCTTAGTTTCTGAACTGTACTGACCAGAAGTGAAAAACTGAAAACAAAGTGCAAAACCTGTTCATCAGTAAATAATGGCTATGATGCAGGATGCGGTGGTTAAAAAGCCTGGCTGGAAACTTATTCGAAAAGATTTAATTAATATAAATTTACAAAACTAAAAATAAATGAATTCCGTTTTTCACAACTGAACCTAGCACACTGAGATTAAGCAGGCCACAGGTTTGTGGGGTTTTTTTGGGTGTTTTTTTTATTTTTATAAAGTATAAGGCTAATAAAATTAATGTTATGCCGCATAGAGCTCATATGATCAAGAACATGTTAAAATCAGCGCTGAAAAACAATGACGTGAAAATATCAGTCACTCTAAGTTAGGGTTCAAGAGTGTAAAAGTAACGAAAATGAAAGACCAAGTGTATGTCTTGACATGTTAATTTCACACCCCGGGGCTGATATAATATTTACCCTACCGTGTTCGGGGGTGTGGGTTGCCTGCATGCTGTTCCAAGACTTAAAACACTTTTTAAAAAAACACCCAACGTTTTCTTTTGGATGCCTGCTCTGGACTCATCTGTTAAACTGAGATTCTATCTCTGTACTCTTCCCACGGGGAGAAACAGCGACATGGAGTTGGCTACATACATACATATACAGCAATACTCTGTACACCCACGATGTGAAAATCTCTTCAGCACCGTTTCTTCACTGCCGGTAGTAGCTGGAAATGTCTGCACCATCTGGAGGTATCGGAAAGGAGAGAGAGAGAGAGAGAGAGAGAGAGAGAGAGAGAGAGAGAGAGAGGAAGGAGAGAGAGAGAGAGAGAGAGAGAGGGCGAGAGAGAGAGAGGAGAGAGAGAGAGAGAGGAGGGCGAAGAGAGAGAGAGAGAGAGAGAGAGAGGGCGAGAGAGAGAGAGAGAGGAGAGAGGAGGAGAGAGAGAGAGAGAGAGAGAGAGAGTGAGGAGAGAGCGAGCGGTAGGGAGGGGGAGGGAGAGAGAGAGAGAGAGAGAGAGAGAGAGAGAGAGAGAGAGAGAGAAGAGAAGAGAGAGAATAAAGAAATAAAATAAAATAACATATGTCTGGTAAATGCTTTTTTGAACTGGCAGGATGTTTTTAGTTGAACGCTCACCTGGCTGCTGGGATCACATCATTAAAACGCTTCCGCTCACGTCAACTAGTAAAAACAACAACAACAAAAAAACACCCACTTATTTTAACAGCAAGTTAACTCCAAAGTATAAACTCTCAAAATGTTAGGTTTTTATGTTCATCCCTTGTAGATCGTGCACGCGCGTTCAGCTGTGCATGTATTGTTTCGAAGCTTAGGCCTATATAAATTAGTTTCATTATTCAAACGATCCTATTTCTAGAGACCAGAAAAATCGAAGGTGAAAGAAACAAAACTAAAATTTGATGGCATTGTATCCCGAGTGAAAAAAATCCAGAAGGAAAAGTCCTGCGCTACTACTTCAGACAACTGTTACAATACAAAACAAAGGGAGCTGCTGCACAGCAAATGACTGGGCTCCATACCGCCCCTAACAAAGCAACCACTCGCACGTGCTCCAGTAGACTGGAGTCACGAGCCTGTGCTGACAGTTGTTGTTCTAGCTAGCCCCACCCCCCCCCCCCCCCCCCCCCCCCCCCCCCCCCCCCCCACCCCCCCCCTCCCCCCCCCCCCCCCCCCCACCCTCTCCCCTTCTCCACCATTGTTTGGGAATGTGAAGGCTCTGAAGTGGTTTCATGAGCTCCATACACTCCACACAAAACAACAAGTCCTTGCCTCTCGGCACAATACAAGTCCTTGCCACTACCACTACACTACACTGGGATGCAATGCACACTATTGTTCAGCTCTGACGAGGCAGAAACTGATGAAAATGATGTGTGTGGTACTGGTATGAACGGAAAGACCCCCTTTTGCCTACACTTCAAAGACAAGGGCTACTTGCTGGCCGAATGATAAGCGGTCCATGCTTTGACATACATTTATTATCCAAACATATTTTCACAGTGCACGAGTATGGAGCCTATATAGAACGCTTTATATACAGTTATACCAACTGTGCAATATCCAGGAAACCTATAACCTATTGTTATACTCCTACCTTGAATATCAATAATATTATCACCCCCTACACGTCAAATAACATCTACACCAACACACATTAGAATTGCACGGAACGCCTCCCAATGTAGTTAAACAAAATTTATATCGTGAAAAAAAATCTTCGGGAAGATCTTCAGAGTTTGAGTCGTCTTCAAACATAAGCACCTTTTGTTTTCATTCGTTTGAAAAGATCTCTCACTACGATCGCTTCGTAATCCCACATGCACGCTCTGAAGGTACGTCCCAAAGCAACCACGACCCCCCAGTCAACACCGATATATAACAGGTTTTTAAAATAATAATAATAATAATACCAAAATCCCTCCAGCGCCCCTTTTCATCACTGACCCGTGACTGGCTAAGCTAATGATGGCTGGAAGCAGCATCAAACGACACGGATCAGTTAGTTCCCTGTGTGGTGTGTGAAGTGACGGGCGGCCAGGAATGCGACATGAGCGATGCAGAGGCATGACTCACCCTTCTTTCAACTGAACCTTCTCATGCCTAACGCCCTAAACGCTCATCTCTCGAGCCACAATTAATCACGGCAGCAATTCAAACCTTGCTGATGACAGAAACTGAACTACCCTGACCTACCTACCTACCTACCTGCCAGGCAGGCAGGCAAGGCACACACACGCACACACGCACACACACACGCCACACACACACACACGTGTCTTCTAGCCTCAGGTCAACCTACTAAACCAACCGACACTCGTGCTGCTCCATAACGGTACACAGGGCTAGCCTACAAGTTTGAAATAAAACCGGCTCACTGAAGCGAATAATCATCCCTAACGTCTCTTTTTCAAACCTTAACCACCAACCTCACAACTAACACCGCATCCAGAAGGCACCATGCACAAAAGAGTTGATCACAATATCACCCACCTCTACACATCAAAATAAGCACCTACGCCACAAAAACACAGTTTGAAACCTGCACTGAAAAATAATACACTTTGCACACAACACTCAAAAGTACTTTTCAAAGCCGAACATCCCAGAGTGTCACTGCAGTAGTTTGAAAGAAGCTGGGCTCGCTGCATGCAACGAGGTAGGCTAGGCCTAGATCACCTTTCTTTCAGGCAGCTAGCCTAGCTCCCTTACAAACGGTTCACAACATTCCCCTACCAACCAGCTTCCATTTGAATGAAAACAGACGGCAAGCCATTGGTACGTTCGGCACAGCGCACGCACGCACGCAGGCTCAGGGGCCAAAGCTGTTTTGTTGTGGCCCCCAAGTTGGTGAGATGGGAGAAGGGCTTTTTTTCCTTTTTTCTTTTTCTCCTTTTTTTTCTTTCTGTCCTCCCTTCTCCGCTTTGCAAGCAACAAGGGAGACGACTGCTGGCGTCGTGGTGACGGTTTGAATTGGACACGCGTCACTGCCGCTGCTGCTGCAGGTAACATTTGAATGAGGAAAAAGATTCTGAAGAAGAATGGAATTCTGTGTGTGTGTGTGTGTGTGTGTGTGTGTGTGTGTGTGTGTGTGAGGGGGAGGGGGGGGTGTTTCTCCCTCTGTGTGTGTGCTGTGAACATTCATGCACAGACAGAGCGAGAGGAGAGGACAGGAGATGAGGGGAGAGACAGACAATGACAATTTCTTTTATTTCGACGATAATGAATAATCACCCATGTGTTTTTTTACATCCAGTCCCGCCGTTAGGGATATATATATATATATATATATATATATATATATGAGAGAGAGAGAGAGAGAGAGAGGAGAGAGAGAGAGAGAGAGAGAGAGAGAGAGAGTGTGTGTGTGTGTGTGTGTTGGGGTGGTATTGAACCTAAGACTGTTCGAGTTTTTTGTCCTCCTGCTGGAGAGAGAGAGAGAGAGAGAGAGAGAGAGGAGAGAGAGAGAGAGAGAGAGA
>CM054144.1:52155950-52163450 GCA_028751875.1 Rapana venosa
GACAGACAGAAAGACAGACAGACAGGACGAAAGGACGTGGAAGGTGGAGAAAGCAGGAGGGTACAACAAATGTACAAACATACAGTTAACACATCAGAACTGACCAAGACACGCTGAAATTCAACCGTTTGAAAATAAGCCCCCCCACCCCCCCCCCCCACCTCTCTCCCTGTCACCCCCAACTGCCACTTTTGTCCACTTTTACTCTCTGTCCACTACCACAGCAGGCAGTAAAGAAAAAAAAACAAACCCCAAAACCCCAAACCATATTTATCACACTGCGAAGAAAAAAACCAACCAACAAATCTACTCACGGTTCTGGTTTCTCCTGGTCCCCTGGAACGAAATGGCCGCCGCCGCTGCTGTCACCGAGCAGTTCTGGAGGAGGGGGAGGTAAGTGCGAAGGATCCACCACCCCCACCCCGCCCTGGTCCTCTTTCCCGGGGGAAGGAGGAGGCGGAGGAGGTAAGGGCACCTCTCGCCGTTTCCCGGCAGGACTGCGAGAACTGTCCGTGCAAGGGGAAGCACTCCCACTGTCCGTTTTGCCCGGATGCTGCGCGTGACCGTCTACCAGCTTCCGCTCGCGCGACGACACTTCCGGCGGCGTCGGAGGCAGAAACTGCCAGTTGGACACTTTGGCGTGAAAGTCGGGCACAGTCCTGTCTTTGGGCAAGGACGCCGCCGCCGCCTCACTGCGGGGGAGCGACAGAAGGTCCGCTCTGGAAGGAGCAGGCTTCTGTTCCCGCAGGGGCGGAGGTGCTGCTGCCGCCGCCGAGGTTCGCTCAGGCAGCTGGGGAGGCTTGGCCGGGCCCACGGCAGCGGGGAGGGGCTTGGTGTCTCGGTCCACAGCCACCTTCACCGCCACCTCACTGGTGATGGGCTCTTTGCTGTGGCAACTGAGGGTCACCGAGATGTGACTCTCCGCCACGGGGGCTGCATCCTGCGAAGAAAAATGACGAGGGGAAGACGCTCGCGCGGAGGAGACGGAAGGCGCGAGGGAGACGGAGCTGGTCGCGGTGGACACGCCGGGGGGCGTGGCTTCCTGAGCCAGCGCGGGCTGCCGCTTGTAGGAGGTGGAGATGCCCGTGGGCGTGCGGGAGTGGAGGACGCTCATGCTGGTGGGAGGGGTGGTGGGGGAGCTCCCTCTCAGCCCCGAAAACTTCACGTCCAGCTTGCGCAGCTGGGCCGTGTAGGCGTCCTCGCGGGGAGACAGCTTCTCCCGGCACTGCTGCAGGACCGTGTGGAAGTCCACCTTGCTCTCGTCCACTTTGACCTCCTCCTCCTCCCCCCCGGGGTCCGGCTTAGAGGATCCCCCACCCTCCTCCTTGCGGGGAACGTAGTTCCGAGGGGGGAGGGCCGGGGGAGGGCCTGGCTCTGGGCTGGGAGAGCGGGGAGGAGGAGGTGGTGGACGGCGTCTCGGAGGGGGTCCGGGGATGTTCTGGTAAGCTGTGGCCGAGGCCATCACTCCGGAGTCTGTGTTGCTTCTGCACACACAACCATGTGACATTAGGAGCTGCGTTACAATCAGTGAAAGTATGCAATGCGATGTCTTAAGTATCTAGTAAACAAAAAAAAAGTGAAGGTTATGAAGAGTGTGTGCGATTGATAAAGTTTCAAAACCTGTACCATTTTCTGTCTTTCATTCAAAACTGAAAAAGCAGCGGGGGAAAAAAAGCCACAAAATAATGGAAAGTAAAACGGCAAAGTCCTTACCAAGTATAGGTCAAGATCAAATTAACCTACCTGATCATTGTACGTCGCATAGATAAAAAGAAAACCTCAGAGAACACAACGTGAACAACACTAAACAGATGAAAAGAGAATGTCGACTGTCGAGAGAAGGCGACCTGGTCAGAGAGAGAGAGAGAAAGAGAGAGAGAGAGAGAGAGAGAGAGAGAGAGAGAGAGAGAGAGAGAGAGAGAAGAGAGAGAGAGAGAGAGAGAGAAGAGAGAGAAGACAGACAGACAGACAAAACAGACAGAGACAGACTGACAGAGATAGAGACAGAGAAGCAGCGCGCACACGACACTCGACAGACATCATCACATCACCTCTCCCTCCAACCACACCCACACATTCTCGAACGGGTAACGAACGAAAGGTATCTACAGGTATATATCATGCTTGGTAAAGAATGCGTTAGCAAAAATTGGGCTTTCCATTAGCGCCAGTACACACAGCGCCACTCAAGGGACAGACCGTAGACATCAATATTTGTCTTACAATGTAAACTGCCACATGCGCTCCGTCGGCGGAGAACGTAGTATTTGGGACCAGAGCGAGCCCCCTTGAGGCAGCACGTATGTAGTAGTAGCAGTAGTAGTAGGAGTTACAGGGGCTGCAGCGAAGGATTCCTCACACCACTGGGCTCGCTTTTTGGCGCACGGCGGACAATACTCCATGTTTGTATTGGTCAAGTTTGGAATCACGACTGTTCGTTCGTGAAGTTGTTTTTGAACTGAAAACGGGATCTGAATGGCCAAAAATTGTTGCGTCTAGGTTGTCGTGAATGAAAAGAGCCGATCTAACCTTTTGTGTGTGTTTTTATTTTAGTGAGCGAAGGCTATAATTATCTGTCAAAACGTGATCGATATTAAAAATCGAACAGTTCTTTCGAATTATAGGTTCAGTAAGAGCTCTGAACAGTTTTTTCCCCGTGAATCTTTTTCTTTCAAAATGTGTTTATGGCGATTCTGTACCATGAACTACTTTGGCGTTTTCCATAATCTAGCAAAGTGAAGCCAGTTTAAATATGTTGCATCACTAAATTGTAATCAGACAAAGCCACAACTCGCAAAAACTCGTCGATGTTGAAAAGATTACAGTTAAAAAAAAAAGACAGCTCAGAAATAATCAGGAAATAAAAGTTTACAACAAAGAGAAGCCTGACGATTCCTACGTGAAACGACAACGACCTTCCATTCAGAAGTAGGCAATACAAATGGCAACTTCACTCTACCGTTTCATACATACTGTTTTCTGAACTGCTCTTCCTGAGTCACAGTAGTGGCCGCCTACGTAGCCAACACACACACGTCAGTGCATGGCTCACTGACAAACTTAAACTGTCTGCCAACCTACACATTCACAGGTCTACTACTACTACTACAACACTACAGGCCTACCTACTACTGTTCTGTCTGTGTCTCCCCACTCCTAAATTTAGGTACGACCCTTGAGTGAAGTTTCAAACAACTGAATGATCACTTGAGGGTTGATTGACAACACTACCCATCCCCTCCTCCCCCGCCCATCTCTCTCTCTCTCTCACTCACTCGTCCTGTGTGTGTGTGTGTGTGTGTGTGTGTGTGTGTGTGTGTGCGTGTGTGTGTGCGTGTGCGTGTGTATGTATGCGTATGTGTGCATGTGCATGTGTGTGCGCGCGCGCCTGTGTGTGTAGTGTGGTGTATTGGAATGTGAGTTTGTGTGTATGTATGCATATTTCATATTTGTTGAGTTTGTGTGTGGCGCGCGCGCGCACGTGTGTGTGTGTGTGTGTGTGTGTGGTGTGGTGTGGTGTAAGTGAGTGTGTGTGTGTATCTGTGTGTGTCTGAGCGCGCGCGCATGTGTGATGAGGAAAAGGGGAAAAAAATCGGGGGGGGGGGGGATATAAAGGAAGGGCGAGAGAGTGCTGGGGGTGGGGTAGGGAGACAAAACGAGATGGCCCCAGCTGTCAGAATCAGACTATGTTTCCCCTCATTTCCCCAATTGTTTCCCCTGTCTGTCAGCCTGTGACACCATTTACACCACAAACCTGGTACACACTGTCTGACTGTTTGTCTGTCTGTGTCTGTCTGTCTGAAAGTCACTTTCCCCCAGATATAGATAGTATATTGGATAATCTGTGTGTGTGTGTGTGTGTGTGTGTGTGTGTGTGTGTGTGTGTGTGTGTGTGTGTGTGTGCGTGTGTGTGTGTGTGTGTGGTTGACAGGAAATACTGCCTTATCAATGGATCTCTTCCAATGGATCTCTAAGCGCCAGTTTCTGTATCTTCATGCAATTATTCCATTTTATTTTAGCACGCGCGCGCACGCACGCACACACACACACACAACTCTCTCTCTCTCTCACGCAAACACACACACACACACTCTCTCTCATTCTCTCTCTCTCTCTCACACACATACTCATTCTCTCTCTCTCTCTCTCACACACACACCATCACACACACACACACACACCATTCTCACACACACACCACACACACACACATTCTCTCTCTCTCTCTCTCCTCCACACACACACACACACACACACACACACACACCACACAAACACACACACACACACACACACACACACACACACACACACACACAATCATAACCATCTCTGGTCAGCGAACAGAAGAACGGACGACACTCACGCGAACCACAACCTCACTTTGTGGTCTGGTATCGTTACAATCGTGTGTTGTGACTGACGCAGGTGGGGAGGGCGGTTCCGCATGCCTGGTGATCAGTCAGGTGTGACGAAGACCTGTAGCCCTCGATGACAAGAGCCCCACTCATGTTTTGTCTCCTCCCCCGCCACCCCCCCTAACCTACCTCCCTCCCATCCACCCACCCCAGTCCTCCCTACTTCTCTTCCATCATCACTCCTCCCAGTTCCGTCTCACTGCTCTTACTCAATCCGTCTTTCTTCTTCCTTATTCTTTTCCTTTTGTTTTCTGTAATGTAGTCACGCGCTGACATGCTCTGTAAGACACGAGGAGAAAAAGGCGAATCACCGTCATTCTTTCATTCATTCGGGCATTGACTTTACGGCATGAAGGGTATAATTATCACTGTTAGATTTGCCAACATTTGTGATAGATATACTACTAGCCTGCGCTTACTCAATCTGTCTTTCTTCTTCCTTGTTCTTTTCCTTTTGTTTTCTGTAATGTAGTCGTGACATGCTCTTTTTCTTTCTTTCTAATTCTCTGCATGTCACTCCCTCTATCTCCCTTTCCCTCCCTCCCTTCCTAATGTGACAGTGAAAGGGTTACCTTTGCAGAGCGTATTGGGGTGTGATTACAAACAACACAGAAAACACAACACACACAAAAAAAAGAACAGACAAGGGAAGAAGAAAGACAAGACACTTCGAAAAAAATGTCAATCACGGTCATTCAGTTTACAACATGAAGAATACAATCATTAAGTCTGCCGTAAATTGCTATAGATAATTATAACAGCCTGTGCTTATAACCCCTTACAGAACGTGTCAGGGAGTGACTACAACAAAAAAGATAAAATACAAACAGAATAGTGCAAAGGAAGAAGAGAGACAGACACTTTAGACAAACGTAAATCACCGTCAGTCAGTTTACAACATGACGAATATATAATCGTGAAGTTTGCCTTCAATTGCTGTAGACATACTAGCCTGTGCTTTTTGTCACTCGGGTCTTAAGAGCATGTCATTTCTGTGTACATGACATGCGGTTAAAAATTACTTTTGTGACACAAATGGTGCGCCATATAATTATAATGGTAGTCATTTTTAGCGTTGTGTGTGTGTGTGTGTGTGTGTGTGTTGTTGTGTCAAAGTTGTCATTTAATACAAAGTGGGTTACCGTAGGTAACAGAGGGGTAGGGTGACTTGGCTGGTTTTTTTCTGATCTGTATCTACTGTTGCATTAGGGAGGGAGGGGAGGGAGGGAAAGGGAGATAGAGGGAGACATGAGAGAGAGAGAGAGAGAGAGAGAGAGAGAGAGAGAGAGAGAGAACCAGACAGACAGACAGACAGAGAGATCTCTCGAGCCCCCAATTTAACATCAACCACTGAAATAAAAGCTGACAAGGCTCTGCGTACTAGACGTAGTGCACCATCCACATTTCTTCCCAAACATGAGAATCTTTTTTTAAAATTTTTTTAGCATGAGCAGCAAATTTAAACACAACCACGATAACCAAACTGGTTTGTCAAAATTTCTATCAGGCAAGCAATACCAACAGAAGAAACATCAACAACGAAAGCAACATCGTTTATTTAATCTTAAGCAAGAAAGTTTGAAGTCCCAAGATGGTCCGGCCTGTCCCACGGGACATTTCCTGTTGATCGTCTGGTGCATTATTAGGCTATAGTCTAATGACTTTCCTGTTGACAAGAGGGCAAGGCCGCCGGGACCACAAGTAGGGCAAAATCTGTCTGTCTGTCTGTCTGTCTGCCACGTGCAAAATGCCCTCTGCCGCCACGTTATCCACGTGCATTTCGTGTCTGACCTAGTTCGAGGGGAAGAGGGGAACCCCCTTCCCCATTTTCAGCCTTCTCTTCACGTGCAATCCGTGCCCTGGCTGTCTGGCTTGGGACGAAAAGGGGAATCCCCTCTTCTCCTTTTCTTTACTTAGATCTTGCTTGCCACACGCGGTGCGACTCATACACTTGTGTCCACTTTGCTCTGTTCAGTGCCCATTGCAGACTGCTGCTCAGAGTTCATTATTTTCCCCCCAGCATTGACTCCATGGAGTTCTGGCGTTGGTAGGTTGACTTGCAGTTCCCCTCATGCAACCTCCCCTCTGAAACTTGACTTCTACCAGCATTTATTGTGTTCTTACAGCCACTGACGACACCAGAAACAGCTAGGTCTGAGAGGGCCCGTTTTAAGTTATAATATATGGATGCTGTTACTCTTTAAATAGGTGCTTATTCAGAAAGAAACGTAACATTGCATACAAGTTGGTGTCAACTGTTAGCAGGACCATAAACAACACGTGAAGGAGAAGTGTCGGTCGTCAATGACCTCACCATGCAATCTGAAAGCCTAACAGCCCACTCCCTGTCCGACCTGTCTTGTCACTCCTACCCCAACACTCTCTCCCTGTCACATTACTCAAGCGAGGGCAACTTATCATCACAAAACTCCCCTCTACCCCCTGATTCTACGCCTGTATTATGGTGCTGTCAGTATCTGAATGTCCACTCAGGTATGTCGACTGTGGGGAGGGTCAGTGACATGAAATGTTACTCATCAACACGCATATCGCCAACGGAAATACCAAACTCTTCAGGATCTTTCTCTCCGTCCGCTTGCTCATGACAATATGCGACACCTCATTTGCCAAGGTTAAGTACTTTTGGTTGATTAAGCAAAACGTTATTCGTTCAAAACGAAATAGCACCAATACATGATAATGAGAACAGCAAGCAATGCTAATCACAGTTTTCTGGATGTAAAAGAGCACATGAGTACTTATTCCATCATCCTCGAAATAAAGAAAAGAAAAAAACAAACACTCTAAAACACCATAATAATGTACAAAGGAAGTACTCTTAATCCCGCCGCTGTGTAAATTCATGATATCTTTGTCATCACAATTTTTGCAGTATATTTCCTGTCTTGGATGAATCAACTCCGTTTTCACCCGATCCCACCTTCCCTTTCAAGACAATTTCCCTGTGGGTCTAGCCTTTCACACGATTGAAACCCTGCCTTTAAGATTCAAAAGACGATAGCTGTTCTGATAGCAGATCACTTACACTGTGTGAAGAGCCACAGAGGTACTCCAAGCTCGA
>CM054144.1:52168450-52180950 GCA_028751875.1 Rapana venosa
ATCTGACGCCGATTCAGCAGAGCAGAAGAGGACAACGGAGGGTGTATGTGTAGGCTACAACCTCCAGTCAGCTACCAATACCAGCCCTTGCATCAAGCTTCTCTCCCCTTCCGCCTCATGGCATCCGCCGGATTAGTCACTAAGCCTTAAAAATAGCAGACTACTCCTTCCTGGGGTTCCCCCCCACTCCTCTGGGTTGTGTGTGTGTGTGTGTGTGTGTGTGTGTGTGTGTGTGTGTGTGGTTGTGTGTGTGTGTGTGTGTGTGTCTGTCTGTCTGTCTACACTCTTGCCTTTACTGCTTTATACTCAAACCGTGTGGTTGTGCTTTGGGAAAGGGGGGAACAAGATTGAGCTTATAAATATTTTACTCTTGTCTTGGTTAATATTTTTTTGCTTATGCAGGATACTTCTGTATTTTATTTTACTCTTGTCTTCGTGAGATTCTTGTTTGCTTATTTTTAAAATTTTATTTTACTCTTGTCTTCGGAATATTGTTTTTTGCTTGTGGATACTTTTGTATTTTATTTTACTCTTGTATTCGTAATTTTTTTAATATTTTTTTAAGCTTACGGATACTTTTGTATTTTATTTACTCTTGTCTTTATGATATTTTTTGTTGCTGTGTATTTTGTGTTCAATGATGATCTAGATGAAGGGTGCTTGTCTATGATTCAAAAGAAACAGTCAAAGAAGAGGAGGAATTCACAAAACAGCAACTACAGTGACAAAGAAAACCAATAGACGATCTTCCAGGTAAAACCGTAACAAAACACACAGAGTAACACGCCTCTCTCTCATTCACACACACACACACACACACACACACACACACACACACACACACACACACACACACACACACACACACACACACACACACACACACACACACACACGAGTCACCAAAATGAAACTCAGCGGGGGATACCATCATATTGTCTCAGTATTATGCTCGGGCAAACAGGCTGTTTTTCCAGGGAAAAAAAGGATTCCTGTAATTCTTTGAAACTAACACGAAAAATTGGAGAAGAAGAAAAAGGAAAAGAAGAAGAAGAAGGAGGAGGAGGAGGAGATGAAGAAGATGAGGATGAGGAAGAGGAGGACAACAAAGAAAAAGGAAGAGAAGAAGAAGACAAAAAAAAGGAGGAGGAGGCGGAGGAGAAGAAGAAGAATAGCTATACAACACTTTCACTCATCCCAAAACACTTCCCCAAGTTACACACACACACCACATTACTCACATGCCTGTCTGTCTCCACACGCTATTAAGAGGTCCAAGTCCAAACAAACGCACACGATCTCACTCGACTCCCCCTTTTCTTTGATAACAATCGATCTATGAACCTCAACACAACACAACACAACCCTCACCAACACCGACAATTATGGACTCACAGTCTTGATTCCTTTTCCCCGCCTTCTTCTCACACCTTAGCCTAGTAGTCTAGGTGGGGGAAAACCGTCACACACACACACACACACACACACACACACACACACACACACACACACACACACACACACACACACACACAATCATCCCCACCACCACAACACCACCACCACCACCACCACACGTAAGCACAGTAGGGTATAATCATCCGGGGGTTAAAGAACGAGCCAACGGCGCTCACAGATTTCGTCTGGAGAAGTTCCAGACATTCACTATACTAGCCTAGCTAGCTCACAGGCACACAGATACCCACACTACCACCACCACCACCGCCATACCATTCCACCCACAGCCAGGCCTTAGTATAGCTGATGATGCCGCATGCTTGTTTTTAGCTTGCAGATGTTCTTTTTTTTTCTCTCTCCCCCCCCCCCCCCCCCCCTACCTCCCCCCCCCCCCCCCCCCCCCCCCCCCCCCCCCTCTCTCTCTTACCTGCTCATTCCGCGGGTCGTTGCTTGGCCTTTTTCATCACCTGTGGTTCCTCTTCGCTTCTAGCGACGCCATTTAAAAAATTTTTCTTTCCCCATTTCATTTCAGGTTTTCTGTGTCGTTTTTCTTCCTTCCTTCCTTTCTTTTTCTTTCTTTCTTTCACTTCTTCTGAATTTTTCGGTTTTTCTTCTTTTCGCTCCCTGTTATGAGAAAACTTGCGTCCTCAATTTCTGTTCCTTTTCCCTCTAGGCAATCATAACGATTTCAACAAGCTTCCTCTTTCTTTCTTTCTCTCTCTCTCTCTCTCTCTCTCTCTCTCTCTCTCTCTCTCTCTTCTCTCTCTCTCTCTCTCTCTCTCTCGTTCGCTTTACTTTACCTCTTTCTCCTTGCCCTACGCTTTTTCTTTTTTTACGATCTACCTTTCTGTCTGTCTTTTTTCTTCTTTCTTATCTTCCACTCTCCTTTGTAACACCCCACCCCTCAGACCCCCTCCCCGCTCACACACATACACATACCATCCGCCTGGTTTTGTTTAGATTGGGATTAGAGCTTCCAGCTTGTGTGTGTGTGTGTGTGTGTGTGTGTGTGTGTGTGTGTGTGTGTGTGTTGTGGTGTGTGTGTGTGGTGTAAGTGTGTGTGTGTGTGTGTGTGTGTGTGTGTGTGTGTGTGTTGTGTGTGTTTGTGTGTGTGTGTGTGTGTTTCCTGTTTCTATTCAGTCCTAGCCAGAGATTTTTAACAAAGTAGGCCTACACCCCTCGTTCTTCTCTTTCAGTCTTCTATAACTTTGGGTTGTAAGGTAAAAAAGAGAGTGTGTGTGTGTGTGTGTGTGTGTGTGTGTGTGTGTGTGTGTGGTGTGTGTGTTCAAATTCATTTAATGTGTCAAATGAAATGAAGTGTGTGTGTGAGAGAGAGAATGAGAGAGAGTGTGTATGTGTGTGTGTGTGTGTGTGTGTGTTCAAATTTATTTAATATATCAAAAGAAATGAAATCAAATAGTGTGTGTGTGTGAAGTATGTGTGTGTGTGTGTGTGTGTGTGTGTGTGTGTGTGTGAAGAGTGTGTGTGTGTGTGTGTGTGTGTGTGTGTGAAGTGTGTGTGTGTGTGAAGTGTCTCTGTGTGTGTGTGTTTCCTGTTCAAAGATAGTCGAAGATGGCGATGATCACTTCGAAGCACTATAAACTTAAAGCTACATTTTTCTTCAAAAACAGAACTGTCCATGACAAATGACAGATGCATCGACTGTGCTTGAAATTGTGTTTGCTGCCAACTATGTCCACGACACTACAGAACAAAATGAACACCGAACAAAGTTACCGAGCGTGGGCAGGACCAAAGACCAATTAGAACAGACTTTTGACAAGAGTAAACCTAAACCTGTTCATGGACAAACATAATTTAAACAGCAATAGCCATAGGCTGTGACTGTCATGTCAATTTTCGCTTTCTGGTTCACAGCAAACACTAATTACTACGCCAATTAACAGACGATGTTAGTTATGTACACGCATACGCACTGGTATTTTTCGGGGACTTAACAAGCTCGAAACTACTGTCAGAAAAAAAACGAAGTGTATTTTTTTCTGATTGAGCCAAAGCCATGTAAGTACACACCATTTCCAAATACTTAAAAAAAAAAAAAAAGTGCTCGGGCAGGCGAGTGCGCGCGCACGCACGCACACACTCTTCACACACACACACACACACACACACACACACACACACACACACACACACACACACACACACACACACACACACACACACACTACCATACGAAAATAAAAATTCAACTTTGACTTTGACACACAGAGTTCACACAAAAGAGCCCACCCCCATAAGCGCTACGGCGAAGTAAATGACCTCATGATTAGACAATCAATCCATCTCTGTGAGCTGTAGTGTGGGCGAGGTACCAGGGGGTGGCGTTTATCAGCACCAACCCGGCTACAATCATTTCCACACAGGAGCAGGGGACGGTGACTAACCTGTCTGTGCTGATCGATACCGATACGACTCGACAACATTTTGCTGTCCGGCCCTTGACCAACCCTTTGTCCTCCAGCATTCCCCATCTCCTACATTATTCCTGATCTTCTTGTTTGTTTGTGTGTTTAGTGTGTTGGTTGCTTGTTTGTTTGGTCGGTTGCTTGGTTTGTGAGTTTTCGTTCTTCGGTTAGAGCTCCGAGGTTCACCAATAGTGAGATTTTGTGTATGTGACCGTTTTTTTCCCTTCTTCCAAACATCAAGGTAGCTGCATTCCGACTTCGGGGATTCAGTTGGGAATTGAGCCTTCCAATTTTGCCAGGACATTCAAGAGGTACCTTCATGATCTTTTCGATTTTTCAACTGTCGTGGGTTCTTTTGACGTGCACAAGTCCGTAAGCACACGGGTCTGACTGGTTTAGAGTCTTCCCCGAAAGACTTTGACATTTAGTTCCATTTTCCCGTCAAACTGGGGAGAAAGGGCAAAGTTGGGAATCGAACACCGAACCTCACGATTTACTCGTTTGTTAGGTGAAAGTCTACTTTGTTTGGTCACTTCTGCTGAGGCAGGACGGGATAGCTCAGTGGTCAGAGCATTCGCTTTCCCCCAGCCACGGTTAAGCAACATTGAGCGTGGTTACCAGTTGGATGGGTGACCGTTTGTACGCCTTGACTTCAGTACAGTCCCCCAGCTGTTAATAGGTACCTGCCCTCTTTAGGGTCAGGGAAGGAAAAGCAGCGAGGGAGAGGAGATGGGCGCCGCCCTCAATATTCTGGTCCCTAGAGAAGCTGAGGTTTCTGATGCCTCGCTCCCCTAGGACCTTACAGGTTATGGGACACCTTTACCTTTTCACTGCTAAGAAGTGTTCGATGACCCACTACTCGTGGTATATATAAATTGTATTCGCAACGGCTTCTGACTCCTTCCCCACACTCTCTGCACATACACGGACATAAATACTTACACATTCGCACACGTGTACAACTACACGCGCCTTCCCCGTAATATAACTATTATATACGCGTGATGGGAATACATTCTAAGGCAAATATAGGAAGAAATAAAGTGGAGAGTAGAGTAGGGGGGAGAAGAGGGGAGAGAAGGAAATCTGTGTGTGAGAGAGAGAAAGAAAGAGAGAGAGAGATGGAGAGAGACAGACAGACAAGACAGAAAAACAGACTGAGGGAGACAGACAGACAAACAGACAGAGCATGGCTTTTCTTTGTCCTTTCTTCTTTTCACACACACGCAAATCATACCTTGAAACAACTGTCTCAGATCACTAATTCCGACTTTCACAACTCACATGCACCACATACAACAATGTAGCACACCCTGCATGCAATCATCATCATTATCATCACAATCATCATCATCATCATCGCCATCACCACAATCATCATCATCATTATCATCATCACCACCATCATCATCACATCACCACCACCATCATCATCACCAAAACCCTCATCATCACCACCATCACAACAACCACCACCATCATCACCATCCTCCTCTCCCCCAACATCATTTATATCACAATTCATCAATTCATTATCATCCTCATCACCACTCCCACAGCATCATTAATGTACACCGCAGCTAATTAAACCACTCATTACACTCATCAGGCAGGGTCAGTGCTCAGATCATCATGACCACACAGCGGTTAATGTCATGGCATGGCATGGCATGGCATGGCATGACTCATCACAGAATGCCGTCAGAAGTAAATTTAACAGCCGTTTGTCTACACACCCTACAGTGTATAATATATCACGAAAGTGATTCTCGTGGAACACGTACACACACACACACGTACACACACACACACGTACACACACATACACACACACACTTCCCTTGTCTGTTCTCTTCTGTCTGCTTCGTCTATCTCCCTATCTTCCCATGTGCCTTTCTTTCTCCGTCTCGAAAGCACGCAAAAATGGTACGTTACGTGCATGTATATATGCGCAGTGTTAATACTGTCAGGTGTGTGTGTGTGTGCGTGCGTGTGTGAGTGTGTGTGTGTGTGAGAGAGAGAGGAGGGTGAAGAGAGAGAGGAGGGTGAAAGAGAGAGAGGAGGTGAAGAGAGAGAGGAGGTGAGAGAGAGAGGAGGGTGAAGAGAGAGAGGAGGGTGAAGAGAGAGAGGAGGGTGAAGAGAGAGGGAGGAGGGTGAAGAGAGAGAGGAGGGTGAAGAGAGAGAGACAGAGAAAAAGAGACAGAGACAGACAGACAGAGAGAAAGAGAGAGAGACAGACAGAAAGAAAGAGAGAGAGAGAGAGACAGAGACAGACAGACAAAGAGAAAGACAGACAGTCAACAAAAAGATATACAGACAGACAGAAACAGAGAGAACAGACAGACAAAACAGATCGGTAGAACAGAAGAAGAAGAAGAAGAAGAAGAAGCCACGACGAAGAATGAAAGACAACATACGTGATTCTCCTATTTACTTGTGAAGGGAAAACAAAACCAAAGCAAATCCTCCCTTAACTCCCTGGTTCCGTCCCAACACAACAGGAACGCCCGAGCAAATAAGACAATGAGCGATTATGTAACTGCGCTGAACTACGCGCTATCTTTGTATATAAGCTCCCCCCCACCTCCATTCTCTGCCTCAGAAACCACGGCTGCCAACAAACACAAATCATGCGCGCATGCGTACGCGCGCGCGTACATACACACACAGTATACACACACTGTACACAGAGTGCAAATACACACACACACACGCGCGCGTGCACACACACAGTGTACGCATGCACACACACACATTCTGAATATTCTGAATCTGAATCACACACACATACACGCGCTCTCTCTCTCCCTCACACACACACACACGCGCGCGCGCGTGCACACACACACACAAACACACACACTCTCTCTCTCTCTCTCTCTCTCTCTCTCTCTCTCTCTCTCTCTCTCTCTCCTCTCTCTCTCTCTCTCTCTTCCAAAACCGCAGTATAGACAGACCTAGGCGGCAGGTGTTCACCCAGCATGTAATAATATATATTATGTTATGGCCGTTCGTCTGTGGTCAGTGTGCCAGCCAAAACAATAACAGGAAACATTCTCTACAGGCGTCTGAAGAATGGATCATTCATGTCTGGGGGGGGGGGGGGGGCCCAGACCCAAAAGCCCTGTGACGAGGTATCAAAGGCTTATTCAATTCCACGAACAAAACCAACTCGGTCACCTACAGTCCCCAAGAAAAACAACCACTTTAACCTTATTTTTAAACAAAGGTTTTGTCTACGAAAAACTGGGGGGAAAAGTACAAAAACTAGCACGTGGGAAAAGACAAACGGGAGAAGCAATCTTTAACACTCCCTAATCCGCACCATATGGATCTATTCTTCCCTCAATGGCTTAGTTAATGAAGACAACGGCTACAACATAAGTTCCACTCAAAGTAAGCATGTTAAAATAATTATTATCAACACGCTAACACGTAAAGACAACGGCTACAACATAAGTTCCACTCAAAGTAAGCATGTTAAAATAATTATTATCAACACGCTAACACGTAAAGCATTGCCGATGGGCAATTTAAGCTTTAAAAAGTCCTGCAGTATAAATGGCTATAAGTAAATCCTGAAGAACCTAAACACGCGTAAGATTTTTTCGTAGAAGAACGTAGAACATCCTGCGCACGCGTTAAAACCCGTTCCGCTTTTCAAAAGAGTAGACCATTGTGTGCCGTTGGGAACGGATGACAAACTTTACAAACCGCATACACACACGGAGACTGGATGTAGAAAAAAGCAGCACGAGAGTGCTTATTCGTTATCCTCGAAACAAAAGAATATATATATAAACAAAATGAAAAATGAAACTATCAAAAGAGTAAATAGATAAGATAGAACTTAAGAAAAAAACCCAGACTCCCTTCCTAAAAAGCAAAGAAACAACAACAATAAAACCACAACAACAATAAAACCAATCAACCAACCTATTGTCAAAAGGGTAAATAGACGAAAGAGAATTTCAGAAAAGCAAAACAAAAATGAAAAATGGACATTTTCCTAAAAACAAAACAAACCACCACCACCAACAACAACAAGGATAAAACCTTTCAACCAACCAACCAGGCGAAGCAAACCTTAGCACAAAAAGAATGACCAAAACAAAGATATAAAAGAAGGAAGAAAGCGGGTGGAAGTAGGAAACAAATACCTGACACACAAACGAATCGTGAAGTTGGGGGATTAAAGGAATGGATGGGTTAGCTTCTTTATTCCTTTGGGGATTTACCTTTCTGCCTAAAAGGGATCTTGCATCCAAATGACATGCACGGGTTTTTCCACATTGGGCTGTGACTTTGTATTGTATTCTTCAAACTTCAGTCATAAACAATACGATACGGTTAAGGTGGTTTAGATTATGGCAACTCATTATCACGATGTGTGTGTGTGTGTGTGTGTGTGTGTGTGTGTGTGTGTGTGTGTGTGTGTGTGTGCAGTGTACATCAAGGGTTTAGTTCAATGACTTCGTGTTCGGCAATGTAATAATGGTTACCCAAACCTCTAACATATGAAAACTTGTCATTGCGGCTTCTTTATACAATGCACCAGATTCACTCTCATTACAGATGTCTAAACTTGTCACCAGATTTAAAAAAACCACAGAAACACACACACACACACACACACACACACACACACACACACACACACACACACCACTAACCTTCATGTGCTCTTTAAAAAAATCTGTTAAAAACTCAACAAAAACGAAACTCACCTGTCCACAACGTCCTGCTACTACCACCACAAACACCACAGACTGAAGCCCTAACCAAACTGTCTGTCACTCACAGTCTGCAGAGAAGTGGGGTCATACACATGTATACTGACTTGTCCTGTTCACCCTCTGATAGCTATCCAGCCAGCCTACAACAACACTCTTGCTATGTAGGGTCAATACAACCGGACCCTGACACACACCACCTGGGAAAGAGAGAGAGGCCACTTAATCTGCTAGATGCTGCAATCCTTCCAGCCCCGCAATAAAGAACGTCCCTTGGTACGCAAAGCAATAGCGATTTGTCCGCCTCTTTTGATCCCCTAGCACACTGCCTTGCTGGTCCCCAAGCTCTCTCTCTCTCTCTCTCCCTCCTCTATACTTCACTCTACAGCCACTCACAAAAACAGCGCGGGGGAAACCACGACCATTATGTCAATTAATAGCCGCCCCACACATGTAACTAAGTATATAGTATATTATATTATAGGAGGGGGGCAGGAGATCGTTCAGCCGGTTACGCCGCGTGCCGGTTCTGTCTTGATCTTTCTCACGACTTCATTGTTTCGGTTTACAGTCAGTCCAGCCAAGCCGAACGAACGCTCGAGGGTCATTTTCAGGACTTGAAAAACATTCCCGCTGGCAGAATAGCTTTTGTTGTTGTTGTTGTTGTTGCGTGATAGTAAACAACTCCAGTGGGGTGAGGTGGTGTGGTGGAGGAAAAAGAATCAAATAAAAAAAAGAACAAAAAAAAGAAGAAACCAAGCAAATATTAAAAAAACCACCCCAACAACAACAAAAAGAAACCCCACCAACAACTACAACAACGAAAAAACAACACCGGGCACACATACATTCATTCCAACTTGGAAAGTTCACAGTGGTGTTCGGTTCAATGAAAATTCACTAAAAGTTCACCAGATCGTTGTCTTATCAAAACACTTAGAGTATTTCTGTGTCATAGTGAATGCAGATAACCGTTTCCAAAATTATCTACTGGATGTGACCTGCAGTTTCTTCGACTTCTCGTATTACAATAACTATCCACAGCGTAGGTCTTGTTTTGTTTTGTTTTGTTTTGTTATGTAGTCGGTTTGGACACCGTTGTTACAGGCAATGACTTGTGAAATAAGTATTAGCAAGCACTTAAGAATGAAGACCAGCACTGCAGCATGAGGTAGCAATTCTAAAGGCTCATCATCGAAACAGTCAGTCGTTGGCCATATGTCATTATCATAGTCTAGTAGTAGAAGTAGAAGTAGTAAAAGTAGTAGTAGTAGTAGTAGTAGTAGTAGTAGTGAAGGTGGTGGTGGTAGTGGCGGCGGCGGCAGCAGTCGTGTAGCAGATGTAGAAGTCGTAGAAGTCAAAGTAGATGCAGTAGTAGAAGAAATAGTAGTAGAAGTAGTAGTAGCAGTAGTAGTAGTAGAAGCAACAGTGGCAGCAGTAGTAGTAGTTTAGTATTAGAAGAACAAAGTAGAAGAGAAAGAAATCAGTATACTCCGAATACATCTTCAACAACAAACAACATTTATACTCATTGCAATGTTTTCAACTCACCGCTGCACTCGTCTCTTGATTCCAACAAACAGCCGACTTTCGTTACAAGAACTTCACACCCCAACTGACACAGTCCCCAAAATACCGTCACGGGGAATTTTTCAAAAAGTTTCCCAAAATTTGAATTCAAAGCATTTTCCCTCTTCCCTGAGCTCAAAGGAACGTTATATCGGGAACTTCCGTTCTTTAGGAATTGAAAACCCCCCATTGACTTTCTACTGAATAACTGATCGAAGCTAACCTTGACTGGTCTGGCGAGTCTGTCAAGTTATATTTGTACTTGGGCGTCGGGTACGAGAGAGAGAGGGAGAGAGAGAGAGAGGGAGAGAGAGAGAGAAGGGGAGAGAGAGAGAGAGAAGGGGAGAGAGAGAGAGGGAGAGAAGGGGAGAGAGGGAGGGAGGGAGAGAAGGGGAGAGAGGGAGGGAGGGAGAGAGAGAGAGAGAGAGAGAGAGAGAGGGAGAGAGGGAGGAGGGGGGAGAGAGAGAGAGAGAGAAGAGAGAGAGGGAGAGAGAAAGGGGGGGAGAGAGAGAGAGAGAGAGGAGAGAGAGAGAGAGAAGGAGAGAGAGGGAGAGAGAGGGGGAGAGAGAGAGGGGAGAGAGGAGAGAAGAGAGAGAGAGAAGGGAGAGAGAGAGAGAGAGAGAGAGATGAGAGAAAGGAGAGAGAGAGAGAGAGAGAGAGAGAGAGAGAGAGAGAGAGAGAGAGAGAGAGAGAGAGAGAAGGGCGGTCGCTAAGACTCTTCAGAGCAAAGAAAAAAATTATTTGAAATAAAATCGTCAGTTCCCGGAACTGTGACTTGGGATTATACTGACCTCTCTCTCTCTCACTCTCTCTCCACCCCCTTCCCCACCCCCTCAAAAACCCTTTGCACAAATATGCAGCTAGGTTGCGCGCGATCTCAGAATAACTAGTCACCCACAGAAAGAGAGAGAAAGAGAGAGAGAGAGAGAGAGAGAGAGAGAGTAGAGAGAGAGAGAGAGAGAGACAGACAGACAGACAGACAGACAGACAGAGACAAAGAGAGAGTTCATAACGACGCAGTCATAATCCATATGTTGTACGGTATAAAGTCATGTTTAGGGAAAACTTTGCCTTGTGACAGCTGTGCTTTGCATCAAATTCGGAGCCAGCTCCAAAAGTGTCAAACTCGCTTGTCATTTTTATCGCTGACACACAAGAGTGAAACCTCACCGGCGCTACGGCAAGGCTTGCAATTACCTGCGTCAGTCAGGGTTTACTTGATGTAAAGGTAAAAGGTAAAGGTGTCCCATAACCTATGTGGTCGTAGGGGAGCGAGGCATCAGAGACCTCAGCTTCTCCAGGGACCAGCATATTGAGGGCGGCACCCATCTCCTCTCCCTCGCTGCTTTATCTTCCCTGACCCTAAAGAGGACTGGTACCCATTTACAGCTGGCATTTACAGATGTATAGATGTATAGGGGACGGGATAGCTCAGTGGTCGGAGCACTCGCTTTCCCCCAGCCAAGTTAAGCAGCGTCGAGCGTGGTTACCACTTGGATGGGTGACCGTTTGCGCGCCTTGGCTTCAGTACAGTTCCCCCAGTTCACCCAGCTGTAAATGGGTACCTGCCCTCTTTAGGGTCAGGGAAGGTAAAGCAGCGAGGGAGAGGAGATGGGCGCCGCCCTCAATATGCTGGCCCCTAGAGAAGTGAGGTCTCTGACGCCTCGCTCCCCTACTACCTTATAGGTTATGGGACTCCTTTACCTTTTAGATGTATAGAACATGGCCTATAAAGACCGGTATTACTGAGATCAACCAAATCTGCAGTAAAGGAATAGGTATATGGCCAATCCTTATGTGGCCAAAAGATAAAGCAAGTCTGTGAAGGCTTAAGCTATCCTGCTCATTTTCATATGTAAAGAATGTCTTACAGCAAGTCAGCGTAAACATACAACCAGCCTGCATGATTTTTAAATATTTTGTCTATCTGTTTACTTGTTTGTTTGTTTAAAGTAAATTAGCCCAGGATGATTTTAGAAATTTCGCAAAAGAGCCACAGAAACCAAGTATATTGAGCTGAAACATACTTGCCATCTTCACACGCACGCACGCACACGCGAGCACACACACACACACACACACACACTACAACACACACACAACAACACTACAACACACACACATTTGTGTGGAAACAACAGTTTAAAAAACCCCACCCTCAACTGACCGCACTGACCTCAAACAACCTAACAACCTGAAAGTCAGAGGGTCCGGGAGTGCTGACCAGTTTGCCGCGTTTATCCCTTTTTCTCAGGGCGACTGTCAAACCCCCGCCTCTTTAACGTCAAACTGACGGCCTAAGAGTCCTTCC
>CM054144.1:52185950-52195950 GCA_028751875.1 Rapana venosa
ACCACAAGCAAAAACTTTTCAGAGTGTGCTTTACCCTACAAACGATTCAGAAACTACAGAAAATGCAGCTGAGCACAGCTTTAGACTGCCTTCTTGTTAGAAGAGAAAACAGCTTTGAGTTTACGACTTTGGTACATACAAGCTCCCCTTCATATCCACACACACTTTCCCGTCTGTCTGTCTGCCCGCCTACCTGCCTGCCTGCCTGTCAGTCAGTCAGTCTGTCAATCAGTCTGTCAGTCAGTCAGTCTGTCAATCTGTCTGCCTGTCTCTCAGTCACAACCCCAAGTCAGTCAGTCAATCAGTCGGTCTGTCTGTCTGTCTGTCTGTCTCTTTCTCTCTCTCTCTCTCTCTCTCTCTCTCTCTTCTCTCCTCCTCTCTCTCTCTCTCTCTCTCTCTCTCTCTCTCTTCTTTCTCCTTTCTTTCTCTCTTTCTTTCTTTCTTTCTCCCCCCCCTCTCTCTCTCATTACTACAATCGTCTCTAGAGTTTGTCATTATTTTCCCGTCAGCAGGAGGGCCGTAACGAGTGCAGGCAATTACAAAGCCACAAGCCAGCATTCCTTTTCGGCTCGGCACCACCGCACTCATTATGATCGTACCTACACACACACGCACGCACGCCCACACACACAACGCACACACACACGCACACACACATACACACACACATGCACGCACACCACACACACACACACACGCACACACACACACACACACGCACACACACACACACAAACACGCGCACACACACACACACACACACGCACACACACACACCACACCTACACACAACACACACACACACACCACACCACGCAGCACGCACCACACACGCACACACACACACACACACACACACACACACACACACACACGTCCGACACAACCACCATGGGCACAAGTTTCCATTATGGTTTAAATTCCTTCCCTGGCGAGGGGCAGAGTTAGCAAAGGGTAGCCCTACCTTTCGTTTTAAATTTTAAAAAAAATAATTTCTTTTCTTTTCCTCCCAGTGTCTGTGTTATAGACGAGAACTGGATCGCAGACTGGGAGGGACTGCATGATGCAAGTGATTAAAAGTTTTAGAGCAGCAGAGGAGTGTGAGGGCCAAAATAAAGGACCCCGTGTAGTACATAGGAGTTGTATGTTGTGGATAATAGTTTTGTTGGCAGTAATCTGGGGTAGGCACGGGTAAAGGAGGGTTGTAGATATTAGAGGCGGTAGGGATTTTCTAACAACAGATAGAGTGCGTATGGACTTTGATAGAAACTGGGGTAATTAGAATGAGACACACAAGCAGGGAGAAGTGAAGGGAGGAGGAGGAAGGGAAAGGGGTGGATGACCCCCCCCCCCCCCCCCCCCCCCCCCCTCCCCATAAAGTTAACCGAATTACTGCTACTAATGGAAAATGGTTAAACGAAATACATGACGGTATAGCACTACACGTAAATCTACTCCGATCTGAAGTTGAATAAAGGATATATGGAACTAAAATTTTTTTTTCTTGAATTTTTAAATTTTCGTTTTCCCTTTACGAAGAATTGCAGACAAACGTTTCTATAAAAATCAAAATAAATGAAGAGAAAGAACAAATACAATTCTTTTCATACACAAGTGATACTAACTGCTTTTCAAGTACTTAATCAACCAAAGCAAACACACACACACACGATTTTGATGCTACATAAGGGAACTATAAATTTTAATCCTTCTTGTCACTGACACCTTCTAGTATAAAACGCAAAAAAAAAGTCTTAGAAATAGAGTTGTTTGTACTTTTAATTATCTTCTATCGTTTCTTCCCTCATTAAACGTTCAACTTTTCAACTGCAAGTTTCTGCCCCCCCCCCCCCCCCCCTCTCTCTCTCTCTCTCTCTCTCAAGCAAAGTAACTACTCAAAAGAAAGCCAAAATTCCCATCACCCTGCTGAAGTGTATAACCTGTGTGTGTGTGTGTGTGTGTGTGTGTGTGTGTGTGTGTGTGTGTGTGTGTGTGTGTGTCCGTCTGTACATTTGAATTTGTTAAAAAATGTTAATTATTGTTGGTTGCATGTGTAGGAGTGGGTTGAGTGGAAGCGCTTTGATTTGTTTTTGCAAGATAGAGCGCTATATAAATTCCAATTATTATTATTATTATTATCATTATTGTTATTATTATTATTATTAAAGTAGTTGACTACTTTTTCGTATACCTATGTCTTCAATACCGCAACACATGTCTTTTGTTTTTGAAGGCAGCACAGCAATAGCCTTCTTTATACTGTGAGGAAAAGAAACGTTTATGGAAAAATGGGCGAAATGAAGGGGTCAGGGAACAACTTGTATTACTTTACTCTTAAAAGACGTACATCATACAAACCAGCGGTTTCTTTCTTCTTTGAAGAAAAACAAAATACCAAAAGCCTGTACCGGGAGACAAACTTTGGGAGACTAGGATAAAATTGTTACAGAGTTATATACCAAACTGTTCCTGCAAAAACTCTCAACACTGCACGGAGGTGCATGGAAATCTCCAAAGCGTTCCACAAGGCACCATTCAGACCACGACGCCTCTAATCCAGTCATCAAAGACAAACCTGTAAGGGGGTGAAGAACACAACTGGGCTACGTATATCTAGAAACTGCAAACACAAACTCCAACAACGATACTTCAGCGGTGCCCCAACACTCTCCTAGGCTTCGGGAATAAGGCAAGGTGAAAGTGAAGATGTGTCTTAACTTTCTCAGCTAGTCGTCGACATCAAGATTTCGTGATCATCTTCGGAGTATCAGACAGGTATAAAAAGTTCACACAACGCTTTGCTCTGCCACCCATTCACTTTTTTTCAGCGCCCAAACACCGCCTCAGGGCGTTGTCTTCGCCAATGAACAGACAGACAGGCTGGGGTTTATGGCCCATCATATCACAGTATTAATCACAGAGCCTTCAGTCCGCTGACTACCATAGTAATGATAGAAATCACGTTGGTGGGTGGGTGGGTGGGTGACCATGACCCCAGACTCGCGCCCCGGCAGAAGTTTGTAAAAGAAAGATTAAAGTTATGGTATTATAGATTTGTCGGGGGTTGTCAAGGTGACGTTGGTGATTAGGGACTGTACAAAAAAAAGTGTGTTTTGATAGATGGAGTACAGCCACAAAATGATGCCCTCATTTAAAGAATATCAAAAGAGAGTGGGGGCGGGGGTGGGGGTGGGGGGTGAAAAGGAGGGAAGGTAGGGGGACGGAGAGAGAAAAAGGTGGAGAGGTGAGAGAGAGAGAGAGAGCGACAGTGACAGACAGACAGGAAGATAGTACGAGAAACAGAGAGAAAGACAGACAGATAGAGGACATTTGAGTCAATCACCCAGACCTGCTCTCGTTTTTTGTGTGTTTTTTTACTTAACTGGAACTCCATTAATTTCTGTAATCACTGATTATCCTCCCTCTTCACACACACACACACACGCACGCACGCACTCCCTCTTCACACACACACACAAACATACATACACACGCGCGCGCGCACACAAAAATAATCTGAAATGATGTTGACTCTGGCCAGAGCAGCAGTGTCACATTTAAACTCCTGACCCATTTTGCCAGATGATCTTAACTTTCTTCCCCATTCCATTTTGTATGGTTTTTATCTAATTAAAAAAAGAGGGGGTTGGGGGGGGGGGGGGGGGGGAGGAGAAGAGTTTAAAGAGATAAAGGCTGGCAAAGATTTATGGTTGAAACTGTTACCCCCTAGGTATAAAAATACAATACAGCAAAACTCTCTCTCTCTCTCTCACACACACACACCAAGTAAGGAAAGAGATAGCCTATATATAGGAGAGAGACATAGGAAGGAGAGAGACATAGGAAGGAGAGAGAGAGAGCGAGAGAGAGAGAGAGAGAGAGAGAGAGAGAGAGAGAGAGAGAGAAGAGAGAGAGAATACACACACACACACCCACCACCTCTGTACCGAGCCCTGTGTTGATCAAGCAGACACCAAAACAGTTTTCAGGTGACTGCACTTACCCTGAACCCCCCCTGTTTTGTGTTTTCCTATCGATCATCTGTTTTCCATTTTCTGCTAATCATCAGATGTGGTGTGGCATGTATGGACCCTTCTGTACCTAGTGACACTTCTTTGAGGAAAAACAAAACACTGAAACTGAAAATTGAAACTGCTCTGCGTTGTCCTCACTAAGGGTAAGTACTGCGTTCATTGTCAAAATGAATTCCACTTTTCTGTCTGATGCTGCTTTCTCCGGGAGAGAAAAAAAAAAAGCCATATTGTTTAGCTACAGTGAGGCGGCTACAAATCTTTTTCTTTCTGCTGTGTGGATTTGCCTTCCAGTAACATGTTTTTCCTCCAGAATTTTTACACAGGGCAATAGTTACTCTCTTGTTGTCGCGGATTCTACGCTTCCTGCACAAAAACTTCACATATTTTGGACGAGTTGCTCATAGATCTTGGATGACAGTCTCATCCTTAAAAAGCAAATAAAGAAAAACGAGCTCCCATTTTGGGTAAACATATAACTGAAGGAAGCGGAAAGAGTAAGGGTGGATAGGTGGTCTAGAGGTAAATCACCTGCCTAGAAAGCAAAAAGTCCGGGGTTCAAAGTGTTGGTGGTTCAATCCCCGTTTGAGGCCCCCCCCCCCCCCCCCCCCCCCCCCCCCATCCCCCCCGCCATCCATCCACTAGACCTTGAGTGGTGGTCTGGGTGCTAAAAGAACCCACGGCAACAAGAGAGCTGTTTCTAGCCAAAGATCTGTAGACAATAGCCACTCTGATAGGGAAACCAATACACGTGCAGACCAAAAGAAAGAAAAAAAAAGGAAAAATAATGGGTGGCGCTGCTCTTGAGGCGACGCGTTCTTCCCATGGAGAGCAGCCCGAATTTCACGCTGAGAGATCTGCCGTGACAACTATGGACATAGTTCGAACGATGGACCCAAGTCTTGCTTCCTGGTTCCATGGTCATTTCTACATCGCCAAACCATCGGCTACTATGGTCCCGAACTCACCCAACCTTGTCTTGGAGCTCTAGTCGAGAAATAATAACAATAAAAAAAAACAACAACCGAAAACTACAACAAAAACAAGCAAACAAACAACAAAAGCCCGGAAAAAGACCTTCTCCAATCCTTGAAGTCATCGCACGGACAACACATCTGATGAATAAGGGGCCAAAAATGTGTACTGCTAACATCTTCTTCGTCAAACGCCCAGACAGCAACTATTGTTGTCTGTCGTATAAAGAGCGAAAATGCGTCAGCACCTGACAAGTCAGGCCCAGCACATCCAACTACGGCGTAGGAAAGAATTGTTATCTTTAAAATCTTTCTGGGGGGAAATAAAGGCAGGAGAATGGACCAAGAAGGCACCAGATAGATAAGAAGGAGGTGACAGGAAGA
This sequence comes from Rapana venosa, assembly GCA_028751875.1. NCBI lineage: Eukaryota > Metazoa > Mollusca > Gastropoda > Neogastropoda > Muricidae > Rapana > Rapana venosa. The sequence continues at coordinate 52,191,340 of CM054144.1, forward strand.
AAAGAAACATGGCAGTTACAAAGAAGGGGATTAAAAAAAAAAAAAGGAACTTCTAGCACAGATTTTCCAGAAGGTGGGGGATGATATTTATACTTCTAACAAGCCCCTGGCGTCCCCACAGGGGATTGTTAGTGTCTACAGCCGGCCAACACTGGATGATAAGGCGAGGTCTGCACCATTTCACACCGCAACACTCCTAACGCAAAAGCAACGAAAGGATAGCTAAGAAGCGAACAAAACAAAGTCACGGGCATAATAACTAGGCAAAAACAAAAATAGTGCTGAAAACGAACAAACACGCGCGCGCAATTGCGCACAGACACAAGACACATGCACGCACGTACTCACGCACTCGCGTGCGCGTGCCCGCACACACCCCACACACACCACACACACACACACTCTCTCTCTCTCTCTCTCTCTCTCTCTCCCCCCCTCTCTCTCTCACCAACAACCAACAAGAGACAGAAACCAACACTGAGTCACACCAACACAATCTAACCAGATGCCACACGAATGAATAGATGCCACGTTTATTCAAGGATGACAGCATACCACACACACACACACACACTCATTCACACACTGACACATTATTATCATTCAAGATCTAATTTATACTTTGCCACTTACTGGGGGGGTGGAGGATTTAAAAAAAAAAATCAACTGTAACGTATTTTTTATTTGCATTAGGCCTAACACTAAAAAAACCCACGCACAAACACACTAACACACACACACTCGCACGCACGCATACACACACACATTGTGTCAAGTAAGTCTACATGACTTAAATGGCAATAAAATATTCTGAATCTGAATCACACACTCTCCTCCCTCCCTCCCTCCATCCCACCAAAAAACCCAAGCAAAACCAAAAAAAAAAACCCCACAAACTAAACCAAACATCACCAATACACACACACCACACACACAAAACGCCCCCAACAACAACCACCAAACAAAATCACAACCCCCATCCCCCACCCCAACGAAAGAGTAAAAAACAACCCACACACACACAATGAGTCACAACAACACAGCCCTGAACAGATGGTACATACAGGACGCCGGCGCCAACACCACCTTCATTCATTCATCACAGGGTGACAACAAAGTCCCCCCCCCCCCCCCCCCCCCCCCCCCCACCCCACCCCTCCATCCTCGACGCTGTGCCGTGGGGTGTTTAACGGGGCAGACACCGCTAGCCTACAGGTATGTGGCAGTTTAGAGATAACGGACACCGCTAGTCCATTAGCTCTCCCAGATAAGGAGGGACATTCCACGGCCTGTTGTTGTCTGGTGTAATGCATTGTCCCTCCTCCACCATGTTTTTTCTAGTAGATATTATAGTTCCCCCCCAAAAAAACCCCCACACACACCTTAGTTATATTGTATACCGCACCACGCTTTCAGTGTGTGTGTGTGTGTGTGTGTGTGTGTGTGTGTGTGTGTGTGTGTGTGTGTGTGTTGTGTGTGTGTGTGTGTGTTGTGTGAGTTGTGTGTGTGAGTGTGTTGTGTGTTGTTGTGTTGTGTTGTGGTGAGTGTGTGTGTGTTGTGATGAGTGTGTGTTGTGAGTGTGTTTTGTGTGTGTGTGTTGTGTTGTGTGTGTGTGTGTGATGTGTGGTGTGTGTTGTGTGTGGTGTGTGTGTGTGTGGTGTGTGTGTGTGGTGTGTTTGTGGTGTGTTTTGTGTGTGTGTGGTTGCTTGTGGTGGTGTGTGGTTGGTGGTGGTGTGTGTGTGTGTGTGTGTGTGTGTGTGTGATATTCTTCCTTTCTTTATTCTTTCATTTCAAGGATAATGAAATAAGCAATCACGTGCTTTTTTTTAACATGCAGTCTCCGTGTGTATGCAGTTTTGTCAATTTTGTCATCCTTTCCCACCAGCACACAATGGCCTACTCTTCAGAAAAGCGGAGCGGGTTTTAACGTGTGCACAAGATGTTCCGAGTGCGTTCGCACACAGGGCTTCGGTTTATAGTCTCATCCGAAGGACTTTTAGACATTCAGTTCGATTTTTTTGGTCAAACTTGTGTGTGTGTGTGTGTGCGCGCGTGCGCGTTGGGGGTCTTGAACAAAAAAATGTTCGCACTGAATTCCTAGTGTGGCTGGCATCGCTAATTACCGAGTGCACGGTGCATTGCGTTTGTGTGATGTGTGTGTGTGTGTGTGTGGTGTGTGTGTGTGTGTGTGTGTGTTGTGTGTGCACGTGCGCGTATGTGTTTGTGTGCGCGCCGAACGAAGTTAGTATTCCCATTACTGTGAATGCACGCTGACTGTGACGCTCGTCTATACGGAGTGTACGTGCACGTCTGCTAACATTAACACACGCGCGCGTACGCATACACTTAGAAAACACACACACACATCAAGGTCACGCACAATACACAGAGAGAGAGAGAGAGAGAGAGAGAGAGAGAGAGAGAGAGAGAGAGAGAGAGAGAGAGAGAGAGAGGAGACAGACAGACAGACAGACAGACAGACAGACAGACAGAGAGATACAGAGACATAGACATAGAAAGAGACAGAGAGGGACCAGAGACAGAAATGTAGAACCACAGAGAAAGAGACAGAAACATAGAGATGGAATAACAGAAAAAGAGACGGAGACTGAAACACAATTTCCCCCAAAACTGATATTATATATCACACCATTACTTTTCAGATACTCTTCCATCCAGATCCTTTGCAGTTCTGCTTCCCTACAAAAAGGCTGCCTGTGCTACTTCTGTCATGTTTCCAGTCTTTTCACTTTTCTGACGGTCCTTCGAAGCCAAACACGAACTCCCCAAGTTAAAATGAACACTGCCTGTGATTTACCAAGCGAAACGAAGTGAAAGGTTGAAATTACCTCACGTGTAATGTAGCCAGCGTGCAGTGGAGGGGGTAGAGGGTTTCAGTTCATCTTCAATGGGCACATTCCTTTCTCTCCACCCAGTGAGTGCCCGGGTCACACGATGGATGATATTATACTGTATTCCTTCTCTTGCTTACTGAAGGTGAAATTCCTTCACGATTGGGCAGTTTGAAATTAAATAACACAGCTAAGTGTTTGAAATTTTAATTTTTTTTTTCTTCATAATCTGGTTTCTTCTTTGATGATCACAGTAGGTAGGCTAATAAGTATAAAAAAAAGAGACCTGTAAGTAAACAATTATTTAAACGAAAACAACCCTAATATCCCCCCCCCCCCCCTACCCACCCACCCACACACACACATACTTACTTCAAAGTGTTGGCTAGGGGGTCATTATTGTCTTTTTCGTGGTGTGAAGCCTTCAGCTTCAAATAACATGATCAAGTCAAGTCAAGTCAAAAACACTTTAACCATCCCATGAAGGGCAATTACAGATCTGTTCGTGCTTCAGAATTTTTCTTTCCATTTCACCCAGTTTTGATCGAGAGACCGAATGCCAGTTGGTTTTTTTAAATATATATTTTAGATGAGGTGATGAATGGAAGTGCGCACTCAGCACATGTATAAACGAACACACGCTAACAATAATTGTAGCATTCTAAAGAACAGATCTGCTTTCGTGCAAGTTATGGGTAAACAAGTGAAATACCAAAGCACATAAAACAAAACAGAAACAAACGTTGTGGCAAAGGCAGGAGCCCAATTTAGCTCCCGCAGAGAAAGAAAAAACCCACTTTCATGACAATAACGTTATACAGAATATTTTTTTCCGATTTATGGGATTTTTTTAATCTGTCGTATTTTTGACAATGATGTTAAACGCATAATTTCCCTCTCCTTAAGACTAGTAATCAATGTTGTTGTCATCTCTCGCATGCTTAACAGAACACTTGTCCACACGCCACACAGGCTCTCAGCTGACTGATCAATAGCACACTGAGAGCAGTGTCTCTTGCCACTGCACATGCAATTTCATTTCTTTGGACTACAAATTGTGCAAATATATTTTCCTTAAGTAATCAACCCAAAATATCCCCCCCCCCCCCCCCCCCCCCATCCTCCTTCTCGAATGGCAGAATGCATGCCAGTAGGTCCACACGTGCACACATGCGCTCAATGAATCTCTCAATTAAAAAAAAACCCAATGCAATTAGACACTGTTCCCGTATCTCGCCTCTGAATAATTGGACACATGGTGTTCTTTGTTTGGAACAGAAATAGTGCCAAGCTATCGGTCTTATCATCTTATCTTACAGAATGTATACTACACACTGCCTACACCTGACGATCGTTTGTATAGCACCAGTACCGATTGAAATCTCTTTTCTCTTCTCTCTCTCTCTCTCTCTCTCCTCTCTCTCTCTCTGCGCATGCGCGCGCGTATTTGCATAGCCTTAGATGCTTAGATTAATAAACGCAGGCTAAAATATAACAGTCATGCAAACAAAACCACACATGACGACAGTTCTCCAAGGCAAGGTTGAGGGCAGAAAGGGCAGACTTCCAACATCCTACATTGCCAACATCACTGAGGTCAGTGGTCTGGGAGGAGGGCTACAGGAGATCGTACAACTCAGCAGAGACAGAGAAAGATGGGGAGCCCTGGTGGCATTATGTGGAGCTCCTACCATCGACAGCGGCGATGGAGACAATTGACAGGTGAGACACAGGGAACCCAGAAAGAAGAAGAATAGTA
>CM054144.1:52198450-52200950 GCA_028751875.1 Rapana venosa
ACGCCCCGCTCCGCGCGCGTACCAAGGGAGACAAGTGTCGTCTGCTTCAGTGCAGCAATTAGCCCGAGAGCCAATGGCGGGGCGCTAGAAGAGAGTTTGTGCTTTTGTGGGTCAGAGACCGATGTGCACGTTCAGGTGGAATATGCGCAGACCGGCCATGTGGCGGTTATGTTGAGGTGTTTTTTTGGAGAAAAGAAAATTAATGAAGAAAGAAACCTGCCCGCGGGGATGCAAGAGAGTTTTCAAGTATTAAAAAAAGTCTCTCTCTCTCCCCTCTCTTGGAAATTCTGTGCGAGAAATTTCACCTTTTCTAACACTCTCTTTCAGTCTTTGTTTTTGTCTCTTTCCTTACCTTTCTACCCCGCCTCTCTCTCTCTCTCTCTGGACAGGATGTAAAAAAGCACATTAGTGCTTATTCATTATCCTCGAAATAAAAGAATTTGTCATTGTCATTGTCTCTGCGCGCGCGCGCATTACCTTCCTACCCAGCCCATTCTCCAGCCTTTTTTTTCGAAGCAAACCTGAAAAATACTTATGAAATTTTCGATGAGCTGCCTTGAAACGTCGGCTGAGGCCAGCAGACAGACCGCCTGCAGAGTTACAAGCACAGGCCGGAGAAGACCCGGCAGTGCACACCCACCCAAAAAAAAAGGGGGGTTTTTATGGCCAACCTCTAGGCGGACGGAGCCTGGGCTTAGTGATGCACATTGCGCACGTGATCTGCTGACCCGGGTTCGAATCTAGTTCAAGAGTATTTTTTCCTTTGGAGTTAATATCAGTGCCGAGTCCACTCCCCTTAAAAGTCCTTCAGATGAGACTCGAGGTTCCATGTGCGAACGCACGCAGAACATCTTGCGCACACGTTAAAACCCGTTCTGCTTTTCGTAAGAGTAGGCCATTGTGTGCCAGTGGGAGCGGATGACAAAATTGACAAAACCACATACACACGGGGACTTGATGTAAAAAAGCACACGAGTGCTTATTCCATTATCCTCGATATAAAAGAATAAATAAATAAATTCCATTATCCTCGAAATAAAACACAACAGATAGATAAGAAGGCCAGAGGGGAAAAACAAAGGCTATAAGCAAGGTGAGACAGAGGGAAAAACCATCGTCATCAGGAGGGCACCATGCCCTAGCGGTGTGGGTCTTACCACAGCCACGCCGTCTCCAGTGTGGAAAGTGAGAGCAGCATGAGGTAAAAACGAGCAGATAGGTGAGAACACGAGCTGATGCCTTTGTGTGTGTGTGTGTGTGTGTGTGTGTGTGTGTGTGTGTGCGTGCGTGCGTGCGTGCGTCCCGTGCGTGCGTGCGTGTCTGTTTGAGGGGTTTGAGAGAGAGATGAGAGAGAGGAGAGAGAGAGAGGAGGGCGGACATAGCGAGTGGAGAGAGAGAGGAGAGGATAGGACAGGAGGGAGAGGAGAGGAGAAAGGGGAGGGGAGGAGAGGGGAGAGAAGAGTGAGAGAGAGAGAGAGAGAGAGGGGAGAGAGGGGAGGAGAGGAAGAGAGAGAGAGAGAAAAGAGAGAGGGGAGGAGAGAGGAGAGGAGAGGAAGAGGAAGAGAGAGAGAGAGGGGGAGAGAAGACAGAAAGACAGACGGAGTGAGACACACACATACACACACACGCACAGACACACAGACACACACACACGAACATGTACACACACACATACACACACACACACACGCGCGTGCGCGCGCGCGCACGCAATGAGACAGCTAGACAGAGACATCCATAGAGCCCTTCATGTTGACAACTTAAAAGTCACGCTCTGTGCTATTTTGGGGATCCATGCACATGTTAACACTAAGAGTAAGACGCAGCGTAATTAAATCCCGGTAATTTTCGCAGCCTGAGCATAATATTATATACGTCTGCCTGGGGGTGGATGAGGATTTAGTTCTGAATTTTTTGTCCGTGGAAAACTTCTTGTTGCTGTGGAATTTTAAGTCGCGCCACATGCAAAAAACACAAAGTGTCAGTGGTTACCTGCACTTGTTTTTCTCCACTATTTCTGCATTAACAAAACAAACTGAGAACTCATTTCGTTATCCGAAAAACTTGTAACCCGGTTACCACTCCAGTTACGATAAAATGGAGAAGAAAAAAACCCAGACTATGAGTACATTCAAATCACAAACTCTCCAAGACATGAGTACGTAAACCTACAAGCCGCAAACCGTATGGGTTTTTCCCCCACATGGACATAGGCTGGGTGGTAACAAAGTAAAATATATATATATATATATATATATATATATATTATATATATATATTTTATAATATATATATATATATTGTGTGTGATAACAGTGAACAGGAATTTGAAGAAACAAAGGCATGACACCAAATACAAAGTCTTCACAATCAAATAACAGACTTGTGGCCACAGAAACCCTGTCAGTCAGACTTGTGCCAAGACCACTACTACAACAGCTAATACTGCTGCTGCTGCTACTTCAACTATTGTAGGATAGAGACAACAAGACAGACAGAC
>CM054144.1:52205950-52225950 GCA_028751875.1 Rapana venosa
TTTTTCCCCAGAAAGACTTAAAAGGTGTTCTCTCCCATGCCGAAATCGGATGTGCTGGGCCTGCCTGGTCAGGCGCTTAACGGCAGCGCAACGCGCTTTCGATTCGCTCATATGACATAACAATAGTTGCTGCCTGAGCGTTCGACGACGACGAAGAAAAATGAATATTATAAAAATAAACTGTGTTTTTGCTTACATGTAAATGAGATAATGATTCATATCAATCTGCCTGTCAGTATAGTAAATGCCCTTCATGGGATGATTAAAGCGTTTTTGACTTGACTATCATTGATCTGCATTAGCAGAATGTTTAAATTTCTCAAGAGATGGGGATTTAAAAAGATGTTGTCTGCCCACGTATGCTGTGCATGCAATGATTACGCTATGGTTAATGCTATAAAGAGCTTTGATTAAAATTAATGCGCCCCCAAACTTTTAAAACTTCACGCATTGTTTCATAGCAAAACTAAAATAAGACTCGTCCAGAGAAACAGTATTTTCGAGAGTGATACCAAGATCATTTTCAGCTGTCAGTTTTTAAAAAAAGGTGATAAGTTCTTTACGTATATGGCTTATGACTCTGTGATGGATTAAACATTAAATATTTCACGTCCTCTGTGCTGAATATTGGCAGTCAGATTTTACTGTGTCAGTTTAACGCAGACAGTATGTTTTTTTGGTGTTTAAATTTTTTTTATATTTCGTATGATTTGCCCTGCACGTACTTATAATACATAACCATTTCTGTCACTCATTCTTGTCATTTCTCTCGTTTAAAAACACCCCAATACATCTTGTCTCTTGATCAGTAATACCAGTTATTTATCGCCAAAGCCCATCGTATGAGACTATGAGTATAGAAATCCTGTGTGCGATGCACGCAGTACATCTTGCGCACACGTTCAAACCCGTTCCGCCGTTCGGATGAGTAGGCTGTTGCGCACCGGTGGACAGGATGACAACATTTCAAAAAAAAAAAGTGCCCAAGTCCTGTTTAGACATCATCTCTGAAGTCGGAATACACCTACCTTAATGGTGGTCAAAAACGTCTCCCCCCAAAAAACAACAACAACAAAAACAACAACCAGTTAGGAAGCTGCATTCCGACTTCGGGGATGGGGTACAAACAAACACGACGCCTATATGCATGTGGGTAGTTGTTTAAAAAAATAACTGTCATCCATTCCTACCGGTACGGAATGGCATACCCTTTCCAAAGGCGGAACAAGTTTTTAGCGAGTGCGCAAGATGTTCTGTCTGCATTCGCACACAGGGCCTCGGTTTATAGTCTCATCCGAAGGACTCTGACATTCAGTTCGAATTTCTCGTCAAATTGGGAAGAAAAAGCGAGGTTGGGAATCGAATCCAGAACCTCGTGGTTTACTTGTTAGGCAGGTGAACGTCTTAACCGTCCTGCCACCTTTCTTCTTAGAGCGTGTTTATTCAAAAATGTCCAAAACAAGCCTACTTCTTCTCTCTAGACACTCATGAACGTTCTCCCCTTCCCCAACCTATAGAAGTGGCCCACACACGCACAACTCGCAGCGTGTTATGTAAGTATTTATGTAATAATACCCAGACATGATCTCATAATCATTAATAAGAAGCCAGCCAGCAGACCTTATTAATCAAAGCTCATAAGTACAAAACCGTTCTGCACGCTATGTGGGCTTTTGGATTGTTGTCGCTCCGTTGTTATTCACGGGTGCATAAAATACGTGTGATTTATATATAAAAAAAAAAAAAAAAATTGAAACCTTACGGTGTGTGTGTGTGTGTGTGTGTGTGTGTGTGTGTGTGTGTGTGTGTGTGTGTGCGCGCGCGTGTGTGTCTGTAGTGGGTCTTACTATACCAGAAATCAGATTAGAATAATAAAGGATCAACTTTTCTTTAATGATTTGTGGGCCGGTTGCTATTTTCTTTTGTGTGTTTTGCTTGTTTTTCTGGTATCCTCGTCCTCAACCAAGTTGGCTGTTACTGGTAATGTATCGTCCGAGGACTTCCAACAGACATTATAATGAAATCATGGCAAAATAGTCAACTATGCACAGGAACTATTTGGTTCAATCACGCATTCTTTCTTGTTCACAATTATTTTGAAAAGCAGAATGTGTAAAAAGCATTCTCAGTCTTTCTTCCATCTCTTTTGTTTTAAACACACACACAAACTCTCTCTTCTCTCTCTCTCTCTCTCTCTCTCTCTCTCTCTCTCTCTCTCTCTCTCTCTCTCTCTCCTCCTCCTCTATTCATCCATCCACCCATCCATCTATCTGTCTATTGCACAGCACACGAAAGGTACATAGTACAAATATGTGTTTCAGAAAACAGAAGTATATTAAAAAAACAAAATTATGGAAGGTTTCCAATCGTTCTTTTTATACAACGCAAGTCGCCGATTGGCTCTGCACTGGAAAGACTGAAGCTAGTTTTGTCGCGACGATACTTCTAACACACACAGAAACACAGGAATACAAACAGACAGACAGACAGACAGACGGACGGACAGAGGGACCGACAGGCAGGCAGACAGACGGACAGACACGCACACAGGCTACACACACGCACGCACATATTTACTCAACTTACCGCTGATTATCTTGAGATGCGCTATGCGTGGACGCATTTTGGTTATCCTGAAAAATAAACGTTTCAATATATTATCAATACTTTAATGCTTGTTCTTTGCCCATATAAATAATATGAATGCTACCCCCCTGTGTGTGTGTGTGTGTGTGTGTGTGTGTGTGTGTGTGTGTGTGTGTGTGTGTGTGTGTGTGTGTGTGTGTGTATGAGTGTGTGAGTGTCTGTGTGTCTCTCTGTCTCTATTTTCCCCCAGTTTTATCTCAGATTAGTTTTAAAGAGAACTTATCTGGCAAAACCATTGTGGTGCAAGGAAGGAATGTTATAAATGCCAATGAAAGAAAAGAGTACCTGTCAGCAATCTCTGACTACAGATACACTGACTGTTTAAAAAAAATGACACAATATATTCCCCGTGTCGTTCTATGCTTGTGCGCTATGATCCAACCTTTGCAGACTTGCAGTAATGGCAAAATAACGAGGGTGACAGCTTGCATGCTGAATGTATCAAATTAATAAGAGCTGGCTTCCAACACGAGTTGGATGGCTTGTTCAGTGTGCTGTAGTGTGGCTGCACAATGTGTGACCTTCGTTTCCAGATTTCATGGCTCCTCTGTGGTTGTGTGATAAGCTTTCTAATCGGCAATTCTAACCGCCAGTGTTCGATTAAAGAAAAAAATTCAAGCCATGTACTGGTTTTTCCTTTATTTTTCTAGCTCTGTGGATTGTCTCTTAATGATACAAGAACTATTGGGATACCTCTCTGTGTCTGTCTGTCGCTGTCCGTCGTGTGTGCGTGTGTGTGTGTGTGTGTGTTGGTTGGTTTACGTGTGTGTTACTATCAGCTCTCAGAAACAAATTAATGTCAAAAATGTTCTTTTTCATTAATTTCCCGCTCCCCATCCATCCCCCGATTTCTGCTGTGAATTCAAGCATATGTAATAACAGTAGCATTCATTCATTCATTCATTCATTAACAATCCGTTTTTTGTTCACAGCACCCGCGCATAGTTTTTACGAGTACTTTCGGCTGATAGTATGAAGTACACGGCGATAAAAAATAAACAAATCATGAAACAATGGCTTCACTGCAGCATTGCCCTCTCACAATGACGCTTCTCACTGGTCTGTTTAACACTGCATGTCAGAAGGTGACAGCGTTCATAATTCAATGTTATGACAGGACAACTTGCATAACACTACGATTTTTGACACGTGTTCAAACGGGGACTGTAATAGACCAACAGGCGCTATCTGTAGTTTCTGTATCTGGAACATTACCCGAATAGAAACAAAAGTAACGCACTAACTTGTGCGTGCGCGCACGCACACACAGATATACACACACCCTTCTTTCGCATGCGCGCTTTGCTCGAATAAGCCCTTTATTTCCCCCTTATCACTCCTTTCCTTCCTTCCCTACACATGTACATGATAAGCATACACTCACAACACCCACACATACATACGTACAAGCAATTGCCCGCGCACGAGCATTATAGCATGAACGTTCGTGCTCGTCTACACACACGCATACGCGTGCGCGCACATACACACACCCTCTCCGTCTCTGGGGGACGGCATAACCTAGTGGTTAGAACATTGCGCTAGCAATCTGACGACCCGGGCTCGATTCCCGTTCAAGGGGATATTTTCTCCTGGAGTTAACATCAGTGCAGACTCCACTCTCCCCAAAAGTCCTTCGGATGAGACTATAAACCGAGGCCCCGTGTGCGAACGCACGCATCACGTCTTACGCACACGTTAAATCCTGTTCCGCTTTTCGTAAGAGTAGGCCACTGTGTGCCGGTGGGAACAGATGACAGAATTTACAAACCGCATACACACGGGGACTAGATGTAAAAAAGTACATAAGTGCTTATTCCATTATCCTCGATATAAAAGAATAAATAAATAAAAATTTCTCTCTCACACACATACACAACACAAACATTTCTCTCTCTCTCTCTCTCTCTCTCTCTCTCTCTCTCTTCTCTCTCTCTCTCTCTCAATCCCCTTCATGTATGGGCCAATGGCCTTTTTGTGAATAAACCTTTCGAGTTCGAGTCTCTCTCTCTCTCTCTCTCTCTCTCTCTCTCTCTCTCTCTCTCTCTCTCTCCCCCCCACTTCTCTCTCTCTCCCCCCCCCCTCTCTCTCTCTCCCTCTCACACACACACACACACACAAACTGGCTCACCTCCCCAGCTCTACGCGGCTCCAGCAGCGAGCCTCTGGGCGTGGAAGGAGCGAAGACGCTGAAGTCCTCGTTGGTGTTGTCCGAACACAGCGAGCTGCGGTCAGAGCCGTAGTTGAAGGACCCCGAGCTCCTCAGGCGACTCCACTCCGTCTCCTTGCGAGAACGGTGCACCTCCACCTGATCCAGGCTGGAGCCTCGCGAGCTGATGGAGCTGGTCCTCCGCAGACTGTCGGCCCGCTTGGCCAGCGTGGCGTTGGTCTTGGAGATGAGCTCGGACACGGGGTCCGACGAACTCTTGGGCGGAGGCTGGACAGCGCGCGGCGTGGACGGCGCGGACTCGCTCACGGACGACTCCGGGGAGTGGAAGGAGATGCCCGTCTTGCGCTGGAGGAAGCTGAGGACGGCTTGCTGCTGGATCTGCTTCAGCTCCGCCCCTGTAGGGTTGTCCAGGAGCAGCAGAGGCGAGCGGGGGGTCTCCGAGGGAGTGACCGCCCCGTCCACCCGGCACGAGATCTCCGAGCCCACCCCGGAGTCTATGCTGCCGTCGAAGAGGCGGGGAGGCCGCTGGGAGGAGAAGGACTCGGGCATCTTGTTGGCCGAGCGGTCGCGAGGGGCGAGGATCTGCTCCGAGGCGGTTCGGTTCTGGAAGCGGCCGGTCCTTTTGTCCAGGTCGTCCCGCCAGCTGTCCAGCGACTGCGCGGTGTCCGAGATGTCCCCGTGGGTCTTGTGCCGCGTCAGCTCCCCGGGCCGCTGGGGTTTGAACCCCGGGGTCAGTGCCGGATTCCCTTCCTCTTTGATCTGGCCGAGCTGGAGGGGATCTGCCGTGGTGGGTTTGCCCCTCTCTGCGGGGTCCCCGCCCGTGTGGGAGTCCTTAGCGAGGTTTAGCGCGTCACCGTCGTCGTAAACCCCGTAGGCCATTTTCATGGAGGGCTTTCTCCCGATCATTTCTGCGGTGGCTTTCTTCGCTCCGTCACTGTTGGCGGAGTTGTCCGTCAGCGTTCTGTCTCTCTGACCGCCGGCCGGCCGCTCGCTCAGCACGGAGTCCACCGACTGCGTCCTGCTGTGCTGTGTCAGAGACACCGTGCCGTAGACGCCTGCCGTGCCGGAACCGTGCGGGAACGCTCCCCCGACCTTGGAGTGCCTCTGACTGACGTTCTCTGCAGAACTGTTGTTGCGAGGACTCGGGGACGCGGACTGAAACAGGCCCGAGTCCCGACCCGACTCCGAAGGAGAGCGCCGCGAGTGAGCGGAGGAGGGGTCCGGGTTGAGGGACTCGTGGGACTGAGCCAGGGACCGCGGGGCCATCGCCACCGGCATGCTGGTCTCGCGCTGGTGACTGATGGCCGACAGGGACTTGAACTTCTTGGACTCCTGCAGAGGCCGGGGAGAGGCCCTGGAGAAATAGTCCTGATGGGGAGGGGTCTGGCCGCCCTGCCTGGACATTCTCCGCGAGGACAGGTCGTGGTGGGGGTCCGTCACGCTGGTCTGGGAGCCCGACAGCTGTGCCGCCACGCCGCTCCCTATGGGCCTGAAGGCCTGGTCCAGGTGAGCCTTGTCCCCCGCCGCCGCCGTCCTGCTGCCCCTGTAGAACTCCTCCGACAGCTGGCGCATGATGGAGGCCTGGTCGCCCGTCTCCACGTAAGGAAACGCCGAACTCTCCTGCCGCGGACCTGGCCTCTCCCCCTCCTCTTCATCCACGCCGTACTTCTCCTGGATGCTCCTCATCCCTCGGAAAGGGAACGGGGAGAAGCCCTTCTCTTCGGACGGGCTGGAGGACTTGTCGGGACCCTTCCCCCTCAGGCGGGCAGGGGCAGACTCCAGCTCGGAGGGCAGGAACTCGCGGGACATGCGCCCCGCCTGGATGGACTTCTCCTCCACGCCTCTCCTGGGCGCCGTCTGCCGGTCTGGCTCGTCCACCTGGATCTGCACGCTGCACTGGGGCACGCCTCTGGGGTCCGAGGTCTTCAGGGAGTAGGCCGACAGCTCCGTCTGCGTGCTGGTGTTGTAGTACGGCGTGGGCCGGACCAGCACCGCCTTGCCTGACCCTCTCCCCGCAGAGCCGCTACTGCCGCTGCTGCCGGGCGGTTTGGCGGTGGAGGCCACGGCAAAGTCTTTGTGCAGGGGCGTCGCCCTTGGGGACGGAGAGCGACTAGCTGAGGGAGGGTTGTCTCCCCCGGGACTGGTGAGGGAGGCGCGAGGGCTGGCTAGCGGGCTGGTGGACTTGTCCTCCTGCCCTGTGTTCCTGCTGCTGGAGGAGGTGGTGGTGGTGGTGGTGGTGGTGGTGGAGGAAGAGGGGAGGGGGAGGGAGCCAGGGACGCGGCGTTGCTGTGTTGTGGACTGTGCGGGCTGGGCGGTGTTGAGGGGCCCGCCGGCGCTTAGTCTCTGAAATGGGTGAGGAGACACAAATATCTCTGAACAATCAGTAAACAACGCACGTAAAAAAACCCCACGGCAACAAGAGAGTTGTCCCTGGCAAAATTCTTAGAAAAAAGCCACTCTGATAGGGAAACAAATACAGCTGCAGGAAAAAAAAAAAAAAGGGTGAAAGGGTGGCGCAGCGCTAAGTAGCGACGTGTTCTCCCGCTCTCCCCGGGGAGAGCAGCCCGAATTTCACGGAGAGAAATCTGCCGCGACTTAAAAGTGGTATGAAATAAAATCTGAGCGCTTTGATTTGTTGCTTTACAAGATTCAGCGCTATATAAATTCCATACATTATTATTATTATTATTAAAATGATATAGACGGTCAAAGAGAAATGACGCACGATGTGGCGAGGTAAGAAAACAGTCTACGATTCGTTACAAAAAGTATAATTTATACGGAATATAGGGAATCACGAATCAGGAGATAAAAGGCTGACAACCATATGAGAAAATATTAAAATGAGGGGGAAGGGGAGAGAGAGAGAGAGAGAGAGAGAGAGAGAGAGAGAGAGAGAGAGAGAGAGAGAGAGAGAGAGAGAGAGAGAGAGAGAGAGAGAGAGAGCGAGAGAGAGAGAGCAAGAGAGAGAGCGAGCGAGAAAGAGAAAGAGAGCGAGAAAGAGAGCAAGAGAGAGAGAGAGAGAGAGAGAGAGAGAGAGAGAGAGAGAGAGAGAGAGAGAGAGGCAGACAGACAGACACACAGAGCGAGAGACAAAGAGAGAGAGAGAGCGAGCGAGAAAGAGAGCAAGAGAGAGCCAGAGAGAGAGAGAGAGAGAGAGAGAGAGAGAGAGAGAGAGAGAGAGAGAGAGAGAGAGAGAGAGAGAGAGAGAAAGAGAGAAAGAGCCAGAAAGACAGAGTTAGACAGAGACAGAGTTAGACAGAGACAGAGACTGACAGACAAGCAGGAAGAGACAAGAAACAGAGAGAAGCGCTTTGATTTGTCTTTGCAAGATATAGCGCTATATAAGTTCCATTTATGATGATGATGATGATGATGATGATGAAGATGATTATTATTATGAGAAGCAAGAGATGGAGCAGCACGACAAAAGACTGCTTCCCACAGCGTCTTTGTCTCCAGCAGACCGACCCTTCCTACCTGAGACAGCAGCTGACGCCCCACGCCCTCCACGTCCCGTGCCGAAGCACAGCTGCTGCTGTAGCCCCTCTCGGCCACACCGCCCTCCCCATCCCCTCCACAGTCCACCCGGGGTGGCAGGTACCCGGGGAGGGAGTTCGGGCGGAAGTCCTCCAGGCGTGTTTTCATGGTTTCAGGATTGCCTCTCTGCATTCCTGTTAACACAGATATCGTATTAGTATCAATACTTTGGTTACTTGATCAACCTGGTATCAATCATTTGCAAGACTGGTTGAAAAAATTAAAATTGTTTGTGAGAAAATCGATTGATGGGTTGCCTGACTAGGAATAAAATGTCACGGAAAAAACCCAACCCCCAACAGACAACACCAAAACGACGACGACAACAACAACAAACAACCACCACCACCACTATATTTCCACTGGGGGTGGCTTTTGCTCGATGCCTTAGAAACTTACGTAATGTACAACGGTCTAAGCCTGTCTGGTCTATCCAGGCCGAATTAAGTTGACTACAATTACTGGGACATAAAAGGCATTTTAGTAGTCCTCCCCCCCCCCCCCCCCCCAACCGCCGGGTATATTAGGCTTGTCCTGATCAATCACTGTGACTGCTGGTCCTCCGCAGAAAGGCATAACAAGATATGGCTTTGCCACTCAACGCACGGACAAAACACTTGTTCTCGACTTGTTACCACTTCTTCTACTTCGAACGCTCAGATAGCAACTGTTCTTGTCTGTCATTTGGGTGAAAATACGTTGCATCCGACTTCGGCATGGGAGAGAAATTGTTATATTTTAAGTCTTTCTGGGGAAAAAAAGGGCCGGAGAATGGACCAAGAAGGCAGAAAATAAACAAAAAAGGAGGCGACAGGAAGAAAAGGAACAAGGCAGAAACAAAGAGAGAGAAAGAGACAGACAGACAGAAAAGAGGGAATTCCAGCACAGAATTTCAGAAGGTGGGGGTGTTATTCATACTGACAGCCCCCCCCCCCCCACCCCCCCCCAATCTGGGAACTATCACCGACTGAAGAAACAGAAATGAATCATCATCATAACGATAAAAACCCAAGGGTAACAACAATCATCATCATCCTAAGCTCATCTTTTTCAATTTGAAATAAAATCGAATGAAAAAGCAACCCCCCCCCCCCCCCTCCCACACACAACACCCCCCTCCACCCCCACAACCCCTTCCCCCCACACAACACAAAACACACCAAAACACAACATAATACCACCCCCTCCACCCACAACACCACCACCCCCAAAAAACACATACACCACCCACCCCCACAACCCCTTCCCCTCACACAACACACACCAAAACACAACACAACACCGTCCCTCCCCCACCCCACCCCCACACCACAAAACACATACACCACCCAGCCCCACCACACTGACACACACACCAAATCACATCAGACTCCACTCGCCGCAAAAGTCCTTCGGAAGAGACTATAAACCGAGGTCCCGTGTGCGAACGCACGCAGAACATCTTGCGCACACGTTAAATCCTGTTCCGCTTTTCGTAAGAGTAGGCCATTGTGTGCCGGTGGGAACATGACAGAATTCACAAATCCGCATACACACGGGGACTGGATGTAAAAAAGCACAGAAGTGCTTATTCCATAATCCTCGACATAAAAGAATTAAAAAATAAAAAATAAATAAAACATCAGTAGTAACATCCCTCCCACACCTACCTAAGCTGTGCTCCACGCCCATGCAGCGAGGCCCGGGCTGTGTCGAGGTCAGGTCTCTGGCGGGGTCACCGCTGGCAGGGGGGGCACGGGGCTGGGCGGGCACTGCACAGTCCCTGACCGTGCCCGCTGCACTCTGCTGTGCCCAGGGTGGGCACTTGTCCTGTGTCCGAGCCACCTGCGTTCAAACCCCGCCTCGTTAATTGAAAGGAAATGCCTGCAGCTAGTACATACATCATTGGATAGCACTATCGTGGGTCATCAGTAATAGTGGTTACAGGAATGAAGTGGAGAGGCACCATACTGGTTGGTGGGTCATTTCAGTGACTACAAGGAAAAGAGAGATTTGGTCTTTAGTAGGGACCCTCATACCCCCCCAAAGTTTGCTCAAACTGCACCCCCATCACGATGAAGCCTCCCTTTGTCACCCAATCCGCCAAGAATGACTATGAAATAAACATCATGGAATTGCATGAATTCATGTCTTTAGTAAAAGCGTGGTTACATTAAGCTAGCAATCTCCCGTGTGCTAGAAAAGACAGAAGATGGACCTAAATGAAGTGCGAAAAACACATAGGCAGGAAACACAAAGAAGCACGGAGCACAAAAAGACGAACCTGCTCTCTTTAGTCCCTAATCAGGGCAAGGGCCTATGAAAAAAGCTATGAAACAATCTATTATGTACCTGGAAAAATGAGGACATTCATCTCTCTCCTTCCTATCATACTGATGAAGTACTGGGCCTGACACGTGGCGGGCAGAAAAATGGAGTGCATACCCATCCCCACCCTTCCTTATCTTCAAGAAGCGGACGACCACGTGCGGCAACATAGTGCAACCCACCAAACCCCCCCCGTTCTCCTTCTTCAGAGAAGCCGAGGCCAGAAGCGTCACATTTTCATAAGTCTGCGAACCCGGCACCGAATGAACAGCCACGCACCGCGAGTCTCTCCCCCGGCTTCCGTAATCCGTCGGAACGTTCTTACTTTCCGAAGCATAGTTCTGAATGAGATGAGGATCAGAATGGCAAGGCTTAAAGCTCGCTCGGCTGGTGGTAGGAGCAGAGTTCTGTTGGGGCTGGTGATTGGGGATGGAGGGATGATGGTCCGGCTGGTAGCTCAGCACGTGTTTGTTGTAGCCCGGCTGGCTGTGGGGGGCAGGCTGGTGGTAACTGGGCTGGTACAGTGGAACGGACGGGGACACGGAGCACTGGGCTTCCTTGGGTACACTCATGCCTGCTGGAGGTCGCCCTGGTGCACACTGTTCATGCTTGAGACCGGGCGCGTGATGCTGGTGAGCGGCGCTCTCTCTCCCCCTCCCCGCGTCGTGAATCCTGCCCTGGGCTATGTCGATCAGCCGCGGAGTGGCACCTCGTTCACCCCCGTGCTGCTGATGCTGATGCTGATGATGATGGTGCTGCTGATGCTGGTGGTGATGATGGTCTACCAGTCTCTGGCTCTCCCCTCCTCCTCCGCCGCCGCCGCCGCGCACATCATCAGCGAGATCACACACAGACCTGGAAGACGCCAACCGCTCAGGAGCAGCGGAAGGGGCGCTTCCTCGGACCACTACTGGGGCGGGGTCTCCTTTGTTCAGTAGGCTAGGGGAGGACTTGGATGCGACCATGGGATGGGGTCGGCGGGTGTGGTGGTGGAGGTGGTGGTGGGGCTGGACGCCGTTGCTGTTGTCCGGAGCGTGCTGCTTGTCCGGTGGCCTGTCGCCTTCCCTGGCCTGGCGCGGGTCTCGGGTGGGTCTGTCCCGGGCTGTGTCTAACTGCCCCTGCTGCTCTGCCGTGGTCCTCCTCTCCTCGGCATGTCTGTTGTTGATGTCGTCGCTGCTGCTGCTGCCTGCTGCTGCGCCAGTGTCCCTGTGGTGTTTGTGTCGGTCTGTTGGCTGCCGTGTGTCGTTCACAGTAGTAGTGGCGGTGATGGTGGGGTTTGGGTCATACTTCGCTGAAGGATGTTGGTTGGTTGTGTGGCTTGTGGAGGACGGATGTGCGTGGTGGTGGGTTGTGGTGGTGTTGGCAGTGGTGGTGGCGGGGGTGTGGTGTGGGGTGGATGAGGAGGAGGAGGTGAGTGACGATTGGTGATGCCAATGAGGGTCTCCGGATAGTGAGGGTCTGACCGATGCCCGGGACTTGCCAGCGCTGCACAGAGAGAGAGAAAAGAGAGAGAAATTAGTGGTTGTGTGTGTGGTTTTGTAGTTGGTGCTGATATGTTGTAGTGTGATGTATTATAGTCGGAAAGCTAAATACAGGACCTTGTCGATGTAGAGCGAAGCAATCTCAATTTGGTTTTGTGTGTGTGTGTGTGTGTGTGTGGTGTGTGTGTGTGTGGTGTGAGAGAGAGAGAGAGAGAGAGAGAGAGAGAGAAGAGAGAGAGAGAGAGAGAGAGAGAGAGAGAGAGAGAGAGAGAGAGAGAGAGAGAGCGAGCGAGCGAATCAATCTCAATTTGGTGTGTATGTGTGTGTGTGAGCGAGCGAAGCAATCTCAATTTGGTGTGTATGTGTGTGCATGGGTGTGTATGTGTGTGTTTGTGCATGCGCGCATATGTGTGTGAGTGTGCGGTCATAACCTAAAGACTGATACTCCGAATCACTCATCTATGGTTCAGAAGACTTGGGAAAAACCCAATGTCGGACAGGATTCGAAACGTGTGTCTTTCTCTGCCTAGATGCCGTAATACCACAAGTGATGTTCTGAAACTGTTCTTGTACATTGTAGTGGATGCCAAAAAGAACGAAGCCTGTGCATCAAGTAGTGTGATAGATTGGTCTGGAAAATCAGGGTACTTGGCTGGAATCCATAATGATTCTAATTTCACCCGGGTGGATCAGCTTATTTTAATTTTCTCGCACTTTTTTGTGCAACACGATTGTGTCTCTTGAATGAATCAAAAACAAAGAAAACACAAAGACAAAAACAGATAAAACCAAACTAAACAACTCCACATCCCTTACACCCCCCCCCCATACCCCCGAAACAAAACCCCAACCCCCAAACATACAGAAAACAAACAAAACAAACAACAACCAACAACAACCCCCAAACATACAGAAAACAAACAAACAAACAACAACAACAACACCCAAACATACAGAAAACAAACAAAACAAACAACAACAACAACACCCAAACATACAGAAAACAAACAAAACAAACAACAACAACAACACCCAAACATACAGAAAACAAACAAAACAAACAACAACAACAACAACCCCCAAACATACAGAAAACAAACAAAACAAACAACAACAACAACACCCCAAACATACAGAAAACAAACAAAAACAAACAACAACAACAACACCCAAACATACAGAAAACAAACAAAACAAACAACAACAACAACCCCAAACATACAGAAAACAAACAAAACAAACAACAACAACAACAACCCCAAACATACAGAAAACAAACAAAACAAACAACAACAACAACACCCAAACATACAGAAAACAAACAAAACAAACAACAACAACAACACACCCAAACATACAGAAAACAAACAAAACAAACAACAACAACAACAACACCCAAACATACAGAAAACAAACAAAACAAACAACAACAACAACACCCAAACATACAGAAAACAAACAAAAACAAACAACAACAAAAAACACCCAAACATACAGAAAACAAACAAACAAACAACAACAACAACAACCCCCAAACATACAGAAAACAAACAAACAACAACAACAACAACAACACCCCAAACATACAGAAAACAAACAAAACAACACAAAAACAACAACACCCAAACATACAGAAAACAAACAAAACAACAACAACAACAACAACCCAAACATACAGAAAACAAACAAAACAAACAACAACAACAACAACCCCAAACATACAGAAAACAAACAAAACAAACAACAACAACAACAACACCCAAACAACAGAAAACAAACAAAACAAACAACAACAACAACAACACCCAAACATACAGAAAACAAACAAAACAAACAACAACAACAACAACACCCAAACATACAGAAAACAAACAAAACAAAACAACAACAACAACACCCAAACATACAGAAAACAAACAAAACAAACAACAACAACAACAACACCCAAACATACAGAAAACAAACAAAACAAACAACAACAACAACAACCCCAAACATACAAAAAACAAAACAAAACAACAACAACAACAACACCCAAACATACAGAAAACAAACAAAACAAACAACAACACAACAACACCCAAACATACAGAAAACAAACAAAACAAACAACAACACAACAACCCCCAAACATACAGAAAACAAACAAAACAAACAACAACAACAACCCCCAAACATACGAAAACAAACAAAACAACAACAACAACACACCCAAACATACAGAAAAAAAACAAAACAACAACAACAACAACAACCCCAAACATACAGAAAACAAACAAAACAAACAACAACAACACAACACCCAAACATACAGAAAACAAACAAAACAAAAACAACAACAACACCCAAACATACAGAAAACAAACAAAACAAACAACAACAACAACAACCCCCAAACATACAGAAAACAAACAAACAAACAACAACAACAACAACACCCAAACATACAGAAAACAAACAAACAACAACAACAACAACACCCAAACATCAGAAAACAAACAAAACAAACAACAACAACAACAAACCCAAAAACAGAAAACAAACAAACAAACAACAACACCCAACAACAGAAAACAAACAAAACAAACAACCACAAAAAACCCCAAACATACAGAAACAAACAAAACAAACAACAACAACAACAACACCCAAACATACAGAAAACAAACAAAACAAACAACAACAACAACAACACCCAAACATACAGAAAACAAACAAAACAAACAACAACAACAACAACACCCAAACATACAGAAAAAAACAAAACAAACAACAACAACAACAACCCCAACATACAGAAAAACAAACAAAACAAACAAACAACAACAACCCCCAAACATACAGAAAACAAACAAAAAACAACAAAACAACAACAACACCCAAACATACAGAAAACAAACAAAACAAACAACAACAACAACAACACCCAAACATACAGAAAACAAACAAAACAAACAACAACAACAACAACCCCAAACATACAGAAAACAAACAAACAAACAACAACAACAACAACACCCAAACATAACAGAAAACAAACAAAACAAAACCAACAACAAACAACAACCCCCAAACATACAGAAAACAAACAAAACAAACAACAACAACAACAACACCCAAACATACAGAAAACAAAC
Source organism: Rapana venosa (assembly GCA_028751875.1). NCBI lineage: Eukaryota > Metazoa > Mollusca > Gastropoda > Neogastropoda > Muricidae > Rapana > Rapana venosa. Next base: position 52,221,232 of record CM054144.1, read on the forward strand.
AAAACAAACAACAACAACAACAACACCCAAACATACAGAAAACAAACAAACCAAACAAACAACAACAACAACACCCAAACATACAGAAAACAAACCAAAACAAACAACAACAACAACAACACCCAAACATACAGAAAACAAAACAAAACAAACAACAACAACACACCCCCAAACATACAGAAAACAAACAAAACAAAACAACAACAACAACAACCCCCAAACATACAGAAAAACAAACAAAACAACAACCAACAACAACAACACCCAAACATACAGAAAACAAACAAAACAAACAACAACAACAACAACACCCAAACATACAGAAAACAAACAAAACAACACAACAAACAACAACAACCCCCAAACATTACAGAAAACAAACAAAACAAACAACAACAACAACAACACCCAAACATACAGAAAACAAACAAAACAAACAACAACAACAACAACACCCAAACATACAGAAAACAACAAAAAAAACAAAACAACAAACAAACAAAAAAACAACAACAACCAAACCCAAACATACAGAAAAAAACAAAACAAACAACAACAACAACAACACCCAAACATACAGAAAACAAACAAAACAAACAACAACAACAACAACACCCAAACATACAGAAAACAAACAAAACAAACAACAACAACAACAACACCCAAACATACAGAAAACAAACAAAACAAACAACAACAACAACAACACCAAACATACAGAAAACAAACAAACAACAACAACAACAACAACACCCCAAACATACAGAAAACAAACAAAACAAAACAACAACAACAACACCCAAACATACAGAAAACAAACAAAACAAACAACAACAACAACAACACCCAAACATACAGAAAACAAACAAAACAACAACAACAACAACAACAACACCCAAACATACAGAAACAACAAACAAACAACAACAACAACAACAACACCCAAACATACAGAAAACAAACAAAACAAACAACCAAAAAAAAACACCCCAAACAATACAGAAAACAAACAAAACAAACAACAACAACAACAACCCCCCAAAAATCAGAAAACAAACAAAACAAACAACAAAAAAACAACACCCAAAAAATACAGAAAACAAACAAAAAAACAACAAAAACAACAACACCCAAACATACAAAAACAAACAAAAAACAACAACAACAACAACACCCCAAACATAAGAAAAAAAACAAAACAAACAACAACAAAACAAACCCAAACATACAGAAAACAAACAAACAAAAAAACAACAACAAAACCCCCCAAAAATACAAAAAAAAACAAAAAACAACAAAAAACAAACCCCCAAACAACAGAAAACAACAAAACAAACAACAACAACAACAACACCCAAAATCAGAAAACAAACAAAAAAAACAAAACAACAACCCCAAACTACAGAAAACAAAAAAAACAAACAACAACAACAACAACACCCAAACAACAGAAAACAAACAAAACAAACAACAACAAAAAACCCCCAAACAAAAGAAAACAAACAAAAAAAAACAAAACAACAAACAACACCCAAAAAACAGAAAAAAAAACAAAAAAAAAACAACAACAACCAACACCCAAACATACAGAAAACAAACAAAACAAAACAACAACAACAACACCCAAACATACAGAAAAAAAACAACAAAAACAACAACAACAAACCCCCCAAAAATACAAAAACAAACAAAACAAACAACAAAAACAAAACCACCCAAACAAAACAGAAAAAAACAAAAACAAACAACAACAACAACAAAACACCCAAAAAATAAGAAAAAAAACAACAACAACAACAACAACAACAACACCCAAAAATACAGAAAACAAAAAAAACAAACAACAACAACAACAAAACCCAAACATACAGAAAACAAACAACAAAAACAAAAAACAACAAAAAACCCCAACATACGAAAACAAACAAAAAAAACAACAACAAACAACCCCCAAACATACAAAAAAAAAACAAAAAAAACAACAAACAAAAACAACCCCAAACATACAGAAAACAAACAAAACAAACAACAAAACAACAAACCCAAAAATACAGAAAACAAAAAAAACAAACAACAACAACAACAAAACCCAAAAAAAACAGAAAACAAACAAAAAAACAACAACAACAACCCCAAACTACAGAAAACAAACAAAACAAAAACAACAACAACAACACCCAAACAACAAAAAAAACAAAAAAAAAAAAACAAAAACAACAACACCCAAAATACAGAAAACAAAAAAACAAACAACAAAAACAACAACACCAACATCAGAAAACAAAAAAAAACAAACAAAAACAACAACAACACCCAAACATACAGAAAACAAACAAAACAAACAAAAACAAAACAACCCCCCAAACTCAAAAAAACAAACAAAACAAACAACAAAAACAACAACCCCCAAAAACATACAGAAAACAAAAAAAAAAAACAACACAAAAAAAACCCCCAAACATACAAAAAAAAACAAAAAAAACAACAAAAACAACAACACCCAAACATACAGAAAACAAACAAAACAAACAACAAAACAACAAAAACCCAAACATCACGACCCTCAGCAGCCTCCCCCCGCCCCAAAGGGCAAAAAACCCCAAAGACCAAAAAAAAACCAAAAACAAACAACCAACTAACAACCCCCAAAACCACATTATAGTCCTACAGAATATATGAATGAATTTTGTGTGCACTTGAGGCACTAAAGTATTTTATAGTCTGGTTATAAAAACAATCATAGTTCAATAACATATTTTTTCTAAGAAACAAAAGAAGAAGAAAAAGGTTCAATAATAAAAAATTTATATTAGAAACAAAAAACAAACCAAAAAACCCAAAACTGCACGGGTTGACGGCACAAGGGGAATAATCATTCCACTAAGCGAGCAGTCTAACTTTCTAGGGGGCAGGCGCGGTTTGTTTCCCTTCCCGTAAGGTATCCGTTTATTACGAGAGAGAGAGAGAGAGATGAGAGAGAGAGAGAGAAGAGAGAGAGAGAGAGAGAGAGAGAGGAGAGAGAGAGAGAGAGAGAGGAATGTGTGTGTGTGTGTGTATGCGTGCGCGCGCGCGTGTGTGTGCCTATACGTACGTATATCAGTCTGTGCTTGTGCGTGTTATTGTATTCCTCCATCTATAATTTTTGTTGTTGCTTGTATAACATTTTGTCTCAAGCACAAAGGGAAGTATTCTGAAATCGGATGAGAAAATTAAGAGAGTGATAGAACGATGAAAAAAATAATGTTAATTCTATTTACCTTTCACTAAATTTATATTTGTTACTATTTTGTACATTTTAACACTATCCCTACGTTAAGGGAGAGAACCCCTTTTCCCCAGTACACGTGCACTGTGCACATTTGTATGCTGCTGTAACCCAGTAGTGGGTGATACAGAGGGAAGGGTTAGTAGATGGATGGCTACCCTGTAGCGTTCTACCAGTAGGGAAAAGGGTAAAAACAAATTAATTTCTGATATACCGAAATCATGACATCACTGAAAACCAACAATGAAGACACGAGATACACAACTCACAAAACAGTCCAATATTGATTTACACCTACCTGAGAATGGGAAGAAAGCCTAACAGAAAACAATGTGCACCCCCCTCCCCACTCACAATAATAAAAACCAACACCACCACCCCATTCCAAAAGAAACAACAACAAACCAAAACCAAAAACCCTTAGGATGATTATGTCCCTGGCTTGGACATACATACATACACCGCGTTCATTGTTTGATTTTATTTGTTAAGGCTGTTTCTACCTATAGATTGTTATCCAGATTTGTAATGCGTTGTTTAATACAGCTACATAATTTTTTTAGTACGTTGCTGTCGTTGTAGATGACGTTACTATTGCTGTTGATTTTCTTGCTGTAGTTACTGCTATTAATCTGTCTGACCTTTTTTTCATTTATTCTTTCTAGTGGAGTTTTCATCTTTTTTCAATCCGTCTCCATACACCCATAAGGCTTTTTGCTGCTGCTATCTGTACTGGTATCTGTCTCTCCTCCTCCCCTTCCCCCCTCTCAAGTCTCACAATTTTACAGTATCATTATCACGATTGATAGGATATTTTTTCTGAAGTAGCCATAAGGAGGACACCTACATCTCTCCGCTGCCCAAAGGGCTCTATGATCAACGCTATAAATAAAGGTGTTAAGTCTGTCAGACGACCTCTATCAATCTGTGTGTGTGTGTGTGTCTGTCTGTCTGTCTGTGTGTGTGTGTGTGTGTGTGTGTGTGTGTGTGTCTGTGTGTGTGTGTGTGGTGTGTGTTGTGTGTGTGTGTGTGTGTGTTGTGTGTCTGTCTGTCTGTCTCTCTTTCTCTCTCTCTCTCTGTGTCTCTCTCTCTCTCTCTCTCTGTCTCTCTCGTTAGGGCCAAGGTCTATTTTTGAGTACTTAATATTCAAACGAGTCGTGTGTGCAAGTAAATGCCAATGCGCGCGCTTTAAGAGTGTGTGTGTGTGTGTGTGTATGCGTGCGCGCGCGCGCGCGCATGCTTGCTTGTTCGTTTGCTTGCTTGCTTATATGTGTGTGCTTAATGCACGCACGCGCACGCAGTATGTGTATTCTTCTTCTTCCTCCTCAACGAACGCTCAGACAGCAACTCTTGTTGTCTTTTGTGTGTATAAGAGTGTACATATCCGCACGCGCGCGCGCGCACATGAAGCGTAGGCGAGCGTGTACAATTCGTGCATGCGTACACTGAAGAGT
>CM054144.1:52230950-52233450 GCA_028751875.1 Rapana venosa
AATTCAATCACAGCTGCCACACTGTTAAACCGTTAGCCGTCTGCTCAGGTTATGTATGATCTGACATAATAATGCACAATCTGTGCCATCTCTTTATTGTACTGCGCTATGGTGTTCTGTCGTGGTTTGCTTCTGTCAGCAAAACTGCATTACTGACGACTGACAATGCACAGGCGGTTTCTGAAACTAAGAACTCAACACTCCTCCCTCCCCCTTCACCACCTCCACGCCCAACCAAAACCCCCACCCCCATCAAAACACCCTCTCAAGAAAAGGTACATGTGTGTGTGTGTGTGTGTGTGTGTGTGTGTGTGTGTGTGTGTGTGTGTGTGTGTGTATGTGTGTGTGTGTGTGTGTGTGTGATATCTTCAGTTTAACGTCTATTCACAATTTGTGATTTTAGACGGGGGAAAAACTATTAAGAAAAAGCAAACAATAACTGAAAAATGTCAGATAAAAGTACTGAATAACAACTAACTTTAACATACTACAAAAACTGATTTATCGGACTTCTTATCAACGCTAACTGACACAATGTCCAACAGTAAGGATGGTTCAGACAGAATTTGACCCAGTGACAAACTTGGTACAGCAGGTAAAAATGTTTTTTTAATGTTCACAATAAAAAATAACATGACTTTGTAACATTCTCCCCACAATTAATACAGTTGATATCTTTTACGTATTTTGTCCTGAAAGCATTTAGTTTAAATCTGTACATAAGGGATAACATATTTCTGCGATTATACCAACCACATACTTTGTTAGAAATGAAAGCATTTTGAAAATCTATCACATTGCTGGTACAGCCATTATCAAGACAATAGCCAGAATCATATATTTTCTTTCTGAAGTGCTTCCAGCAAGCGTTTTGTAGCAAGCTGTATCCCTCATGCAGAGATAAGGCAACGTTTATTTCACAAGAACCATTTTTATACCTCGCTCCATATTATGCAATGCTGTTCACTTTTTCATTAAAATAAGATATCAGTGTGTGAGGGAACCCAACAGAAAGTAACAGTACTACCTCTTAAAATCAAAAAGTGTACCAGATACCTGATTTCATGACAAGTCTTTTCTTACTTTAAAAGTAGAATTGTTTAAAGCATGTAAAATCAATTTAGAATCAACACACATAAATGTATGTATGTATGTATGTATGTATGTATGTATGTATGTATGCGTGTGTGTGTGTGTGTGTGTGTGTGTGTGTGTGTGTGTGTGTGGTGTGTGTGTGTTGTGCGCGCGCGCGCGCGGATGTATTTGTGATTAGTATATCCATCCATCTAAATATCTATCTATCTACATAATGTGTGTGTGTGTGTGTGTGTGTGTGTGTGTGTGTGTGTGTGTATGTGTGTGTGTATGTGTGTGTGTGTGTGTGTGTGTGTGCGTGCGTGCGTGCACACATTCGCAGAGGACACACAATTACACACAGAGTATAAGCACACACAAACAAACCACGCACACACTACACACAAACTACACCCCCCCCCCCCCCCCACACACACACGAAAGTGCTATCATGTGCACTATTATTGTATTAAGCACGAGTGACAAACGTACGTTCTGATTTGCGAAAGAAAAATGTTGTAAACGTGCGGTGAAAAACAGCAGCACAATAGGACATTTGTACAATAACACAAAGAAAAGATCAATGGAAATAGGGAGTGTGTGTGTGTGTGTGTGTGATTTTGTGTGTGTGTATGTGTGATTGTGTGTGTGTGTTTGTGTGATTTTGTGTGTGTTTGCGTGTGATTTTGTGTGTGTGTGTTGTGTGAGATTGTGTGTGTGTGTGGTGTAAGAGAGAGAGAGAGAGAGAGAGAGAGAGAGAGAGAGAGAGAGAGAGAGAGAGAGAGAGAGAGAGAGAGAGAGTGTGTTGTGCTGCCAGTGTTGTGTTGTGTTATGGTGTGTGTGTATATATATGTATGTATACATGTATGTATGTAATTATGTATGTATGTATGGATGGATGGATGTGTGAATCCGTGTCTGACTGCCTTAGACAGAGAGAGAGAGAGAGAGAGAGAGAGAGAGAGAGAGAGAGAGAGAGAGAGAGAGAGAGAGAGAGAGAGGGAGGGAGGGGGATCGGGGGGAGATAGAGAGGGAGGGCGAGAGAGAGGGAGAGAGAGAGAGAGGGAGATGGAGATACCTTTTTGTTCGTCTATTTTCTTTGTTTAGTTTTGGTTTGTTTGTTTTGGTTTGCTCTGGTTTCTGACTCTACAGCAACAGAACAATATCTTTTACTCAACACATCCCGCTTATCCACGAAAGCATGTCCAGTTAGAATAACCTCACTGTTATAGTTCAACTACAGCAGAACTCACTATGCTTTATAAAGTCGGTGTCCCGATCCCAACGAATCCCATATTTTAACAGCAACTTGCTTGCCAAATTAACAAATGAGTTCGCAAAGATACGATGGACTTAAATAGTTTTACAAATTTCTGCAGCGTTAGGGTAAGCGGGGAGTAAGTAAGCAATATCAACGCTGAGATGT
>CM054144.1:52238450-52240950 GCA_028751875.1 Rapana venosa
GTGAGTGAGTGAGTGTGGTGTGTGTCGGGAGTGTCTATCCCTCTCCACTGCCGGTCTGATCGGCTGGCTGTCTTTCTGTCTGTCTGTCTGTCTGTCTGACTGTTTCTCGCTCTCTCTCTCACTGTGGTCTGCCTGCCTGCCTGCTGGCCTAGAGTGTTTAGAGTGTCGCGCGCGCCAGGTGTGACCAGGTAGCTCAGGTATGTTATGTTGTGGTGTGTGTGTGTGTGTGTGTGTGTGTGTGTGTGTGTGTCAGTGAGTGAGTGTGTGTGTGTGTGTCATGTGTGTGTGTGTGTGTGTGTGTGTGTGGTTGATTGTCCTTCACCCTCCTCCCCTAATTCACTTCCCCCCATCACCTGTCAACCATTCACGATTTGTCCCCACCCCCTCATTCCACCCTCTCTCTCACTCACTCACTGGTGTTGTGTGTGTGTGCGCGCGCGTGCGTGTGTGTGTGTGCGTGTGTGTGTGTGTGCGTGTGAGAGATCACACACAAACACAACACAGACACACAACACACAAAACACACACAAACATAACACAGACACACAACACACACACACAAACACAACTCATACAACACAACACAACACACAGCACACACACTGTAGAACAACCACTCCTCCGCAGCTTATTTTCAATGTGATCGCCTTATGTACTGAGGGCACAAACACTGCTATGCTGTTTATTCCAAATGGGGATTTCTTCCCTCCCTTCCTAACCCTCTTCTTCCTTTCCTTCCAATAGCATGACAAGCGCATCAACACTGACATATCATAAGCGCGCTCACATACATGCACGCATACACAAAGACACACACGCACGTACGCACGCGCGCGCACACAAAGAGGACAGACACAGGAAGTAGGTTTAGGGGAGGGAGAGAGAGAGGAGAGAGAGAGAGAGAGGAGAGAGAGAGAGAGAGAGAGAGAGAGAGAGGAGAGAGAGAACTCGAAGGAGAGAGAGCGAGGGAGGGAGGGAGGGAGACAGAGACACAGACAGACACAGTCAGACAGAAAGAAACAGAGAGAGCCAGGGAATGAGAAAAATAAACAACAAGAAAAAGGCATAGACAGACTCGCAACTACCAACTAAATAAAAAACATAAAACCAAATCCAGACACATCAACAGACACACAGAAGAAGAACGCAGCAAGCGCCTTTGGCCTAACGGGAGTGGGTGACTTATCATGATTATCCAGCTATTAATTTAATGAAGTCAGGTCAGGACAGGACGAGACGAAGCCGGATGAAGGCAGATGCCTGCCTGCCTGCCTTCCTGTGCAATCTGTTACCGCTCCTTTATGTCTCCACAGCTCCCTAAAGTAACCACCAGCTCCATCCATACCTTTACCTGCTGCCTACCTGAAGACTCGCAGCTATAATTTATGTATGCTAGATGGGTTTTGCCCCCCCCCCCCTAATGATGTTGAGGGCAGCCAGGTTTTGTATATATATATTTTTCCCGTTTTCTTGTTTTTTTTTGTTTGATGTTTAACATCTAGTCGCCGTATGGATGAAGTTTTGTAACATTTGTCATCTGTTCCCACCGGCACACATTGGCCTACTCTTCCGAACAGCGAATCAGGTTTTAACCTGCGCGCAAGATGTCCTGCGTGCGTTCGCACTCGGGACCTCGGTTTATAGTCTCATCCCAAGGACTTTTTTTTTTTTTTTTGGGGGGGGGGGGGGGGGGGGGGGTTGAGTCGGCACTGACGTTAACTTGAACTGGATTCAAACCCGGGTCAGCAGATCACGAGCGCAATGCGCAACGCTCTAACCAAACCAGGCCCCCTTTGTCCCCTAATGATGTTGAAGGTAGCCAGGTTATGTACAGGTATCTGTGTGGGCTAAGTTCGAATCTCCGTCGAGGTGTGCATTCAAGAAAGGTTATTTTTCGCCCGGAGTTATCACTGATTTTGATTCCATGTCTTTTGCAAGTTCTCAGGGTAAGACTACAAACTGAAGTCTACAGTACGAACGCTCGCAGAATCTCTTGCACACATACATACAAAAAAAAACACCCAAACAATCATCCATCTTTCACAGAGGAGTTGTCCAGTTAAGGTCGTTCTCGTGGATGACTCAGACCATACCCAGCATGCACTATGCAATCTGGATGGGCTCCGCCATGTTCACCTTGCCTATGACACGCTGTATGACATCTTCAGCGTGGTGTTTTAATGGCGGTGATGGAAAACTCATCTGTGTGCAAAGTGGAAAGATTTTTTTTTTATGACTTCCTATACAGCACACACAGCCTGAGGGCGGGTATGTGTCATCTACCATTAAACTGGTGTTTAGGAGTTGTTATGGTGTGGTTTGATGGCTGTGCCTTCACCTATCCCCTAGACCGTGGGGGCACCACTGAAGATTTTGCAGCCAGCTTCCTCCACTCCCCGCTGTCCTCTGCTTTCCGTAGCAAATCGTTCCACTCAAGGCCAGTCAGTCCACTCTCTGATGTTGTCTTCTTCCCATCGGTTTCTCCGTCTGCCCATTTTGT
>CM054144.1:52245950-52248450 GCA_028751875.1 Rapana venosa
TTCTAGGGCCAGCGTATTGAGGGCGGCGCCCATCTCCTCTCCCTCGCTGCTTTACCTTCCCTGACCCTAAAGAGGACAGGTACCCATTTACAGCTGGGTGAACTGGGGGAACTGTACTGAAGCCAAGGCGCGCAAACGGTCACCCATCCAAGTGGTAACCACGCTCGACGCTGCTTAACTTGGCTGGGGGAAAGCGAGTGCTCCGACCACTGAGCTATCCCGTCCCCTTTTGCTGTCCCGTTACATACGCCAAAAGTCTCACCATTAGTAAAGCCAGAAGCTGTAGCCGAAGACCGAAAAACAAGGAGGATAATTACAACCTGATTTATTCATTCAACCTGCATATGAACTAGGACACAAGCTGCTGTAAGCCCCTTAAGCCTGCTTAATGTCTTTCCAACGAGAATCAATCAATCAATGCTCCTTCTACCTATCGATTCATAATAAATAATGTAGGTCATTTTGCGGAGTCAACACTAAGCCATATTCAGTGTGGACAAACTACAGTATCATAGCAATTCGTGAGCAATGTTACTGACAATATTGGTAGAAAATAAAGTTTGGTTCTCTTTTCTCCTCTTCTCTCTCCTCTCCTCTCTCTCTCTCTCTCTCTCTCACTCTCTCTCTCTCTCTCTCTCACACACACACACACACACACACACACACAACACACACTCACACACACACACACACACACACACACACACACACACACACACACACACACACACACACACTTCTATGAGTCAATTTTCTTTATTTTTTGTGTGAGGGCAGGATGAAAAATGTTGTGAAATTAATCTTTTACCCTCAATAAAGATCATTTTGACTTGACTCTCTCTCTCTCTAATATTTTATAATCGCGCAAATCAACACACGTGCGATTCAACGCGCACGTATGTATACGTGTGTGTGTGTGTGTGTGTGTGTGTGTGTGTGTGTGTGTGTGTGTGTGTAATGTGTGTGTAAGTGTGTGTGGTGTGTGTAAATGTGTGTGCGCGTGTGAGTGAGTGTGTGGTGTAAGTGTGTGTTGTGTGTGTGTGCGCGCGTGTGAGTGAGTGAGTGTGTGTGTATGTAAGTGTGAGTGTGTGTGTGTGCTTATTTATTTTTTTGATATTATTTTATTCTTTCATATCGAGGATAATGGAATAAGCACTTATGTGCTTTTTTACATCCAGTCCCCGTGTGAAGACGGTTTTGTAAATTCTTTCATCTGTTCCCACCGGCACACAATGGCCTACTCTTACGAAAAGCGGAACAGGATTTAACGTGTGCGCAAGATGTGCGTGCATTTGCACACGGGGCCTCGGTTTATAGTGTCATCCGAAAGACTTTTGGGGAGAGTGGAGTCTGCACTGATGTTAACTCCAGAGGAAAATATCCCCTTGAACGGGAATCGAACCCGGGTCGTCAGATTGCGGGCGCAATGTTCTAACCACCAGGCTATCCCGCGCGCGCGCGCGCGCGGCGCGGTGTGTGTGTGTGTGTGTGTGTGTGTGTGTGTGTGTGTGTGTGTGAGAGTGAGTGAGTGAGTGTGTGTGTGTGTGTGTGTGGTGTGTAAGTGTGTGTGAGTGTGTGTGTGTGTTAGAGAGAGAGAGGGTGTGTTGTATGTTTGGTGGAGGGGGTGTTAAGGTACCAACGTCAAAGTTTTATTTCCTGGTGGCAAACTTATTTCCAAAACATACGAGCGAGCGTGCGTGCGTGCATGCGTGCGTGTGTGTGTGGTGTGTGTGTGTGTGTGTGTGTCTGTGCGCGCGCGCGTGTGTGTAACGGTGTGTATGTTAGTGTGTATGAATGTTACTGTGTGTATGTTACTGTGTGTATTATGACACTGTGTGTGTATGTGCGCGCGCTTATGTGTTTGCGTGGGTGTGTGCGTGTGTGAGTGTGTGTGTCTGTTGTGCTGTAGGAGGGGGAAGAGGGTATTGAGGGTAAAACAATGTAATCGGTAAAAGTAGAGCGGATGTGACGTATCTATCTAAACCAACAGCTGGCAGCAGCAACCAGAGACAACGGGATACAACGTAGTTTGGTTGGCACATCCAGAGAGAGAGAGAGAGAGAGAGAGAGAGAAGAGAGAGAGAGAGAGAGAGAGAGAGAGAAGAGAGAGAGAGAGAGAAAGAGAGAGACGGGGAGAGAGAGGGAGGGAGGGAGAAAGAGAGGGAAGGACAGACAGAGAGAAAGAGAGGGAGAGAGAGACAGAGAGAGACAGACAGGGAGAGAGAGACAGAGGAGAGAGAGACAGAGGAGAGAGAAGAGGAGAGAGGGACAGAGAGAGAGAGAGAAGACAACACAGAGAGAGAGACAGAGGGAGAGAGAGAGAGAAGAGGAGAGAGAGAGAGACGAGGGAGAGAGAGAGAGAGAGAGAGAAGAGAGACAGAAGAAGAAGAGAGAGAAGACAGACAGACAGACGCAGAGAGAGAGAGAGAGAGAGAGCGAGCACGTGCGGTACAGACGTCACATAGTTCACTGAGTTTTCACCGTCACAGTGAAATACCGT
>CM054144.1:52255950-52275950 GCA_028751875.1 Rapana venosa
CACACTCACACATGCACACACACACACACACACTGCCGTAAATTTGTGGTCTGTGATCAACTAAAGATAACCCGGCACGGGGACTCTCTACAGCGATGACAAATGAATCAGATTGCGCGTCACGAGGATGTACACACACACACACACACAGTTACACACACACACACACACAGTCACACACACACACACAGAGTCACACACACACACACACACAGTCACAGACATATACACAGTCACACACACACACACACGTACATACACACACACGTACACACAAACACACATAGTTACACACACACACCACAGACAACCCAACACACACACTCTCTCTCACACACACAGACACACATACTCACACTTTGTGTCTGTCTCTCTCACACACACACACGTACACATGTAACACACACACACTATCTGACCGTGGATAAGAGAGGTAACAGTTAATATCGGCTGTCAAAAACCACCGTGGCTCCCCTATTTTAGGACAAGCCATGAACCACAGACACCAGGAATAGAAAACCCTTTTTCTCACCTTACCCTGCCCTTACCAACCTTCCGTGTACGTCAGCAAGTATGCAATTAGTTATACAAGCAACACATCTAAAAACAATATAAACTACTACTAAAGAATGCTTCATTCTACCCCCTCATTCTCATCCCCTAAAATCAACTGTTGTTTCTCATTTCGTGGTTTGTTCTGATTTTGCAAACAACCATTTTTTAAATATTCTTTTCATATATCGAGGATAATGGAATAAGAACTCATGTGCTTTTTTACATCCAGTCCCCGTGTGTATGCGGTTTTGTAAATTCTGTCATCTGTTCCCACTGGCACACAATGGTCTACTCTTATGAAAGCGGAACAGGATTTAACATCTTGCCAAGTGTATGGCCTCGAATGAAGGTGAACTACAGTTGTTTCTGAATGATGTGTTAAAAAGTATTCTGCACTTAATGAGTCTGACATACTCGAGCTCGTTTCTGAAGGTAAGTTCTTTTCGGATAGAAATCAGAACCAGAGCATTATGTGACAGAACCACTGTGCAAAAGTTCACAGCAAAAACGAGACACACAGTCGTGGCGCATTGATACCTCGCAGCATTGTCTAAAACATAAACATTAACTATCTATTTGTCTTCATATATTATATACCGTTTACATGTATTTGTCTTCACATATGTATACCGTTTATATCTATTTGTATTTATATATGTCTACCGTTTAAAAACTAACAGCTGTTTTAATTAAACATTCAAACACTGTCGTCGTATACGTGTTCAGCTTAAATGACAATTTTTTTTCTTCAAAAACCAAACTTTCAAAACTTTCTGATTACTTACCAGAGGTTTTCAAAGTATATAATTATGCTCGAGCTCCTTTCCACAATATCTATTTCACAAGACACAATTGTCCAGGGGAACAAACCTACTTTTCAGAGCTGCCAAAACACCGTTGATCTCTTCACCGGCTTTTGTCAAAAACAACACACTCCCTTCACCTGCAAAACGAGTGCACCCCGAACTGAAATGCTCTTCACCATCACAGCACCGATACTGGATTTAGCTCCTCTGACCTGGAAAACGATAGCAGGTGATCACACAGACAGACGGACAGACACACACACACACACACACACACATATATACAAAACACACACACACACAGAAAAACACACGCAGCGTGATCAGTCACACAGACTGGCCAGCAGACAGACAGACAGACAGACAGGCGGACAGATAAACACAGTGGCATTCCTGAGTGCGGCAGTTATCAGGTGAAGGGTACTTGAGGGCGGATTAATGTTGATCTCCTGCAGTAAGCTTACCAACAATGTGTCCAGGGTCTGCTCGTGACAGTAGCACAGTGGCTGCTGACAGGTAGGCAGGTCAGGTAGGTAGGTAGGTAGGTATGTGTGTGTGTGTGAGTCATCATCACACACAGATTTAGCCTCGCGTACCTGTAACGCGATACTTGTGATTGATAGTTGATATATACTTTTTTTTGTTGGTTTTATTTTTTCCCTACCAGGTTTTCAGCTAAGTTCATGAGGCAGCTAATTGTTTCGTGCGTGTCAGCGAGAGAATGTTGTTTGATTTAGTTATCACTGAATGTTTTTTTGGTTGTTGTTGGGTTTTTTTAGCGCTGCTAGTGATTGTTCGGTCTGAATTCCACTTGTATTAATAGTTGGTATGTCGTTATTTGACACCCTCTTAGGTTCTAAAAGTGGTTAGAGGATTGGGGTGTTTGTGTATTTATGTGCGAGTACGCGTGTACGCTTTTATATAAGCGTACGCGCGTACTCGCACACACACATGTCTGTAATGTATGCATGTGAGTGTAGGGGCGCACACGCGCGAGAGACACACACAGAGACAGAAAGATACATACAAAACAGAGAGAGAGAGAGAGAGAGAGAGAGAGAGAGAGAGAGAGAGAGAGAGAGAGAGGAGAGAGAGAATAAGAAAGAGAAGAGAGAGAGAGAGAGAGAGAGAGAGAGAGGAGAGAGAGAGAGAGAGAGAGAGTCAGAGAGGGAGAGAGCCAGAGAAAGAGAAAGAGAGTAAGAGAGTCAGAGAGAGAGACAGAGACATAAATACAAAGACAGACAGACAGACAGACAGACAGACAGACAGACAGACAGAGATAATGTGTTGACACTCTTGCTTGCTGTTTACGTAGGTAAACACACTATTTCTGCTATAACCTGCAATTCGATCAACCAAACCGTAACAACTCCAACTCCAATACTTCATTCAGTCTTTTAACAAAAAACACCAACCCACCTCCCGACACAATCAATTAAAGGATTAGAACTCCCCTATTCTGCCGCTCTTTAAGTCTTTCACCTTACCATACCAGTACCCACACAGTAAACACACACACACACGCACACTCCAGCCAAAACAGCCCTAAAAGCTGCGCAAACAAGCTCTCTTACAACAAGGTGGGTACGACGGCAGCGGCGGCAGATCAAGCATAAGGTAAGGGTCGATCGGTGGTCTAGAGGTAACACACCCGCCTCGAAAGCGAAATAACTCCGGGTTCGATCCCAGTTTGTCCCCCCCAAATCCCTTCTCCCCCTCCCCCAATCCAATAGACCTCGAGTGCTGGTCTTGTAGCTAATCTGTCGGATAAGACAATGAACCGAGGTCCCGAGTACAACACGCATATTATTAAAGAGCCCACGGCAAGAAGAGAGTTGTTCCTGGCAAAACAATTCTGTAAGGGGAAAAAATGTCCTCCCACCTCCCCCACTCATAAGAGAAACAAAGAACCTAAAAGAAAAACCAAAAGCTGGCGCTGCTCTTGTGGCGACGCGATCTCTCAGGGGAGAGCGCCCTGAATTTCACGCACAGAAATCTGCCGAGACTGAAAAGTGGTTAACAATACAATACCATACAATACAGTACATTAAGCCTTTCCAGCCTGTGCAGACCCCGCCACAATGGCCAACACACGCTGGCTTGGTTTCTTCAATGCCTGCTACCCTGGAAACTTCACCAAGGTGTCAGGGCAGGTAGCGAGCAAGGAGGAGGGAGGACCGTAACTGTGTGGTGTCCTTACAGTGTTACCTTGTCCTTAACTGGACTGAAGACGTTCGACTGCACGAACCCGGTCCAAACGTAGCTGGAAAGTGTTCTTGAACTGCTTAGCATATTGTTTTGCATCAACCTACATACATACATACATACATACATACATACATACATACATACATACATACATACATACATACATACATACATGCATGCATGCATACATACATGCATGCATGCATACATACATACATACATACATGCATACATACATACATACATACATACATACATACATACATACATGCATGCATACATACATACATACACACACATACAATCGTACATACGTACGTACGTACAAACTCGACCCAAAATAAGGACAATGAAAAGAAGTTAAACGAATAAAAACTCAATCGAGACTGCGAACGTACAACACAATCATACTCCCTAACTTTCCCGGGGAAAAAACCTGTTAATTTACTGATAATATCCACAATCACAGACACAAACAGGAATTGTCAGATGTGGAATCGTTTGTCTTGCGAATTGCAGTCTGTGGCATTGGCAGCCCACCTGGTGAAGGAGGAAAGGAGGTTAAGTTTCCACAAGAGGACTCCAGATAGGGGGAGAGGAGTCCTCATCTCCGATGCCTGTGCATGTTCACTTAACGACAACAAATCGTTTCACGACACAACAGCCGTACTAAGGCAGATGGTACATTTTCCCCAGCCCTGAAAAACACTGAAGAGACAGGGTGTCCAGGGTCACAAAGAACCCCCCTGTCTGCTTTGACCCTGGGGGCAGGAAATCTATCGTTAAACTTGAAGTGACGTGTAGTGAAAACTATCTTCCGAAGATCGGTCTGAGATAGGGACCTCTCTTCCCAGGTCCTTTTGGAGAGTTCTGTTTTGACAGCCCTTCTTCGTCTGCCTGTTTACCTGTCTGTCTGTTTGTTTGTTTGTTTGTCTCTAATAATGGAATAATCTCTCTCTCTCTCTCTCACGATGTTATACCTGATAAAGAAGACGGGAACTGGATGTAAAAAGCAACAACAACCCAACACATGAATGATCATTCATTATCCTCGAAAGAAAAGAACTTGATTTGATTTGATTCTCTCTTTCTCTTTCTCTCTCAAAGGGCACTGAACGACAGTTCAAAACCTTTCATCAGTGTCAAAGCATTTCACACCGTGGAGAAGGCTATTTATGCTGTTCTGCATGTGTGCTGGTGAAAGAGACTCGGAAAGCAAAGAGAGTGGGGGCAACACTGTGAGAACATTGTTGGCTGAGATTGATCTGCATGCGCTGGTTGAATGCCATTCCTTCCTACAGCAGTATGCGAGGCCTGCCATGTTGGGGTAGACGCCCGCCCCAAAGCATACACACAGAGACACACTCAGATGCGCGCACAGAGACAGACAGACACACACACAGACACACACATACAAAGACACACACAAACACTGTCCACACATACACAGCACAACACACACATTGTGCTCTCACACACAAAGACACACACAAACATTGTCCACACATACACAAACACAGCACAACACACACATTGTGCTCACACACACTGTGCTCTCTCTCTCTCTCTCTCTCTCTCTCTCTCTCTCTCTCTCTCTCTCTCTCTCTCTCTCTCACACACACACACACACACACACACACACACACACACTCTCTCTCTCTCTCTCTTCTCTCTCTCTCTCTCTCTCTCTCTCTCTCTCTCTCCCCTCACTACTTGGACTCCATTCCAATTTCTGTGACTGGAGTCAGAATGGCAGATGCTAACATTGTACTAAGATACTGTATACACTAGTACTGTAGATGCTAGATATAACGTGGTCAGCTTTATTCTCTCTGTCGTATGTTGTGGTTCACAGTCAGCATCCATTTCTATGACTTGCAAAACTGAAGACTGTACCATAATCTCAAAATAGTGAATGAAAAGAGAAGCGGAAAAAGAGAAGACGAAGACAGTCATTTATGAACAGATTTGTCATCGCTTTCTCACAGTCATGGTCAATGGTTAATAAGCTTTACAAATCAGTGAAGGCTGACAAAATGTACCCAACAATCCATTGACATCACACTAATGTCAGAATTGAAAACCGACTTTTATCATGAGCTCAAAAGATTCAGTTATTTCTTCTTCTTCTTCTTGTTCGTCGAACGCTAAGACAGCAACAATTGTGGTCTGTCATATGAGCGAATATGCGTTGCGATGCTTTTAAACGCCTGACAAGTTAGGCCCAATGCGTCCGAATTCGGCGCGGGAAATAATTATTATCTTTTAAGTCTTTCTGGAAGTAAAGCGGAAGAATGGACCAACAAGACAGAAAGTAGACAAGAAGGAGGTGACAGGAAGAAAATGGAAGAAGACAGAAACAAAGAGAGGGATAGAAAAGAGGGAATGCCTAGCACAGACTTCCCAGAAGGTGGGGATGCTATTTACACTAACAGGACCCCGGAATCATCACGGGGAAGACAGGAAGACAAACCTAATCTATTATAAGCCAATTTTTCAGCACTTCCCTAATTGATCGAACCATACGGAATAGACTTTACAAATCAGTGGAGGAAAAATACGCCCAACAAACCGTCAACACCAACACTATGACAGCACTCAAAACTATGTTGCTCTATACTCTCAGAAGACCACGTGAAAAAACAGAGAAGAAGGACAAGAGGACAGAGGCCTATCATTTATACACACAGACAGCACATCATTCTCTGACACAGTCAAATCATGGAGGAATAAAAATAAATATTACCAAACACCGAAGGAAGGTATGTACTCATATTACCACCGACACCACAAATCAACAATACGAGAGCGTTGAAAACCGAGTGTTTAAAACCACACGTCTGGAATTCCTCCTCGTAGACTTGCATAGGTTGAGACTCTTTCAATGGATTTAATGAAGTATGGAGTGCAGGAGACCGTGGTTTTTATATCATGCTCTTTCATCTTTGAAAGCTGGTTATAATATGCTCACCTGTCTTTAGGGTCAAGCACGCGTGACGGATTAAACGGTGTGTGACATGACAAAGTTCGGCTTGGATTTCAAATCCCTGTTGTTCTTTTGTTTTTTTTATAAAGTTAAAGAAGATAGCAAAACAAACCATCACGTGTGAAGATGCCAGGCGCGAGAGAGCGCGCGCACACACACACACACACACACAGACAGACACACAGACGCATGCACTCCCACAACCCCTGCCCCCAAACAGACAGACACACAGAGATAGACAGACACTCGCGCGCGCGCTCCCCCCACCCCCCTCCCCCTTCACCCCACTTGATTTCAAAGTTATTTTCCATCAAGTGCCCCTGACACTTTTAGTCCTTATCTGTCAAGTCACAAGAGGTCACACCTCAACTGTACCCTCCACCCCCCCCCCCCCAAAAAAAAAATAAAAAAATAAATCGTAAATTCCATTTCGACTCTGCAATATCATTACTGACTTGACAACAGACTGGCATTTCAGGGTCACAATCACTCTTTAAAAATATGTATAAAAGTTAGATCTTCAGACAAAATCTGGTTTTCCTTACAAAAAAGGGGAGGACTAGCTTAGTGGTTAGACCATCGGACTTGTTGCATGTGGTAATCTTGAGGCGCTGGTTCCAGTCTTTACAAAAAAGTATATGTTTTAGAATGGTTCCCCCGAGTTCATCTTTGGTCCCAGGCGTCAGTCTTTGTTTCCTCCGAGTTAACCTTTATTTATTTTATTTTATTCTTTTATACCGAGGATAATGGAATAAGCACTCTTGTGCTTTTTTTACATCCAAACCCCGTGTGTATGCGATTTTGTAAATTCTGTCATCTGTTCCCACCGGCACACAATGGCCTACTCTTCCGAAAAGCAGAACAGGATTTAACGTGTGCGTAATTTGTTCTGCATGCGTTCGCACACGGAGCTTCGGTTTATAGTCTCATCCGAAGAACTTTTGGGGAGAGTGGAGTCTGCACTGATGTTAACTCCAGGGAAAATATCCCCTTGAACAGGAATCGAACCCGGGTCGTCAGATTACGAGCGCAATGTTCTAACCACTAGGCTATCCTGTCCCCTGAGCTAATTTTTTGTTGTTGTTGGCATGTGTTACATTTTGTTCCCCTGAACTAGTCTTTGTTCTCTGAGTTAATCTTTGTTCTCCCGAGTTTATCTTTGTTTCCCATACTTAATCTGTGTTCCCCTGAAGTAATCTTTGTTCCCCTGAGTTAATTTTTGTTACACTGAACTAGTCTTTGTTCCCCTGAAGTAATATTTGTTCTCCATAGTTAATCTTTGTTCCCCTGAAGTAATCTTTGTTCTCCATAGTTAATCTTTGTTCCCCTGAAGCAATCTTTGTTCTCCATAGTTAATCTTTGTTCCCCTGAAGCAATCTTTGTTCTCCATAGTTAATCTTTGTTCCCCTGAAGCAATCTTTGTTCTCCATAATTAATCTTTGTTCCCCTGAAGCAATCTGTGTTCCCCTGAAGCAATCTTTGTTCTCCATAGTTAATCTTTGTTCCCCTGAAGCAATCTTTGTTCTCCATAGTTAATCTTTGTTCCCCTGAAGCAATCTTTGTTCTCCATAATTAATCTTTGTTCCCCTGAAGCAATCTGTGTTCCCCTGAAGCAATCTTTGTTCTCCATAGTTAATCTTTGTTCCCCTGAAGCAATCTTTGTTCTCCATAGTTAATCTTTGTTCCCCTGAAGCAATCTGTGTTCCCCTGAAGTAATCTTTGTTCTCCATAGTTAATCTTTGTTCCCCTGAAGCAATCTGTGTTCTCCATAGTTAATCTTTGTTCCCCTGAAGTAATCTTTGTTCTCCATAGTTAATCTTTGTTCCCCTGAAGCAATCTTTGTTCTCCATAGTTAATCTTTGTTCCCCTGAAGCAATCTTTGTTCTCCATAGTTAATCTTTGTTCCCCTGAAGCAATCTTTGTTCTCCATAGTTAATCTTTGTTCCCCTGAAGTAATCTTTGTTCTTCATAATTAATCTTTGTTCCCCCGAGTTCACCTTTGCTCCCCTCATCTCAAGTAATCTTTGTTCAGAATCTATTCCCCTACAAATCTTTCGGATGGGACTGTCAACCACAAAGAGCAATCAGCGATGATTTGGTTGAGTGAAAGGCATTAACGAAGAACGGCAACATCTGTCAATTCAATAATGTCACTGCCTCCAAACTGGCAGGGGCGACAACTCACGTCCCTGCCAACAGGACGCGCTGAAACTTTGCCATAGGCATTGCAAGTGTCACTTGAGGAATGTCTGTGCATAATTGGTATGTATGAAGAACAATGACTGCTCATTCGATGCGGTGTGTGCGCGCGCGCGCGTGTGTGTATGTGTGTGTGTGTGTACACATCCTGTTCGCTGTAATAGTCCATATGCAAAACCCAACGATGAAATTGGAATTGAATCAATGTACAGAATGATCTTGAAATTACTTTGAAGAAAAATCTCATTACCAGGAAACGAAACATTACATGCCTGTCCTGAATACACCCACATGTACGCACCTACGCACGCACGCACGCACACACACACACACACACACACACACACACACACACACACACACACACACAGAGTCTGGGAATTAGTCCGTGCAAACAGTTTATTCTGCAATAGTCATAATATATCATAGAACTCCTTTATATTTTCAGGACACTACCAAACACCTGGACTCAAACAACAACGGTGACAATTCTTGCCACACACAAAAACACACCACCATAATAATAATAATAATAATAATAATAATAATAATCATGTATGGAATTTATATAGCGCTGAATCTTGTAAAGCAACAAATCAAAGCGCTCACACAACTTTCTTCTTTTTTTTAACTCTTTTTTTTGCGTGTGTATGCGGTTTTTTTTTAAATTTTGTCATTTGTTCCCACCGGCACACAATGATCTACTCTTTCGAACAGCGGAACAGGATTTAACGTGCGCGCAAGTTGTTCTGCATGCGTTCGCACACGGGGCCTCGGTTTATAGTCTTTGACACATTCAGTTCGATTTTTTGGTCAAACTGGGAAGAAAGGGCGAGGCTGGGAATCGAACCCAGAACCTCACGGTTTACTTGTTGGCAGGCTAACGTCTTAACTATCCTGCCACCTTCCTTCACAATAATAAGGAGCAACAACAGCAAGAACAACACAACAACATTATCACCACCAGCATCTCTGTCAACAGCAAAACTCGCCACCACCACTATTTGTAAAAGTCGGGAAAACGACATGGAATTCCCCCCGTCATTGCCCTAAGGGCAAAGGGCAAAGGGCGGAGGGTGCGGATAAAGGGCGGTACAGGTACAGGTACAGGTAGTAGCCAAGGTGTCTATCGCTAATTGCGCAATGGCCTTCGCACTAAGCAGTTGACCTTCTTATACCTGTAAGTGTAAATACGACACAAACAGCCTTACCCGGCCTGTTGCAAAGCTTGGGGGGGCTCAACACCTCTCCCTGTTTGAATATTTATATCCAGTGGTGCTGTATGTCTGTCTTTCTTTTTTCTTTCTTTCTTTGTCTGTCTGTCTTTTCCTTTTCTTTTCTTTCTTTCTTTATGTCTTCGTTCGTTCCTTCCTTTCTTTCTCTCTCACTTTCTTCTTTCTTTCTTCATCTCACTCTTTAAAGGTAATTTTTCCCCCTTCTTCTCATTCTATATACAGGTACAGACTTTTCTTTCTTTCTTTTCTTTCTTTCTTCCCTCCTGCGTTGTTTCTTGTTGTTTTTGCTGCTGCTGCTGCTGCTGCTGCTGTTGTTGTTGTTGTTGTTGTTTGTTGTGTTGTTGTTGCTGTTTCTTCTTCTTCTTCTTCTTCTTCTTTTTCTTCTTCTCTCCTCCTCCTCCTTTACCTTTGCATTCTTGTTCTTCCTCTTTGTATTCTTCTTTTTGTTCTTCTTGCATTCTTGTTCTTGTCCTTCTTCTGTTCCTTTCTCCATACAGGAAAAAGACTAAACAAGCAGCTTTACCTGGAATGTAGCAAAGCTCTGAGCTGTAAACACCTCTCGCACTGCGGACATGTCCAGCCACGCTGTCTTTCTTTTATCGCTTCGTTTTTTTTTTTCTTTTCTTTCTTTCTTTCTTTCTTCTTCCTAGTTTTCCATCTTTCTTTCATTCAATCATTCTTTTTTCTTTCTTTCTTTTTTCTTCCTAGTTTTCTTTCTTTCTTTCTCTTCTTTCTTTTTTCATCATCATCATCATCATCATCATCATCATCATCATCATCATCGTCGTCGTCGTCGTCGAGGTCGTCGTCATCATCATCATCATCATCATCATCATCATCATCATCATCGTCGTCGTTGTCGTCGTCATCATCATCATCGTCATCATCACACAGGTAAAACAAAAAGACAAGCACCCTTACCTGGAAGCTCTGAGTTAAACACTTCTCGCAGTTTGAATACATCCAACGATGCTGTCCGTCTTTATTTATTTCTTCTCTTTTATACTCTATACGGGTAAAAGGTTTTCTTTCTTTCTTGCAGTCTCTTCTTCTTGTTGTTGCTCTTGTTCTTGTTCTTGTTCTTCTTCTTCCCTCTCTATACTTACTAAAACACTAAATACACTAAATATTGCAAGGTGATGCCTTCTTTTTTTCTATCAATTTTTTTTGCCCTTCTTATCTATCTTTTCTTCTTCTACGACATATTATATATATATATATATATATATATATATATATATATATATATAATATATATATATATAATATATATATATATATATCCATGTAAGAAATAAAGGGGCTAGGTGTGTGTGTATGTTTGTGTGTGTGCGTGCGTGCTCGCGCGCGTGTGTGTATGCGTGTGTGAGTGAGTGTACGTGTGTGTATATGTGTGTGCGTGATGTTGCGTGTGTGTATGTGTGTGCGCGTGCGTGCATGTGCGCGCCCACGGGTGTATTTGTGTGTATGACTATGAGAGAGACAGAGAGACAGACAGACAGAGACAGACAGACAGACTGAGAGTAGGCCATTTTGTGCCGGTGGGAACGGATGGCAAAATTTACAAAGCTGCATACACACGGGGACTGGATGAAAAAAAGCACATAGAGTGCTTATTCCATTATTCTCGAAATAAAATAATTTTAAAAAAAGACATACACACACAAAAACAGACAGACAATTACAGACAGACATACAGAGACATGTATTGATCTTTCTTGCCCCCCCCCCCCCCCCCCCACTTCCCAAACATCAAATATTCAAATCGAAACAGACAGGTTTACTGTCCTATTAATCCCAATAACCAATCTTTGCTGAAGTAGTGTGAACAAGACAAGTCACAAGTCACAAGGGATGTCGCCAACCACTGTCATGTCTGATGGACCTCTACAAGCACGTAGTCAAGTCAAGTCAAATTTTTATTTCCAGATGGTACATTGAATAAGCAATGCATTTGCTTTTTTAAAAATATTTTTTACGTACAACCGCTGTGCCAGGCAGAACCCGAAGACAGCACACGCAGTCACCGATAAACAAAAGAGAAGGGGGGCCAAACTTGTCTATATAAAAAACAAAGCCATACACAACATAAGAGAAGGAGTAACCTAAGAAAAAAGGCATTCTGTTTCCTTAAAATGACGACGCGGGGGTGTGGGGGAGGGGGGAATATGTATTTTCTGTCTCTATGACAGTTTCATATTTTTGTTTAGTCCTTCGGATGAGACTGTAAACCGAGGCCCCGTGTGTGACTGCACTGGATTCTTTGAATGAAAACTATAATCTCACAACTTAAATCAGATAAAAAAAATTCTGCTACCTAAATGAAAGAAACAAAATCAAGTTCATCCTCAAAGTCGGAATGCAGCCATTAAAAAATACATGGTCACAAATGCACAAATCTCACCATTGGTGAATCTGGGAGCTCTAGCCAAGGAGCGAGGCAAGTCAAGTTTTGTATGAAATATTGATGCAACTAGCTACCGGTGTTGTTTTAAAATGTGTTTCCTGGTAACAGCTTTTACAAAACTGCAAAACCTCAAAAACAACGGTTTGAGGCAGAAAAAACAACAACCCCAGGCCTACAAGTTCTTCCTTATTATGATAAAATACAAAAATACAGAGAGAGAGAGAGACAGAGACAGACAGACAGACAGACAGAGATACAAACAGACAGACAGACAGAGGGAGAGAAACTTCACGTCAGTAGTGAACCCCACCCAGCCATCCCCTCAACCTTCCCAACACACCCTTCAGAAGTGGATAACAAAAGCCATCAACTCCACAATGAAGCCTAGCCAAACACCAACCACAGCTTCCCACCCATCAAGGACCTCTAGCTCTTTCAGTCCACAAGTGCATTCTTTCCCTGACCACCACCACATCCAGCCATGAAGGCTTAGTAGGCCCACTATATGGTCACATTTCAAGCTGACCAGCTCAGCACCAATGACAAGCCGTGAAAGGCCAGTAGTTCCCCCACAACACAATACAGGTAATACCTTCCAAAATCTCCGTAAGAACTAAAGCAGTAACAGTAACATGCATTATGTCAAAGCGGAAATCGCCTTGTATTGTGCTGTATTGTAAGGTCAGGCAGGGGAGAGATAGCATTGGGTAGGTAGCTTATATATCTCGTTCAAAAAATCTTGCCCCCAGTACTTGGTACAATAACACCTAAGCTTAGGAGGAATTCCTCGTTTGAAGGCATACAAATTCTCAGCTGACAGCTCTGAGAACAGCCCTGCTGAAATGTAGTGGAAGCATCAGTTCTTTAAGGAATTAATCACGAAAGGATCACAACAAAACCTTGACACTGGAATGCTTTAGAAGTACAGTTTGGAAGATTGTAGGTTTTCCGCAACTTGTACTTATTTACATTCTTTTCGGGGCCTGCTTTGAAGACAAAAAATTCAGATGTTACATTTATAGGACTTTGTTAGGACAAGACTTGGATAATTTTATCACCGTTTTGTGTTTTTTTCTTTTAAACTGGTGCTTTCTGTTTTGTCGAAAGAAAAAGAAGGGGTTTCACCGACAGTCCCTGTTCAGACTGACGATAGATTGCTTTACAGTTTAATATCCATTGATACTAGTTTGCGTTACAGTATGATATCCATATTCAATTTTTCGTTAAACATTTGAATTATTGGAAGTGACAACAGTAGAATGAATTTCCTGGAATAAAAACCGGTCTGCATCTTTTCTATGTAAAGATAGTCTAGTACTAAGAGTCCAATGTGTTTGCCTTTTCCCTCTCGACAATAGAAGCAGTTATTGATATAAGCTCCAATAAATGTGTACTGAAAATGGGAACAAACATTGCCCACAAAAGAACTATACTCACTATTCCAAAAATAAAAATAATGCCCCATAAGTGATTTCAATTTCAGTAACCTGAATTTGGCTTTATGTCGAGCAAAAACAGACGACCGACTGTTATTCCTTTACGTTACCTGTTTATAACGATTTAATGCATACTCTGCTTATCAAGATTCAACATCTTCAAGCTTAGTTGTTTTTCAACGCCTTGGCAGATGTAACTTTTGACCATATACAGCGATAAGTCCTGAGGCAAGCGTTACACACTGAATGATGCTATCAGGGTTTTGTGATAGAGTTCCCAGGAAGTTTTCAAAATCAGACATTGCTGTTATAACCCTAAAAATCGCACAATATTCAAGCAGCATCTTGGTTACTCCATTAATAACATAAAAGAGATACACGCCGAATATATCACTAATAAGTTTATTACAGAATAAATAATCTGAAATCTACATGTGTTGAAGATCACAGTTTCTACATTTAAATAATTTATATTTAATCAGCCGATTCATGCTACCGGTCTTAACACGAGAGAAAGAAAGAAAGAAAGAAGAGAGAGAAGAGAGAGAGAGAGAGAGAGAGAGAGAGAGAGAGAGAGAGAGAGAGAGAGAGAGAGAGAGAGAGCATGCGAATGGTTTATTCAAATTGCCTTGGCCACATTTGAAGTGGAAAACACAAAGCACACATTATCATACACGCAATACAATAGAATCAATTAATTCACAAAACATATTTGCAAACAAGATGATGTCTTAAGAGTTAATAAGGGTATCCTGCAGTTTAAATGCTTTAGATAGAAAAAGAGCTAAACGTTTTGTATTAATTTCATTTCCAGACATAATGAGCATAATTAACATATGGAGTCATAGTTGACGTAAGAACCTTTGAGATATAAACTTCCGCAAGAGTGATACAGAGAGACCGAGACACAGAGAGAGAGAGACAGACAGACAGACAGACAGACAGAGACAGAGGCAGACAGAGAGAGATACAGTCAGACAGACAGAAACACACACACACACTCACACACACAGAATGAACACCGTCACCAACATTACAGTCTTCTCTTTCTTGTGTGTGTGTGTATTGATTGGGGGCTTGCACTGATTTTGAGCACACTGGTCTTTCTTTGTTCTTGGTATCAGTCAATCTTGTCCTCCTTTAACGACAGACCAAACCTTCGTGCCGATATCAAATTAGCTCGAGCTGCCTCAGAACAAAGCAGGTTCTGTGTGTTTTTCTTGCTGAACTCTGTAAGTACTGCCACTTCACAGTAAGCCAAGGCGTACGTACAGCCTTCGTCTCTAACAGTACTGTTCCCGTGCAGTTCGAGCTGTAACAAGGCTTCATGCTTGTTCCGTCTAGCTCTTACTTCAAACAAACAATTCTGAAGAAACTAACCTGCATGACAGATCCTTACTGTTATTCTGAGCTTTATTTTGTTTCTTGGCTATTGACGAAATATGGTTCATACTGGAATCAATAGCATGTTTTATTTTCCATTGTAGACAACAGAATGTTCATCAGTTATCTAATCCAGTCCTGACTTATTACCTGTCTCACCTGTCGGCCAAATTGGGTTAAGCATTGACTGCCGAACTCCATGGCACTATCAGACTTGTTCCAAAGGGCTCGGTCTTAACTCTTTGTGAATAAATTCTTCAATAAGTAAACCAAGTTATTTTCCATGCATGAATACTGAATTTTGAATGTGTAAATATCTATTAATTGTAACTGGCTGCATGTAAAAGACTAGGATGAATGATTGCGCTTTGATTTGTTTTTTTTTGCAAGATATAGCGCTGTATAAATTCCATGTATTATTATTATGTATGAGACTAGAGGTCTGCCACTCTTTCTTTCCCCCTCTGCTTTTCCTGCCAAACTGGCTGTTGCAAGGTCTGTATTCTTCTGTCCGTGTACACATGCCGGTGTATTTCAGATTTCAGTTATTAATGTCTGTTAAAGATTTTCTGATGCTGTCAAGTTCTTCCAAAACACCCACGCCTACTGTGGTTGAGCTTCTAATGTTCTGAGATCAA
This sequence comes from Rapana venosa, assembly GCA_028751875.1. Taxonomy (NCBI): domain Eukaryota; kingdom Metazoa; phylum Mollusca; class Gastropoda; order Neogastropoda; family Muricidae; genus Rapana; species Rapana venosa. The sequence goes on from CM054144.1 coordinate 52,271,804, forward strand.
TTAATTAATTGATGTTTACAGCCAAGCCAACAGCAAAGGTCAAATTAAGGCTGAAGTCCACAGCATCTTCACATACTTTATATCATAAAAGACCATTAGACAAAAACAACATTTTGGCAACAGAATGCTGCAAAACTTCATTTTGGTTCCTCGGCTAGAGCTCCGAGGTTCACCAATGGTGAGAGCTTTGCGTACGCGACCGTCCGTTTTCCCCCCACCATTAAGGTAGCCGTATTTTGACTTCGGGTACAGATTTTACCTAATACTCTACCCAGTTCTTGATTAAACCATTGACGCTGGGGGCAACAGCAGAGTGAGAGGCTGTATGACCAGTGGCTTTCCCACTCATGGAATTCTACTTTACAAATTAGTCTTTAGTGATCGACTATGACTCTCTGACTAGGAGGCTTGACTTGCACAGTCCTTATGTGCTGCAGCCCTGGGGGCTGGTTGGCCTTTGGAGAACATCTCCAACGATGACTGTCCTTATGCCCACTTGGCCGAGAGAGTGGGGATGTACTGTGGGCAAGGCATCTCCACTATAATCAAATTTCTGCCCAGTTTCCAAAACAGCAGCTTCCTCCTCTGCTGTTTTGGAGGTCATCGTCGGACACGACGGACAAACATACATACCCAGTCGAAAGAATCGAAAAATCCATCCAAACCATCAAACTTATCACAATCCCATAGATTATCTCTTCTATGGAAATGAAAATCTTTCAAGTTACACAACTAACTTTTGTGGCGATCAGTCAACCTTACGATCTACTGCCTCTCCCAGCTAGGCGAATGAAGATGAAGTGAGGTGAGGTGACAAGATGCAGGAAAAAAGGACAACAGGTACTCTGTCACACGGCACGCACATCCCTCCCTCCCTTGCTGACATCATGGGAAATTCCACACCTACAGGTTAATCTCTCTGAGCTCGACTTCCAACACATCCCCCCCCCAAAAAAAAAAACCCACAAAAAACCCCCAGATGTCCAATTGAGAGAGAGAGAGAGAGAGAGAGAGAGAGAGAGAGAGAGAGAGAGGGAGGGAGAGAGGGAGGGAGGGAGGGAGGGAGGGAGAGAGACAGACAGACAGACAGACAGAGACAGAGAGAATGGGGGAGGGGGGGGGAGGGGCGCCAGGAGAGAATAGGGGGGGAATACAGACAATTCAGGTGACAATAGAATGAGCACGTCAGTTGACAAGGCGAGCAAATTTGCAAAAAGCTTAAATAAAATTTTAAAACATAGCAACAAAAGCAAGCGCACCAAACTGCAACTGTTTGGTAAAATTATATTTGCACACTCAGTATTATGATATCATAATATTACTCAGTGCAAAATGTTATTATTATAATCATATATAAGAAAAACCAACTCACACACATACAGAGAGAGAAACAGAGACAGAGAGAGACAGACAGAGCGACAGTCAGTCAGACAGACAGAAAGACACAGAAAGAGACACACAAAAAGGCAGGCAAAGACAAAGAGACAGACACGCAGGCAGAATTCATGGCCTGCATTTAGCAATCCTGAAAAACACACATAATTAATGCACCCATCAACACACTATAAGCTGCCAACTTGTGTCTGATGCTATACACCGAAATGCTTCACGTTGTCATTGTTTCAGTACTGTATAAATGCTGTTGAAACTAAGCACATGGCGAGGTATTTGAAAGCTGTGGTACAGGCAAGCTCTCATCCAGTGTGTACTCTCACTGTGATTCCCAGGTGTGATGAGGGTGAGATAGAGTGCGTACTCCGGGTGACCCCCCAGCCTGCTTAAAGCTGGGGAACGCCCAACAATAACAGCGAACCAAATACAAAGGCAGATACAGGCAGACAGACAGACATGCAGACAGACATGCAGACAGACAGACAGACAGACACACACACACGCTTTTCGAAAGAGTAGGCTATAGCGTGCCAGTGGGAACAAATGGCAAAATTTACAAAACCGCATACATTCGGGGACTTGCTGTAAAAAACCATGAATGCTTATTCCATTATCCTCGATATAAAAGAATAAATAAAATTAAACACACACAACACACTTCCTTCTCCCCCAAAAAAACAACAACAACACACACTCCTTCTCCCCCCCCCCCCCCCCCCCCCCCACACACACACACACACATACTGTCAAGTCCACAATTAGACCTTAAACATACACCAGAATCGCAACATTAATGGGAAAGGGGGAAGGAGTATGGAAAAAGGGTACTAAAAAACCAAACCGACAGAAAAAGGATGGAGGGGGGGGGGGGTGGAGGGGAGGAGGGAGGAGGAGAGGAACAGGGATACACACACACACACCTAATAACTAGGACAGGCAAGACAGAGAGCGGACACAGATGAAGCGGCACCAGTCACGCGTGACTCTCTCTATCAGACAGCAGTGGGAATTACACCCAACAACCTCACTCCACCTGCCTCACCACCACCACAACAAACACCAACACGGGGGACCACGGTCAAAGTCAAATGATTACCTGAAAAGGTAGGTAGGTGTACTCCCGCGTGTGGACGTATTTTATGTTAGTAAGCACACACGCAAGCATGAGAGTAGGTGTATTATAGTTTTGCAAACAAGTATGTGTGTATGAGTGGATGTGTGGATGTATGGATGTACGTATGTGTGTGTGTGTATGTATGTATGTATGTACGTACGTATGTATGTACGTACGTATGTATGTATGTATGTATGTATGTATGTATGTATGTATGTATGAATATGTATGTATGTAATTATGTATGTACATGTATATACGTATATGTATGTATGTATGTATGTATGTATGTATGTATGTATGTATGTATGTATGTATTATGTGTGTGTATGTATTATGTATGTATATGTGTGTGTATTATGTATGTATGTATGTATGTATGTATGTATGTATGTATACATGTATGTGTGTATGTATATGTATGTATGTATACATGTATGTGTGTATGTGTGTATGGATGGATGGATGAATGTATGTATGTATGTATGTATGTATTTATGGATGTATGAATATGTCTGGATGTATGAATGTCTGTCTGTATGTACTGATGTATGTGTTTGTACGCACATATCTCTTTCTTCTCTCACACACACAAACACAGAGGGAGAGACACATAGAGAGAAAGAGACAGAGACAGAAACAGAGAGGAAGGATACAGAAGGGCGGAAGACGACAGAAGAAGAGAGGAGGAAAGGAGAGATGGAGTAAATTTTTCTTTCTTATTCCCGTTCGCTTCTGTTTGTCTTTTGATGGTCTAATGACCACTGTCCTTTGAAGCTGTAGTGACCACTCACAATGCGGAACAACTTCAGGGGGGGGGGAGGGGGATACGGTTCAGCGTGTTTTCTTTGAAGACTCTCTGTCCAGTCAATCTTGGATTGTATTTACAATGCGTTCACCTTTAATTTTAGTCAAATAACTACACTTCTTCATTAATGTTCGTTTTATGCTCCTTCAGAGGACAGTGGAACGCGTCTTGGGTAGTTGATGGGCAAAATAATCACTTCAGACAAGAACCACAGTTAACAAACAATTCCTACTCTGCGTCCGGGGTTAGTTAGTTTGTCTGTCAGTTCATCTGTTTTTGCTCGTTTGCTGATGTATGTGTTTAGGTGTTTTGTTTTGTCGGTTGTGCTTGTTTCTTTGTAGGTGTGTTTTTGTTTGATTGTTTTGACTATGGGAGGGTTTGGTTTTATATATTTTGGACTCTCTATCTCTCTCTCTCTCTCCTCCTCCTCCTACTTTTCTTCCTCCTCCCCCTCCTCCTTCTCTTCCTCCCCCTCCTTTCTTTCAGAAGGACGAGGACAGCTGGCCAGAGTGGGTAGGAGATGGCCGAGTCATGGCTGAGCGATTAAACGAGGGATTACACCCAACAACCTCACGACGTGAACCTGAATAGCCAAGCAGCCATCATCACACCCCTCCCTCCTGCATGCAGTGTACCGCCTGCACCCCCCACCTCCTCTCTCTACCCCTCCCCCCCTATCCCCCTCTCCCTACCTGGCCAGCCGTTTATAGCATCCATAATCCCTGCACTGCAGGCCTGTGAGACCGCTAGCTGTGTGCATGGCTAATGTGGTTGGTGATGGGAGCGGGCCGGGACGGAAGCTTTTCCTTTTTGTGTTTTTTTTAATTGAAATC
>CM054144.1:52280950-52290950 GCA_028751875.1 Rapana venosa
GTCAGGTCCAGCACATCCGAATTCGGCCTGGAAGACAATATCTCTTTACTACTCTTTCTGGAAAAACGGCAGGACAATGGACCAAGAAGGCAGAAAATAGACAAGGAGGAGGTGACAGGAAGAAAAGGAATAAGGCAGAAATAAAGAGAGGGATAGAAAAGAGGTCGAGGGAATGGATGCCTAGCACAGAATTTTCAGAAGGCAGGGATGCTATTTATACTGACAGGCCCCCAGCATCCCCGCAGAGGATGAAATAATCTAATTCTCACCAATGGCAATTTCACATTGATATAATTACACACACAGTACCAATCCACACAAACTCCACATAACTTGTTTTTCGTTTCATCGCATATTTCTTGCACACATGGGTCAAATTGTACTTTCTTTAGGAATTTTCTGTCTTTTCTGCGCTTGCACACACACACACGTACACACACAGATATACAACACATACATACATGCATGCATGCACGCACGCACACACTTATACATACATATATACGCATGAAATAACAGACAAGCACACACACACACACACGCACGCACACAACACACGCACACAACACACCCACACCCACGCCCACACACGCACCTGTCCTACATTTCAAAACTGCAGTCAAGGTTAAAAAGGAAAAGGAAAGAAAACCCGACTGTAAGTACTGGCCATCAGGTGAGAGAGAGAGAGAGAGAGAGAGAGAGAGAGAGAGAGAGAGAGAGAAGGAGAGAGAGAGGGAGAGAGAGAGAGAGAGAGAGAGAGAGAGAGAGAGAGTGAGAGAGAGAGAGAGCGAGAGAAAGAGAGCGAGAGAGAGAGCGAGAGAGAGCGAGAGAGAGAGTGAGCGAGAGACAGAGAGAGCGAGAGAGAGAGAGAGAGAGAGAGAGACAGAGAGAGAGAGAGACAGAGAGAGGAGGAGGAGGGAGGGAAGGAAGGAGAGTGAAAGACAGAGTCGAGACAGAGAGAGAGAGAAACAGACAGGCAGGTAGGAAGACAGAAACAGAGACAGAGAGTCAGAAACACAGAGTCAGACACACAGAAAGAGAAACAGGGAGACAGAATCAAACAGACGGATTCAAAAACCAGAAAAGAAAACTTACACAGACAAACAGACCAACTCACACTGACAGCAAAACTGACATGCAGAACCAAGAGAGAAAGACGGAAACAGACAGACAGACAGACAAACAGACGGACGGACGGGGAGTAATGGGCGTGTCGTAGTGAAGCTATCCAAAATGATCAGGGCCGTGATAGATAGTGATGCACATGTTGCACCGCCTCTTTACCTCCTAGATAGACAGAAATATAGACAGACAGATAGCCTTTCATGTCTTATCCGTTTTCTCAGAAAACATCCTGTTGCGGATAACGAATCAGAAGAGAAAAAAAAGTGTCTCGACCGTTTAAAACTTCATAAACCTTAAAAATGTATTCAAGTTTGCATTTTAAAAAAGCACCCGAGGATACACATACATAAACACACATGCACACATGCACACATGCACACACACACACACACACACACACACACACACACACACACACACACACACACACACACACATATGGGACATTTGTTATAGTTTCATTAACGTTAATCACTTTTTATGTTTTTGTTTCGGTTTAAAAAAAAATTTTATTGTATCTTTTGCTTTGTGCGGTTTCTTTTCATGATTAGACTACTTTCCCCCCCTCGCATTTTTCAGTAGGGCCTCCACCACCACCTCAATTCTCATACACCCCTTGTATATAGGTGTTTTTTTTTCTCATCTAATATCACTGAGAGTGAACAGACGTAAATTCGAAGACAACAACAACAACACACACACACATGGATATGCGTATGCACGCATTACTTATACGCGCGCATGCACATACACGCACGCACGCACACGTACGCACACACACACAAACACAAGCAAATACAAACAACATACAATACACACAAGCAAATACAAACAACATACAATACACACACGCACACGACACGCACGCACTGTCGACTGCACGCACACACAGACTGGCACACGCAAATGCAAACAACACATATACCCACACCTACACGCACACACACACACACACACACACACACACACACACACACACACACACACACACGCATGCGCGCGCGCAGACAAGACTAACAAGACAGATACACACACACACACACACACACACACACACACACACACACACACACACACACACAAACACACACACACGTGAGCAAGCTCGTGAGCGCCCATGCCTGTGTGCTCGTGGACACACATGCACGTGCGCGCACACACACACATACACGAGTGCGCACGCACACACACAAACTTTGATAGGAATACGAGACCTATCTGCAAGCCTGTTAGGGACGACAAAGTAGTCCTTTACAGATCGGACTAAGCCAAACCACATCTTAACCGGATGACAAGAAAGTCGATAGGACAACGAGGAAGAGAGCTTACATACAAAAGGCATACCTAATGGGGATCTACTTCAGCTGTACATGCACGCGCATGGAAACTATTTGCATAGTTCAGATGTGTAGCTTTCTTTACAGAACGAACAGTTGGTGTTTTTTCTTCGATCCAGAAGTTAAAGTAGATTTCTCTGTTTATTTATCAAGATAATGAAGTATTGGTGTTGATACTAGAAATCGGCTGCCTTAATGGCAGATAAAAACGGCCGCATACGCAAAATCTCACCATTGGTCAACCTCGGAGTTCAAGAAAAGGTCATAAAAAAGGTAAAGGTATTTCCATGACCTATGCGGTCGCTGGGGAGTGAGATGTCAGAGACCTCAACTTCTCCAGGGGCCAGCATATTGAGGGCGGCGCCCATCTCCTCTCCCTCGCTGCTTTACCTTCCCTGATCCGAAAGAGGGCAGGTACCCATTTACAGCTGGGCGAAATGGGGGACTGTACTGAAGCCAAGGCGCGAAAACGGTCAGCCATCCCCTTGGTAACCACGCTCGATGCTGCTTAAGCTTGGCTTGGTGAAAGCGAGTGCTCTGACCACTGAGCTATCCCGTCCCCCTTGCGAAGAACACGAAGAATAAAATACTAGTTTTTACGGGCTTTGTTTTTCCTTTAAGAGATTGTTTTCATTTTTGTCAACCGAACGGATTTTGTGCAATGTAACATTAAAGTATGTTGCATGCTGTTTACACCTTGTAGAAATGAAGCTGTGCAACACACGTACCTTTCCGGCAGTTTGCAGTAGTAGGAGATGTAATAGCGGCCAGAAGACTTTTTGTGCGTGTCCATTGTGTAGGCAGATGCTCCGTGTTGCACAGTATCCACACACAAAATGCCAGCATTTGCTAGTCTTTATCAAAACATCACTTTGGTCATGACGGCTCCATCTTTTCTTGTCAGACGACAGAAAACCACACTCACAAATTTTGGTCTTTTGTTGTTCTGAAAGTAATTCTGTCAGCCCCGATCATAATGTTGTCTTCACTAGGGCAGCTACACATGTGTATATGTAGCTATGACTTGACTTGACTAAAATTAATGTGTCACTCTGGAGATTCTTTTAAAAAGAAAGTGGCAAAGTCCACGATTCAATTTACAGGTTCCATGTTTATCCTCTGATATAGACATCACAATTACACACAAATCACATCACATATTACATCACAAAGGCGCCAACAATCAAGTAAAGTTCTAAAATCGGCTCTAAAAAAGCGAATCCCGGTAACTAAACCGATTATGCACAAATATTTCCAACATTTCGCACAGCTCGCTAGCATCCGAAACACTAGTGAGTACAAGGCCCAAAAACTTGTTGCACACCAAACACACAAAACTAGCTGCAGCACACCATCGACCAGCAAATCCACACAAAGTTTCCCTATTCCTGGGCTGCCACTTTTCACCAGTCACAACAAAGAGCCGGTTTTCACGGTGTACCATCTTTTGGGCCAATGTTTGGGTATCCGCATTCCGTTTTTTCACTGCCAGAGAAGCTCGTGTGTGGTTTCCCCAAGCCATGGAATGCTGGCATGGGGTAAATAATCTTAATCGTGCGTACGTGGTAGATTGAATGAAGAGGAGTCCATGTTTTAGAGGTTTATAATGCGCTGATATCCCTAGTCGGTAAGATCTCTCTACAATGTCGAGACTCACGTCTTACACGCCACACAAATTGGGAACGTAAACTCTGACGTTCTATTTACGATATATATTTTTTTACGCCCGTTATATCAGACACCTGTTGATCCCCAAGGGATGCAAACTGCCAATACGAAACGGGAGTTCTTTTTACACTTACCAGCACCGCTGTTTTCAAGACAGTGATGGTATTTTGTGGTATAGGTTCCTGGTGTTCCAATATACAACTTTTGTCCCTTCTTATTGCTTTGAAACCAGGTCTTAATGCTATGTGTTCACCATCTAGCTTTTGCCGAGACACCCCCTCCCCGCCCCCACTCTCTCTCTCTCTCTCTCTCTCTCTCCTCTCTCTCTCTCTCTCTCCTCTCTCTCTCCTCTCTCTCTCTCTCTCTCTCTCTCTCTCTCCTGGAGTCTATGCACAATCGTAACATTAAGATTTTGCAACACTACGTTTAAAAATGCTTCCTCACCATTAAAGGCTTATTGTTACAAGATGCACGTGCTCATCCACATTCACTTACAATAAAACACTGTTCCTTCTCGGTCTCTCTTAGCTGAAAACACAGCTATGAATTTGTTTCAATTACTGCAAGTGACACAGTACAAAAAATCCACACATCACCACCTAAAGAATGCTACCTCATGACACACACACACACACCTCGTTAAAAATATCCCCTCATGTCGAACGCAACACCTGGTAATAATCACTTCCTCCCGTCCTTGCTTTCACTTACACACACACACACACACACACACACAGAGCAATACCCTTAACTACTAACACACATGGCACCAACACCTTCACAATTCTGACATCTCCTCTCTGTCTCTGACAGGCAGTGACTGAGTGATCTGTTTCCTCGACACCATTCTATTCCAGTAGCAGGAAAAGAGCTAGTCCAGCGATGCCAGAGGAATTCACACCTCCCCTACCTCTCTCTCTGTACTGTGCCGTACTGCTCGCGGCTGGCTGGTTGGTTGGTTGGTTACCTGGTTCCTGGTTTCACCTGACAGGATATAGCCTAGCCTGGCGCGGGCCGACTATCTTCATTCATTACCGCCAGCCTTCATCCCGCTTAGCTTGCATGCTCCCTGCCCTTCGCTCCTTCTCAACTGTAAACCATCCTCACCTATCTCTCCCCCCCCCCCCCCCCCCCACCCCTCCTTCCCGGCGCGCTGATTGCACTCTGCGCATTAGAGGAATCTTCTTCACCTCTTAGCTTTATATACCTCTCTGCTAAAACAAACATAAAAAAGTATTCTCTACGTTTTTCCCCTCTCGGTTTCTAAAACTAACGTCAGCTTTTTAATTCTCAACGCTACAACAAAATACACTTTAAACCGTTTCTTGTCATTCATGAAACCACTATAAACTTCTTTTGTATATTCTCTCAGCACTATATAAAAAAAAAACCCTCAGTTTCAACTCTTTCTCTCAAATCCTGAAACTAACATATGGGGGAAAAAGCCCCAACCCAGTTGAAACCTTTATGTCCAATCCAGAAAATAACCTCGTCCTTTTTATCCATCAACACAGCTAGACCAAAAAAATACCACTTTTTTCTCCACAATACTTCTGTTTCTTATTCCTGGACCAAAAATTGAGCTGATCTGGTCACTCAGTGTCTTTCGCCTCAGTGGCACGGCATGCAGACAAGCGTAAAGAGAAAGTGTGACTAGAACAGCAGTCTGATGTAGCACACTTCCCGGCAGACTGGCTTTGATGTGAGGAGCGAACAGTCAAGAGGCTAGTTGCCTGTACAAAAGGTTACAAAACGCCGTATGTGTCGCGCTTTCCAAGGAAACGCGCCTTTAGCCATTCTTGCCCCTGAAGCGGTTTGTACCGGAAGTTAACGTACCCCAGGGCGCACACACTTCACTTCTGGCGCTTCAGGTAGCGACACTGACTTTGTAGTCTACTGACAGATGGAGCTGGCTTTGATTCAATAACAGATAAAGAAACGCAATGTTCTTTTTTCATTCCTTAGCGAGAGCTCCAATGTCAGATTTTGCATATGCAACCGTTTTGGCCCACCATGAAGGTAACCGCATTCCGACTTTAGGGATGTGTGCTGGGTATGTCTGCGTTTCCGTGACCTACTGAACTCTGACACGAATTACAGGATCTTTAACGTGCGCATTAATTTTTTAAATCTTCTGCATGTGTATAGATACGAAGGGAATTAAGGCACTGACAAGTCTGCACTTGAAGTTGACCCGAGGGATCTTAAAAAACCCCAACCCTTAATTCACCAGATGCCACCGAGATTCGAACCCACGACTTCATGGGTCCATGGAAATGCAAACAGTCTTAACCACTCGGCTACAGCGTCCATCAAAACAGAAACTAAATCCTCTTGCAAGGTAAGCTCACCGTCACCGATCTCTCAGATTCCGAATCCTTTGGGGCGCCTCCGAAGCTTTGTCAACCACCTTTCTCCAGCCCTCTCGTCTCTCAGCCGCCCTCAGGGTGTCTCTCAGCTCCATGTCTGTCCACTCTCGAATGTTGTCCTCCCATCTCTTCCTGTCTGCCTCTTCTTCTTCCTCCCCTCACTGTGCCTTGTAGGATTGTTTTAGCAAGACCAGAGGAGCGTGTGACATGACCAAACCACTTCAGTTTTCGCTGTCTGACGAGTGTTTGAAGGTCAGTATAGGGCCCGATTCCATTGCGGATTGAAATGATGAGATTGAAAGAAGGAAGAAGAAAAATAAAAATCAACAACAACATTAACAGCAGTACATTACAGTGATTGACAAGCAGGCCACGAGCAGACAATTAAATTACTACTCTTCTACTGTGCGTGATTGAAACAACATTTTAAAGGAGCGTGCATGTCAAACGAAGGCCACTATCTTTGATTGTCCACAGTTATATCGATTCACTATGAAGGGGATGTGCATCATCCGTTTTGCTTTAGCACGTGCCATTTAAAGTGATCGAATCGATCAGTGTCGGTAGTGTCGTCATTGTATCTGTTGAAATTAATGGTAAGCAGTTACTATTTGGTGTCAAGAGCGGGGTTGATTTGTATTTCTCCTGGTGAAACAAACAATCCCTTTTTCCAGTAATCTATCGTGAGCACATACAACTTTCAACAATCATATGGAACATAAATACACAAGAATTTTTCTCTCTCACACACACAAGACACACACACACAAGACACACACACACACACACACACCAACACGACACACTAACACACACACACACACACATTAACAGCACACACCCACACACCAATAACACACACACACACGCACGCACGCACACACACACACACACACACTATAGCACACACCCACACACCAATAATACACACACGCACGTACATTGAATGTCAAAGTCTTTTGGATGAGACTATAAACCGAGGCCCCGTGTTCGAACGCATGCAGAACATCTTGCGCACACGTTAAATCCTGTTCCGCTTTTCGGAAGAGTAGGCCATTGTGTGCCGGTGGAAGCAGATGACAAAATTTACAAAATCGCATACACACGGGGACAGGATGTAAAAAGCACATGAGTGCTTATTCCATTATCCTCGACATAAACGAATAAATAAATAAACACTATACGTGTCGTCTATGGCCAGTCTTACATCCTACTACACAAAACAACGACTATAGTTGCAGTCAACGTAACTAGCCTCAGAAAATTATTTCGGGGTCGGGGGTGAGGGGAAGGGAGGAGGGGGTGGGGGCACGGGGTTGGGGGAGAGAGCCGAGGCTGTACAGAGGGTAGTAATGCTGTACACATAATGGGCTGTCATCTGTCAGTCACTTTGTTCTTTTCCCATCCGTCCATCCATCACTGTACTGTACTGTTGTTGTTGTTGGGTTGGGAAACAGAAGTTTCTTCCTTCTTTCAATCCCATCCCAAAACATTACGTCTGAGGAAAACAAACGTTATAAGACAGGGAAACAAAGTGTGAAAGTAACGGGAGTGCTGGGAGGAGAAGGGAGAGGGAGAGGGAGAGAGGGAGAGAGGGAGAGAGAGAGAGAGAGAGAGAGAGAGAGAGAGAGAGAGAGAGAGAGAGAGAGAGAGAGAGAGCGAGAGAGGGGGTCGGGGGTGGGTGTCAGCTGACAGAGAAAGGAGTAGGGAAAATGAAAAGGGACAAATGGGGAAATGAAAGGGTGAGAGGAGGGAGGGAGGGAGGGGGAGGGAGAGGGAGGGAGGAGAGAGAGAGAGAGAGAGAGAGAGAGAGAGAGAGAGAGAGAGAGAGAGAGAGAGAGAGAGAGAGAGCGAGAGAGAGAGAGAGAGAGAGAGAGAGAGAGAGAGAGGAGTATCCAGCAAATGAATTAAAACAGATGAATGGATTAACTCTCTACATAACGTTGTAGTGTGTGTGTGTGTGTGTGTGTGTGTGTGTGTGTGTGTGTGTGTGTGTGTGTGTGTGTGTGTGTGTGTGTGAGTGTGTGTGCGTGTGTGTATGTGTGAGAGTGTGTGTGATTGTGTGTGTGTGTGTGTGTGTGTGTGTGTGTGTGTGTGTGTGTGTGTGTGTGTGAGTGTGTGTGTGTACGTGTGTACGTGTTAAACCCGTCTCATCGGAGTTTTTTTAATGTTGTGTTTGGATTTTCTCTCCAATATTTAAATTTTCCCCAGTCATCGACTAAATCATAATTATAGTTACTTAAACACGCGCACACAAACGCAAATACTACCAATGCATTTTTGCAAACACGTTTACATGATTATGTGCACAAAGGTGAGCATAAAAACAGCTGCTATCATCTAATAGTTTATAACCAACGTGCTGCTGGAATGTAACATTAAAAACGCATAATATGACTTTTTGTATTTTGATTGTGTATTTCTCGCCTTGTAATGATTCATGTTGCATGAATATAACGGACAACAATAGTTACTATCTGAGCGTTTGACGAAGAAGAAGAAGAAGAAGAAGAAGAAGAAGAAGAAGAAGAAGAAGAAGAAGAAGAAGAAGAAGAAGAAGAAGAGGAGGAAGAAGAAGAACAAGAACAAGAAGAAGAAAAAGAAGAAGAAAAAGAAGAATGATGAAGAAAGAAGAAAGAAGAAGAAGAAGAAGAAGAAGAAAGAAGAAGAAAGAAGAAGAAGAAGAAGAAGAAAGAAAAAGAAGAAAGAAGGAAAAGGAGAAGACAAAGAAGAAGAATAGACGATATCGTGTGATAATTATGCTTCTCCTGCCTCTCCTTCATTCTTCAAATAAAGATCTCTCTCTCTCTCTGTCCCCCCCCCCCCCCCCCTTTTCAAGCAGCTGTCTGGTTGGTTATCTGATTCTTATGTTCGATAGTTTCAGCTGACAGCATAGAGCAGTGATATTGGAGCAGACTGTCTCCATCCATTACCGCCACCTCTCATTCACTAAACCGCCATTCATTCCACACACACGCTCACACGCAGAGACACACGCACAGAGTCACACACACACAACACGCACAGAGTTACACGCACACAGACACACACAGAGACACACACACACACACACACACACAGTCACATACCTCTACAAAACCCAACTTCATCTTCATATACCTTCTTCCACTCCCTTAGCCCATTTATTGCTCAAGAGTACATCACAGGTATCCTCATCTTCACCCCTCCCCCCCCCCCACTACCTCACCTCTCGATTCCAAAATTACCTCCAGAAAAAAACCCCTACCTCTACCCTCTTCTCCAACTGCCCCATCCTCTTCACTCCTGTGTCCATTCCTTATTCTATGCTCTCAATTCCAGACATCTCCTTTCTTAACGCCCACCTCTCACATAACTCGAAGGCTCTGGCCAATGTCTCTCGCTTCAATGGGAAGAGGGGTACCAGCGGAAATGTGCCATGTCTGCAGGAATTTGACGCAGGTTGCTGGCTGTCTGGCAGGCAGAGAAGAGAAGAGAAGAGCAAGAAGAGAAGAGGAGAGA
>CM054144.1:52295950-52305950 GCA_028751875.1 Rapana venosa
AAAAGTACAATTTTCTAAAATCACTTTTTAGTGAATAGACATTAAAACGAAGACACACACACTTTTCCAATTTGCACGGAGACTTAACCATCGAAATATGGGCGAATGAATCGATTACACAGTGAAAAACCACCGATGACAGAAATCAAGACAGAAAAACAAATCAAAACATCAGAAAGATGAAAAGTGATGTAAACGAAGAAATGAAATTGCAAGGAATTCTCCCAGAAAGTGGGAAACACTTGAGAGAAGGCGGATGTACAGAAACAGAATGACAGTAATAACCCATACAGGCAGCTTCTTGTCAGACAACTATGAAGTTTGACGCCAGCGCAATCGCTATAACGTTGATATTAAAAATTTTGTGATGATGTGGTTTTTGGTTGAAAGCAAAAATTCAGACTTCTAGATTAAGGTCGTTACAGAGATTTAGCTATAAACTGTCAACTTGTCAGTGACCCTGCTCTGTTATCAACATTCATTGCTAGCTGCTTTTCGACTGAGTTTATAGTCTGAACATGTACATTGTTTTATTAGCCTGGCCAAATAAAAAATAAGTAGAAACCAAAAGAGACGAGAACGTAAAAAGGTAGACATGAAATAAAACAGTGGAGAGGAATGAAGCAGTGGGGAGGGTTGGGGAAGGAGAGAGAGAGAGAGAGAGAGAGAGAGAGAGAGAGAGAGAGAGAGAGAGAGAGAGAGAGAGAGAGAGAGAGAGAAGGGGGAGACAGAGAGGGAGACAGAGAGAGACAGAGACAAAGGGAGTGAGAGAGAGATAGACAGACAGTCAAATAGATATAGACAGAAAGGCAGAAAGAAAGAGAGAGAGAGAGGGGGGGGGGGGGGGGGGGGGAGAAGGAGGGGAAGACAAGGGAGGGGGTGGGGAGACAGAGAAACAAAGACAGACTCTGAGAGGACGAAACAAAGTCAAGTGGAACGAACCTATTAAGCAATGAACAATGGCATTTACCTGTAACAGGTCAATAACTACGCCATTACACCTGTACGTTTGAGGATATAAAAAGGATAAGTGCGCGGTTTCCTCTGTCAGGTGACCTCGTGGCAACGTAACATTAATACAACAGTTGGCACCAGACCTCTCAGACTGGCTGTGGTTGCAGACTACACGACCAAGAAGAGAAGCGTACAGTTTCTGAAGGAAGGTAAACGTTTATTACCAAGCTAACAAATACCACATTGCCAGTCTTCCAGATGATGTCAGAAAATATATATAAAGGAACAAAAAACAACAATAACAAACCCCGAGCAAACAGAAAACCCAAGTAAACAAACAAAACAAAGCCCACAAAATTTGTATTTTATGGATGATGTATAAATGAGGTACTCGGCATAAACATCAGCAACGCAAAGCCCTTAAGAACATTGCAGATGTTACAGTTCAAACAAATAAAAACAGTTCAAATCTCTTGAAAAGACACCAAAGGCATGAGAGAAAAAAACACTTTTTAAAAAAAAAGGTACACATTTTCAGAAAAGAACAGTTTCAAAAATCCGACTTATGAACAAACATGATAGTAAAAAGGTTATGAAAAAAGTAATACAGAAAAAAAATCCAGAGAAAAAGAGACCTTCTTCGTTGAACGCTCATATAGCAGTTAATGTCTGTCATATGAGCGAAAATGCGATGCGCTGCTGTTAGGCGCCTTACAAGTCAGGCCCAGCTCCTCCGCGTTCGGCGTGGGAGAGTAATGTCAATCTCCTTAGTCTTTCAGGTAAAAAAAAGCGGAAGAATGGACCACGGAGGCCAAATACAGACAAGAAGAAGGTGACAGGAAGAAAAGGAACAAGACAAAAACAAAGAGAAGGATAGAAAAGAGGGAATTCCTCACAGAATTTCCAGAAGGTGGGGAAACTATACCGACATGCCCCAGGCATCCCCACGGCAGAGAGAGAAACAAAGAGAGTTATGAAACCATTTCTACTCCCAAAATACACAGTCGCAGACTATCCGTGTATGTACTTTTTTCACACAGCTGAAGAGCGTGGGCAACACACAGACACCATCAGTATCCACAACGTTCCACACACACACACACACACACACACTCACACACACACACACTCACACACCACACACACAACACACACACACACACAACACACACTCA
The DNA here is from genome assembly GCA_028751875.1 of Rapana venosa. Taxonomy (NCBI): domain Eukaryota; kingdom Metazoa; phylum Mollusca; class Gastropoda; order Neogastropoda; family Muricidae; genus Rapana; species Rapana venosa. Next base: position 52,298,080 of record CM054144.1, read on the forward strand.
CACACACACATCACACACACACACACACTCACACACACACACACACACTCACACACCACACACACACACACACACTCAACACACACACACACTCACACACAAACACACACTCACACACACACACACACACAACACCCCACACCACACACAACACACACACACAACACACAACACACACACACACACACACACACACACACACACACACATCACACAACCACACACACACCAACAACACACACACACACACACTACACACACAACTACACACACAACAAAACCACACACACACACACACACAACACTACACACACACTACACAACTTCACCACGCTGCTATTCTAGTCATGGACAACGGTATTTTCATCACGTCATGTCGTCACCACACCCCCTCTTACAGGCCCAAACGGGTGGTGTTTCTGTCATAAACACTTCATTAACGGGTGGAGGGGCAACATCAGGGTACAGCCACGGGTGGAGGGCATAAATATAACACAGTGAGGGGAGGGGCGGGGTGGTGGTGAGCGTCTGGGGGGGGGGTGGGGGGGGGGGGTTAAGGGTCCATGGGGGTAAGGGGGTGGAGGAGGGGAAGGAGAAACAGGTGAGGCTGGAAGATCCATTCAGGTGGCTGAGAAGCACACACACCTGTGCCGACAGTTCTCATCCGTGGTATCAAGGACTGAAGTGATGTATATGTGTGTGTGTGTGTGTGTGTGTGTGTGTGTTGTGTGTTTGTGTGTATGTAGTGTGTGTGTAATGTGATGTGGTGTGGTGTAGTGTGTGTGTAGTTTAGTGTGTGTGTGGTGTGGTGTAAGTAGTACAGTATAGTGTAGTGTAGTGTGTGTGTAGTGTAGTGCGTGTTGTGTAGTGTAGTGTGTGTGTAATGTAGTGTGTGTAGTGTAGTGTGTGTTGTGTAGTGTGTGTGTGTGTGTGTGTGTGTGTTGTGTGTGTGTGTGTGTGTGTTGTGTGTGTGTGGAGGGCTGAAAGCTATGTACAGTGTGTGTGTGTGTGTGTGTGTGTGTGTGTGTGTGTGTGTGTGTGTGTGTGTGTGTGTGTGTGTGTGTGTGTGTGTGTGTGTATTTACCGTCTCACAGTGATCCTGAGGTGGGATGAGTGAGGCGATAGTGCACATTCAGGTGAACCCCAGGATATTAAGCTGGCAAACGCGCAACAACCATAACAACAAAATTTATACATAATATATATGAGTCATGTCTCGAAAATTTTTAACATATCTATTAACCAAAACTTGCAATTTTACCCTGAAGCTGCATAATATTCGCCGAACTTGTACGACCAGTACAAACCGTTCAACACTGTTGATAAGGAGAAAAAAACGAAAGAAAAAAAAAAGAAATGAAAACAGAAAAAAAAGGTAAAAATCAAAATACATTATATATTAGAGATTTTCACGTATCTTGAAATAAAATACATGAGATGATTAGAGATTTTCATCATACAGTAGATAGGTCAGTGTTTCTGTCTGTGTGTATGTCTGTGTGTCTGCGAGTCAATGTGTCTTGTCTGTGTGCATGTGTATGTCTGTGGCTTTGTGTCTGCGTGTCAATGTGTCTGTCTGTGTCTTTCAGTCTGCGTGTCGTTGTGTCTGTCTGCGTGTATGTCTGTGTCTTTGTGTCAATGTGTCTGTGTGCTTGTCTTTGAGTCTGCGTGTCAATGTGTCTGTCTGTGTGTCTGTCTGTGTCTTTGTGTCTGTGTGTCGATGTGTCTGTCACGTATCTTTCAACAAAACGAAACAAACCAATGTTGGTGGGTGAAGCTAGCAGCATGCCACCAGCCACCTACCCCCTTGTTGTAGCTCTGCCTGTGTGTGTTACGTGTGATGTTTCCACGCTGCATCAACATCTGCTGCACCACAGTGCTCGGGTGCACGTCGAGCGTCACGTGCACAGCAGCTGTGCAGGGGAAGACCACGTGTAGGCAGGCAGGCAGCAGGCAGGCAGGCAGGCAGGCCATTTTGGAAGTGTCTACATTGAAACCTTTGCACTCCTCCTCATGCCCCCCTGCTTCCACTGACGTCATATCAACAGCCTGACTGCACGAGATGGCATCATCCAGCTGTCTGTCTGTCTGTCTACCTGTCTGTGCGTTTGTCTGTGTGTCAGTGTGTCTGCGTTTCTGTGTGTCTATCTTTGTGTCTGTGTGTCAGTACGTCTGTCTTTGTGTCTGCATGCCAGTACGTCTGTCTTGGTGTCTGCGTGTCAGTATGTATGTCTGTCTGTCATTGTGTCCGCGTGTCGTTTCTGTCTCCGTGCCTGTCAATGTGTCTCTGTCTTTGTGTTTGCGTGCCAGTGTGTCTGTGTGTATGTGTCTGCATGTCAGTGTGTCTGTCTTTGTGTCTGCATGTCAGTGTGTCTATCTCTTTCTCTCTGCCTGCCTGTTTTCCTGTCTGCCTCTCTCTCTCATTTTGAAGTAGTCTGGATCGGCATGACATATCATTACCTCAGTTGGGTTTTTTCCACTAGCCAACCAATCAATCCATCAATTCAAAGATAAATATTTCCATTGTGTCCACTTTCTTTGTGTCCTGCATATCCACACGCACACACACTAATATCCTGATACTAATATCACTGGTGTGAACAACAAAATCAAGAAAACACACACACAACTAATCACACACACACAACACACACACACACACACACACACACACACACACACCACACACACACACCAACAACACACGCACACACACACACACACACACACACCACGCCGCACGCACGCACTACGCACAACACTACCTCTACAAGGACACAGGCAGAGACTTCTGTATCAACACTGCTATTGCTAACAGGACCAGCAGTGTAGAGAAACCAAGCATACTAACTGATCTTTTCTACCAGAGAAGGAGACTATACATACTACGCTACCTTAGTTATCTGGCTGTGAGTTTGTGAATCCACCTGACAAGATACAGTGGCAGGTTACCTCCATCCAATATAGCTGGCCTTCATCTGCTCTCCTACCCCCCCCCCCCCCACCCCTCCCCTCACTCCCCCCCCCTCCAACCCCATCTGCCTCCTCCTTATCTTTTTTCCTACCCCATCCACCACAGGTATAAAGCATATTCAGCATATCACATACTTTTTTCTCTTCCTTCCTCCTCGGCGTACCCATAGATAGCACGAGCAGCCAGGTAATCTTCACCCGCCTCTGGCTCCTGTCCTCTGTCTGTCTGTCTGTCTGTCTGTCTGTCTGTCTCTCTCTCTTCTCTCTCTCTCTCTCTCTCTCTCTCTCCTCTCTCTCTCATCTCTCCCTCACTCCGCTAAAAGAAATAGTTCTACCCCCAACCTCCTCTTCCGATCTCCCCGCTTCCAGAAATATATATATATATTTTTTTTTACTTAATGCTTTCACCTTCAATCTCCGAAGAAAAACAGGAAACGGTCTGACCCAGAGAAATAGTCTGGCCAGTATTATGTTCAATCCTTCGTAAATCGGGTAGTAGTGACGTCACCGGTGATATCTACACTATTTTTACGTGTGTACATTTTTGCTTTTCCACTTAACACAAAAAGCAACACATGAATGATCTGTACGTTTCTATACTACAAATGGTAAGATTCTTTCGTGGATGGGGAAAATTAACGTGGATATTGGAGATGACATCACCAATACTTGACTTCAAAAGGATCGAACATATGGTGTATTTTTTCTCCTCGGAGGAAATGATGTGCCTGGTCGGTAACAGAAGTGAAGATTGCACTCGACAGATGCTTTGCAAGATCAAGCAGTATGTTCTTATGGCGGGTACTCTGGAAGACATTAACGTTAAAAACATATGTAGGGTGTGCTTCTTCTAAGCAAACGGGACTATCAAAGTGATATTAACGTCAATGATGGAAATGATCATTTGTGGAGAGCGTGTGATCCTAAGCTGCTGACTGTAGTAAAGAGGCAAGCAGACGATGCCAAGAAACGAAAGGGCATGGTAAATATAAACAAATCAATCAATTAATTAATCAACATGTTCCTGTTTTAGAAAAAAGAATTCCATCAGATGCAATGACAGTCACACAAACGAAAAACTAAAAAAAAAACCCCACACACACTAAGAAATATAATTTTAAAATATTGTTGACCTAAACCAGACATAAGTATCTAAAAACGTTCTAATCTAAACATATTTTTAAAATCGCAATTCAAAGAGAGGCAGCAGTTGGCGTTGACTTTGTTCCATTTTTACGCACAATAAAATGTTCAACTGCTGCTGACACGCCAAGACAGCACTGTGCACAACTGTGAACAATTTCAGGAACTACACACTGATGATATGGCCTCGGAACTTAGGCCCAAATACTCATCTGTGGAGTGTAGCCGAAGGCGATCGGTGATGACCAATAATAGAAGAGGGCAAGGGGCCGAGGCTGAACGACAGCTGGGACTGTCTGCATTCGTCAAAAAGCTGTCATCCTGTCCAATCAAACCTCTTGCTCTTTCCCTTCAGTCCTCATTGCCCCCCCCCCCCCCCCCCCCCCCACAGCTTTGGTTTTGAAATTCACGTCTGATGAAGGGGAAAGATGAGAGAAGAGAGAGAGAGAGAGAGAGAGAGAGAGAGAGAGAGAGAGAGAGAGATTCAGTAATGAAATAAATAAATTAGTACCTAAGGATCCCAGAGGGGCGGCCAGGGTACTGTCAGTATAAACAGCATCCCCACCGTCTGGAAATTCGGTGCGAGGAATTCCCTCTTTTCTGTCTGTCCCTCTCTTTGTTCCTGCTTTGTTCCTTTCCTCCTGTCACCTCCTTCTTGTCTGTTTTTCTGCCTTCTTGGTCCATTCTTCTGCCTTTTTCCCCAGAAAGATGTAAGAGATAACAGTTCTCTCCAAAGCCGAAGTCGGATGCGCTAGGCCTGACTTGTCAGGCGCTTAACATCAGCGCAACACATTTTCGCGCATATGACAGACAGCATTAGTTGCTTTCTGAGCATTAGACGAAGAAGCAGAAGTGACTAAGTAAGCGATTATTTCATAACTTACTGTGTAGACGAACGGACTCATTTTGACAGTTTCTTTTTAAATACTGCACGAGGTGTAATCCTGTCGTTGCTTTTATGGCAAATTATCTTTTTTACGGACAGGGTGCTCTTTAAAACAAACAATCGACAGATCAAAGAAGAGAACTGGTGCCGGAAATTTGTCAGGAGAAAAGCCAGATAATTAACAGCATTCAAGTAACACTGCCCAGCCTACCCGAAGTATAGAAAACAGGTATGGATACACACACGTGTGCATTTACGTAAAGAAATAAACACATACACATGCGCACGCGCGCAGAGAGAGAGAGAGAGAGAGAGAGAGAGAGAGAGAGAGAGAGAGAGAGAGAGAGAGAGAAGTGAGAGAGAGAGAAGACAGACAGACAGACAGACAGACAGACAGAGAGTATGCGTGTTTAAAAGCATACCACAATAAACTATTGTCATTGTCATTTTCTCTTTTTGTGATACAGATAAAGGAGTGAAAAGATATGAACCAGGGAGAGAAACATACAGAGAGAAAGAGAGAGAGAGAGAGAGAGAGAGAGAGAGAGAGAGAGAGAGAGAGAGAGAGAGAGAGAGAGAGGGGGGGGGACAAGAGGCACAGACAGAGAAAGAGAGACAGAGAAACAGATAAACAGAGACAGTAACTAGACAGAGACAGTCAGCAGAGACAGATAGAGACACAAGACAGAGAAATAGAGAGAGAGAGAGAGAGAGAGAGAGAGAGAGAGAGAGGAGAGAGAGAGAGAGCGAGAGAGAGAGAGAGAGAGAGAGAGAGAGAGAGAGAGAGAGAGAGAGAGAGAGAGAGACCAGACAGAGACACAGAGACACAGAGACACAGAGAAACAGAGACAGAAGGTGCAGAGACAAAAGAGACGGACCCAAAAACTCTGCAGACTATTCACACCCGGCAGTGATCAGTAGGTATAGCCTGTGGGTCATTTACAGAAAGGGAAATTGCGGGGGGGGGGGGGGGGGGGGGTGGGGGTGTTGACCTTTTAGGAACTGTTTTCCCTCATCCCTGTGACCTTTCTGTATCTGCAGCTACGAACGGGGTTGTTAGAATGATGATTTATTATGTGGCCTTTAGCTTTTTGTGTGTGTGTGTGTGTGTGTGTGTGTGTGTGTGTGTGTGTGTGGTGTGTGTGGTGTGTGTGTGTGTGTGTGTGTGTGTGTGATTATGGATGTATCGGTCTGGCAAGCCTCTGTCCGTAGTCTCTCTGCCTTTGATTTTGTACGTTTGTCTCTGACCCCTTTCTCTCCCTCTTTCTCTCTCCCTCCGACTGTCTATCTGTCATCATCTATTCTCTCTGTGTCTGTCTGTCTGTCTCTGTCTCTCTCCCTCCCCTTTTATTTTTCATTTTCGTTGCTCAGCTAGAGCTCTGAGGTTCACCAATTGCAAGATCTTGAGTATGTGACAATTTTTCCCCCACCATGAAGGTAGCTGTAGTCTGGCTTCGGAGAGATCTGTGTTTCTGTCGCTGTCGCTTACTGTCTGTCTGTCTGTCTCTGTCTCTCCTTTTCTTTTTCGTTTTGTGTGTGTGTGTGTTTGTTCCTCAGCTAGAGCTCTGAGACATACCTGTGGCAAGATCTTGAGCATGTGACCATTTTTGCCCACTATTAAAGTAACTACATTTTGACTTAAGGGATCTGTGTATCTGTCGCTCACTGTCTGTCTGTCTGTCTCCCCCCTTTCTCTCCCTCTTTCTCTCCCCCCCCCCCCCCCTCTCTCTCTCTCTCTCTCTCTCCTGCCAACACACTAGCTAGTTAGATCTCTATCTGAAAGATCTCGCAGTGGCTCGCCTTCCCCAGTAGTAGTCAAGGATCGAGGATCATGCATACATACCTAACACACATTACACATTAAACTCTCCTGGAAAACGGGTCAGTGACCGGTCAGGCGGATTATTGGACGCAGCCAGCTCTTTGGAAAAGGATGGAGAGGCATGAAAAATTGCGACGTCCTTTCTTTTCTTTCTTTCTTTGTTTGTTCTTTTGATAGTGGTATTTCGTCAGTTTACCAATACGGTTGTTTAGCGACCGAGAAGGTAATGTATCCACCCGTATCGAATGCCAAAATCTCGTTTGAAAACGGATCTACTCTAATCCCCTCCCCCTCCTCCCTATTTCCCCCCTCCCCCCCACCTAACCCCCCCCCCCCCCCCCCCCCCCCACCCCCCCCCCATCTCCCATGGACTGAGACTTCAAGACAAGAGTCTAAAACCCTGTTAGTTGTCAGTAACGCCTCTTCAAAAACACAAGAGCATACCCAAAGGTTCTGAAATCCAAGGCAACACTGATCGATGTAGCTCAGTGGTCTAGAGGTAGCGCCCCTGTCTAGAAAGCGAAAAGTTTCAGGTTCGATCCTTTTTTGAAACCGAACCCACCCCCCACCCCCCCCCCCCCCATCCACTAGTGTTGGTCCACGTCTGAGTGCTAGTCTTTCGGATAAGACGATTAACCGAGGTCTCGTGTGTCATACAGATGTCTGCTAACATTAAAAGAACCCACGGTAACAAAAGAGAATTGTCCCTGACAACATTCTGTAGATTTTTTTTTAAAGTTCACCCTCCTGGATGAAACATACACAATCATGCAGACATGGACAAAAAAATAGGTGGCGCTGTTCTTGTGGTGACACTCTTCTCACCGAGAAATTGTCAATTTTAGTCAGAGAAATCTGCCGTTATGCGAGTGAAAGTGGAATTTTTACTTATTAAACAAACGCCCCTCCACGCCCCGCCACTCCGATAGGGAAACAAATGCAGTTGTAGACAGAATTTTTTTTTAATGGGTGGCGCTGCTCTGTGGCGACGCGCTCTCCCCGGGGAGAGCAGCCCGAGAAATCTGACGTGACTTAAAGTGATATAAC